>CM060264.1:31777614-32080114 GCA_030684275.1 Acipenser oxyrinchus oxyrinchus
TGCTTAATGTTACCATGTAGATATTGCGGGAGCAGTAAGTTACAGTGAATTGTGACAGTCGCTGAGGCAAGCTGATCTCAGTGTGTGTGATTGGTTGATTGATTGTGTTTGATTTCCAGGTACAAGGATTACCGCAGTGATGATGACTATGCCTACACGTCTCAGTTCTGGCTCATCTTCGCTGCTCGCTTTGCGTTTGTTTTACTGTTCGAGGTAAAGTGCCCTGTATTCACAATCTTCAATTAGAAATGACATTACCAATGCGTCCATTTATTTATTTATTTATTTATTTTTAATTATTGATGTATTGATTGATTTGAAAACATGGTGATTTAAACTACTGTTCTGGTGACAAATCTTTACTGAACAATTATAAAACTGGGAACTAATTTTAGGGAAAAAAGTTCACATGTAGTAGTAATAATAATAATAATAATAATAGTGACATCAAAGCTCCGTATCCATGTGAAAGCCCTGTCGCTGAATGTTAAATAAGGATTTCTAATGGTCGAATAAGTTTTTAGCTTGCTGCACAGAGGTGTTAAGTTGTGCTGAAGGTTTTGCGCTGCTGAGCTGGCCCTGTGCTCTCCTGTCTCTCTCGCAGCACGTTGCCGTTGTGATAAAGTTCATCGCTGCCTGGTTTGTACCCGATGTCCCGCTGGCAGTGAAAAACGAGAATCTGGATCGCAAATTTGAAAGATTGAAGAGAGAGCTCAGGTACGTGTAAGAGGGCAGAGGCTGGGTGTGAGCCGGCACACCGCAAGCCAGCGTCTTAACTGCTGTGCAGAAGAGTCTAGTTCAGAAATGAATGTCGTGCGCGTGTCTTCACATTGTGATACACGTTCCCGTGTGTAATGTTAAAGATTCAGCGTTTAGGAAATTAAACCTGCAGTCCTCACACATCGCAGTGTATTTCATACCATGGGTATTACTCTTTATTCATCTCTTTCAGGAAAATGGAGAATCGAACCACAGATATATGAAGACTGAACTTACAGGAGAGACAACAAAAAAAATCCTATGCCATTTTGCTGACAGAAAACTGTGAACTTGATCATTTTATTCTTTTTTTTTAAATATATTTTTTAATGGTTTACATATTCTTCAAACTGTAAACCATGGATACAAATTAACTACGTAATTGCATTAATCCTTCTGGAATCCATTGTGCTGGGTGTTCTGGAATCCCATTGTGCTGGGTGTTCTGGAATCCCATTGTGCTGGGGGTTCTGGAATCCCATTGTGCTGGGGGTTCTGGAATCCCATTGTGCTGGGGGTTCTGGAATCCCATTGTGCTGGATGTAAAGAAAAAAAAAAGATTAAATGTACAGTATATTGCATTGTGTGAATTGATTTGTTGAAGAAAGTATAGAAATCTTTGTTTGGTCCCTTATACAGATAGAGGGGTTACCTGGATCCGCAAATCCCCTGCCATCCACTCCAGTGTGTTCTTCAAATGATAGGCATAGGCATATCAGTATCTTGCAATTAATGACAAATAAATACCCAAGCAAACAAGAATGGCACAAGTCATTTTAAATTTTGCATTAAGTGATTATTGTAGAAACAGCAGGTGCTTATGCTGTGGTACAAATGACATGAAGATTGCATTAAAATGTTTTATATGTATTCGTGAACTGACTCACTTCGTGAGTGTGTGTGTACAGTATTTTTTTTTTCCTATTGTAGATTGTTAACCTATCAGTAGTGTAATTTCCATATTTCAGTAGTGATACTGTATTTGTAATATTGGTTTGGGGGAAGAAAAAAACAAATGAAACAGCAAATGAAACTGTTTGAGATGAATTAATGTAGCAGCACTGGTACGAGTTATTCAGCTAATTCATTTTTAAAAAGAAACAGTGTTCGGTGTGATTAAAACGGTACGATTCGATAAGGAGTTTACCTTTATAACATGGCTCTGCCAATTACGTTTACTTCTTATATTTTCTCATGTTCAAAACTTACAGTAGCGAACCTAATGCAGTCAAACACACGGTTACACAATAACTAGTGCGTGTGAGAGCTACCTGTTTCCTGTGCTGTAATTAACGGTAAAGGAAGCCTGTACCTGTCTGCGGTGCGGTTCAGAAGATCAACAGGGCCGGCGAACGTGCTAACAAGGTTTGCATAATTATCAGCTTTTTTTTGTTTGGTATAGTCCTCATTTATTTTTGTATCGTCCTATTATACGGAGTAGAGACTGCATTCGACTCCAAGTTAATGTCTGCCGTACGTACAGTACTGTAAGTCTCGAGTCCTAGGCTACTGAGTGGTATTCTCATACTAAAGTAAGATTTTTGTTTTTCTTAGTTGCCGATTGAAATCTAGATAAACTAGATCTTGCATGAATGAAAAAACTCTTTAATACTGTAAACCCAGACTTACTACAGCAGGTATTAAAATAATGCCTCACCTTTGCCAGCAGCCCTCCAGTACCCTGATCCCGGATCTCTGCCCTGCACATGGTATGAGACTGCTGAGCACTGGGGCGTGGTGACCCTGTAGCAACTTTGCAAAAGTGATAAGATGTTGTTGTTTTGTTTTTGTTTTTTGTTTTTTTGGGGGTATGAGCAAGATGCAAATCTGTTTGTAAATTACAGTTTGAAAATAGTTTGCTACTACGTGCATATATAAAAACTGCGGCTGTAGACCCTACTACTGGTAATGGAGATCAACAAAAATTATATTAAAAAAAAAGAAAGAAAAAAGTTATTTCCAATTGAAAAGATGTTTAGGCTGTCTTGTAGCAGTACAGGTGATTAGAGCGCTGTGCAGCCAGGTGCTTCTGTGAAGTCACGTGACGCTAAACACAGAAGTCACTGTATGCTAATCCGACAAGCAAATAACACCGAGGCTGCAAGATTTCAACTAATTGAGCGCGTCGTACGATAGCGAGTACAGACTGTTCGATGCCAAGTTAAATCGAATCCGCTGAAAACTCAATGCCAGGTCTACTCTGATAATATTAATATACAGCAAACGTGGGACCGCCGAGCTCTAGAATGGGACCGAACCCCACGACTTCCCTGTTGCTTCTCGCAGTGGCGGCTTCGGTCGCGGTGACTGTCGCAGGACCGCCAGGTAGGCTTCCCCGGAAGCGCTGGGGTATCGAAATTCTGGATTTGATTCTGTTCTGCATTTCTTTTGAAATATTCAGAAACTTCTCGACTGTTGTACGAGTGTTTATTGCTTATGTATCGTGCAGCAGCCGGTAATACTGTAATAGAACAACGCCATTTATAATTGTCATTGTTTGCCCACTGATAATAGCTTTTTTTCAGGTAACTACAGCAGATACTTAAACAAATAAGCCATTGTTGTTATTATTATTATTAATAACCTGCTCTGCCAGCACATGGTATGAGAATGCTGAGCACTGGGGCGTATCCGCTTTCAGAAGATTCCTCTTATAATAGTTTACCGCAATAAATGTGCGCAGTAGTTTTCCAGTGCTATTCCTGTGATTATACTGTACTATGCATTTACCACAGTTTACCATACCTCAGTGGTAGACTTTTGGAATTTCAAAATACTGTAACATTGCTTTTTCAGCGTTTGCTACAGCCTGCTGCTCGATTTCTGTTCCAAGCTTCTCTTTTACATAAATGTGTTTTACTGTATTTCAGCAGCACCGCCAGTCTTAAACATCCACAAGTTGAACACCTGTAAATGACACCACGACACTAATGTGATGCTCAGCTCTCTGGTATATTGCTGAAGTTGACAGCATTTCAATGTTGTATCTCAGGCTGTCCTCTATTTTGTAACCAGATAGCAAAGTTACTCAAAGATTCGCTGCCCAACCCTCTTGCATTCTGCTGAGCTGCACTCAGACCCGGTTCCACCTTGCACCTTGCACTTGGCGCCTGCAGGATTCTTTTTTAAATAAATCAACCGCTGTTGCAGAAGTGCTGAATAGTTCTGTACTCGTTGCAGTTTATTACACTGATCGAGCCCAGACAGGAACTTTATTTAGGAATTCCACAGAAGATGTGGAATGTGATAACAATTCTCGAATACAGTTCTGGAAAGGCAAGTTCTGATTTGCAGAACATTTTAACAAGGACGGGTTTAAAACCCTACTCTCCAGCTCTGAATTTACTACACCGGTCTGCAGTCTGATGAGACTAACTTGGCTCTTGAATTCTACAGTGTTGCATCTGAGGAGAATGATACAGCACAGAGCTTGCATTTTCCACAGCCTGGCAGCAGGGTAGTGTAGGTGCTAGCCAGTGCGAGGGTTCAGAATGTTTATACTGCAAACAAATGCGGCGTGCATGAACGCATGCAAAGGCTGTGGCATTGACACCAGAGTGAGCAGGAGTCTGGGATTGAGGCAGGTAGGAAAACTGTAGCAGCAGCAGGTTCATAAACCTGCCTTGTCTGATTATTATTTTACCTGCTGTTTTAATGATCCTGAACGAGTTACTGGTTTTGGTTTAGTGAAGTGACATCACTTTTAAATAGGTGTGATGGAGTGAAACCTCTTCACAATTGTGTTTATTTTTGCGATTTGATTTTGTGTTAAACTGCAGACATTTCAGGAAGAGAATCAGGAAGTTATAGACAACAGCTGAGCTGTGTAATAATAATAATAATAATAATACTGTATTCTCAAAAAGATCAGGGTATTCTGTAAACTATTGGTTTGTATTGGGTAACATCAAAAAAACATTGTCATTATTTGTAACAATGTACACCCACTAACTTTCCCAGGTCAGTTGGTAAGTTTGTTAGAACTGTATTGTCGGAAATCACATTGTCTAACCACAGTAGGCTCCCCAAGGCTTATTACATCTCATGTGTACAGCCCAGTGCTCTCTATCCTGTCTATGCAGTGCACACACAGTGCTATCTCATTTGCTAAACAGACACAGTTGGCTTTCATTGGAGGGCAGTGATTGAAGCGGACTCGAGTGAGATGGGATAGCTGCAGCAGCAGCGGCAGCAGCAGCAGTGGGAGCGGGACACTTTTATATACAAGGGGACTGATCAGCCACGCGCCAAAGATCAGGCTTGAAATGAATTATTCTTTATACGCCTCCTTTCTGTGACCTTTCCCTCTGCATAATGGCAGCATTCTTTGAGAAAACCGGTCTGGCATTGTGTTTCCGAATCACTTTAAAACAACAGTTTAAAACCTGCAGGATCAAGGGATGCAGTTAGTAGATTTTAAAATAGCGATTCCCTTTGCTTACACACCCTTCTGATTGACGTTGTGTTACTTTCTTATCTGACTGTTTGTTATGAGTATAAACTCTTCCGTGATAGAAGTTTTTTTTTTTTTTGTGGATGATAAAGATCTCGTGGGATTTCCCCATGGATTGTCAGTTTTGTTTAGAATAATTGGGCATGTTTGACCAGCTGCCAAGTTTGCTGAATATTTGGATAAGTCCTTTTTAAATTCTGGTGGCAGCAGGTGTATCTTTTGCCTGCCTGTGTAAAAACTCTAACCCGGTTACAGCTATAAGCCACTGTGGGTATCGCAAATTGAAGACGAATATCCTTTAACTATTTCAGTCCTGAATTATTTTTGTCAAGCTGAAAAATGTAAAATGAAGTTAGATAATAAAAAATGAAACTCCTTTATTAAGTGTATATATATATATATATATATATATATATATAATTTTTTTTATATATATATTTTAGTAAATGGGACTAAAGTCCTGTCAGAACTCTAAATGGTGCTCAGATAAGGAGGACCTTGAGGTCCCACCAGGACTGAAAGAGCCCTTTATAGCTGTGTTTTCCTTTTACAGGGATGCTCAGGAAACTCAAAATTAGATTAGGTATTGCAAACTATACACTATATGTTATAACACAGAAAAATACATAGCAGCCATTAATCACTAACATAGCACTTATCATCAATAGAATCCATCCTTAATCAATCCTTGGAGTTTGTTTGGTTTACATATTTTGAACTTTTTGCAGCGGCATCATGCGTGGACCCGGACCGCTTCTTTGACCACGTCTCCAGGGTGGAGCAGCAGCCTGCCCCTCACCAGCTCTACTGCCCTCTGGACGAGGCGAGCTGGCTTCTCCTGCAGGAGGACCCCAGCTCCCAGCTGCAGTGGAGTAAGAACTGCCAAGCGCTAACCTCTAACAAGAGCTCCCGTGTCAGCAGCACTCTGCAGCGCAACGGCACGGCGTTCCTGACGTTCCAGACTCTGGAGGCAGACGACGCCGGAAACTACACCTGCACTCTGTACCTGAGCGGGGAGCAGAATACCTCTTTCACTGTGAGGATCAGCATGGCAGGTGATCAGGCTCGGATTGCACAGGACTGTGTGTGTGTGTGTGTGTGTGTGTTTGTGTGTGAGTGTGAGTGTGTGTGTGTTTGTGTGTGTGTGTGTGTTTGTGTGTGTGTTTGTGTGTGTGTTTGTGTGTGTGTGAGTGTGTGTGTGTGTGTACGTTTGCATGCATGTTTAGCTTAACCCTTGAATCAGTGCTGATATGTATGAGAATTCTGTAATGTTTGCAGTCCCTGAGATTCTGTATAGGGGTGAAACTCCAGTTGACATCATTAGTGTTCCCTGTGTCTCCCACACAGACAGCCCTTGCAGCCGGGCCCCTGAGTTCCTGTCTCCTGCAGGAGAACAGGTTCTGGAGCCCCAGCTCGGAGATCAGCTCCTCCTGAACTGTACGGTTCGGGTCTCCTATGACCAGAGGTACAACGCCTGTGCCTCCATCATCCAGTGGCTAAAGGATGGCCAGCAGATCCCCAGAGACAGCCAGTACACAAGCAGCAGACTGGACTGGTAAGTTGGTGGGAGGCAGCTGAAAACTAGGATTCTTTCCCTTATAAAACCATAGTATCAGCATTGCAAAGTGTAATAAAATGAAGGGAAAGCTTGATAAAGCATCGGTAAGCATTGTAAAGCCCGTAGAGTCAAGCACATTAATAAACATGGTCACCACAGTAATGCACAGTTTAACCCCGGACAATGGGAATTACACACAGGTTAGACAGCTGTCAGATTCAACAAAGAGAAAAAGATGCTCAAACTAAACCACAAACCAGTTATTCGAGGCACTGGGTTATTTCCCAGCCACAGAACTGACTGCTTTACAGATGAGCTCTACATGTAAGTAATTAAAGGCAGGCTCTATTTGGTTTCAGGTAAGCATTGAGAGACCAGCTGCACAGCAGTGCTGTTGCTGATAGAGTATGATTAACTCCTGACTGGTCCAGTGCTGCAGATGAGGAGTAGTAAGCGGCTACAGATAAGGGCTGAGATAAGACCAGGGCAGGGGAGGGGTGAGGGGGTATAAACTCATTAGTGCCACAAACAGGTGCAGGGATGGAATAGGAATGACTACGAGGGCAGGGCCAGGCTTCAGTACCTCCCACATGGTTTGGTTTGATTGTCAGGTTCAACAACAACGCCTCCGAGAAGTTTCTGAGCAGCCTGCTTCAGGTGAACGTCACAGAGTACAGCGACTACGGGCACTACTCCTGCCTGGTGAGAAACGCTACAGCTGGCTTCACCCTGCACAGACCAGGTAGGGGAGGGAGGCTGCGGGCTGGGTTTCTGTGTCGGGGAGCTGGTTTCACTTTCCCACATGTACCATGCATTCGTTTTTGGAGAAATTGATCCCATCGTTGCACCTGTTTCATTCTCACCTGTTTAGGTTAGATTTCTTGTGTTCCAGTTTATTTGGATGCTTCTTCACGTTTCTCCTTTCTTAATCTCTGTGTCCGAAGGCTAAGGCTAACCCTCTGTGTTTGCCTGCAGGGACCGCAAGCCATATTGCTGGAGTGATAGCTGCCTTCATTGTGGTGCTGATCCTAGTGCTGGCAGTGCTACTGTGGGTGAAGTGCAGGCTGGATGTGAAGCTCTGGTACAGAAACGCATATGGAGACTATGAAATATATGGTAAGGAGTGCGCTGTTTTCTGAAAGAAAAAACTAAATGCAATTGTTTTATTAGTAAGAAGGGTTTTTATGCCACCTGGTGGCTTACTGTTTTTTCTCTACCATTTTCAGTTTGTTAGAGAACATGAAATCTGAATACTTACCTTTAGTTTTCTCTTTTATGCTGAATCATTTACATACATACATACATACATACACACACACACACTCACACACACTCACTCACACACACACATACACAGAGTACAAACAAAATCTCTTGACTGACAACGCAGATGCTGCCTTCTTTTATTTCATAATGTCACGATTCTTGCTATTTTCATCCTCCTTTTCTTTAGATGGGAAGATCTATGATGCCTATGTCTCCTACGTGAACACGGCTGACGACAGAAAGTTTGTGAATTTCATCCTAAAGCCTCACCTGGAGAACAGGTACAGCTACAAGCTGCACCTGAGCGATACAGACATTCTGCCTGCCTCAGGTAACCACTGGGGGGTCATCCAGACAGATGGTGCACAAACCAGGGATAGAAATAGCACTCAGATTGTGCAGCAATTTCACCTATTCCAGGTTTTAATGCAAGCCTGCGTAGCCACAGTGTATAGGTAACAAGCTCAGGTGTGTCTTATTAAACTCATATTAAAATGGATCAAACTGCTATGCGATGGGAGCCTTTACAGACATTTGTGGATAGACTTTATGGACAGTCCCTTACAGAAAGAGGGAATCCCACTAAGCAGATTGTTACTGAGCTGCCTAATTCATAAGAGCAAAATCAAAAAGGTGGATTGTGCCCCTGGAGGGACCGATTACCCTTACAACAGCTGACCACAATATATTTGCGCAGTCTTTAGTTAACCATGGTAGTGGAATGGTATTAACCAGTTCTGTGGTGTTTAGGACTAGCTTATTTATAGAAGCTTTATCTGAAAAATCTAATCAACATGCAATGATATTTATTTAAAATATGTAGTCCCAAAGTCAGAACCTTTTGGAGACAAAACAACCACAACAAATGGATTGAATTATGGAATGTGGGAGTGGCTGCTGATTCCAGAGGCTCAGGGGTTTGTGTTCTGAGCGTTCAGCTGACACGCTGTGTCTTCCTGTCCCTCCACAGAACCCTCCGCCGAGCTTCTGATGAACGTGAGCCGCTGCCGGCGCCTGATTGTGGTTCTCTCCAAGTCTTACCTGGAGCAGGACTGGTGCGCAAACAACTTCAGGTAAGAGAGGGAAAGCGGAGAGAAGGTAATCAGTACTGCCATCGCAAGCAGCAAGCCAAGGTCTACTGCTGCATGCCATGGGGCAGAGCATTGCAAAGTGTATAAAGCATGGCAAAATGATGTTGCTGCTTTTAGGGATGCTGTCCAGTTTTTTCAACAGGGAAGCCAGTGAAGAGTATACAGGGGTTTTAACCCTGGGCTGGTGTTTAACCTAGTGATCGCCCTTACATCTGTACCAATACTTACCCTTACAGTGGGGAAAACTGGATCATTTCATGAACCGTTTTTCTTCCCTCAATCCCAGGGAAGGCTTTTGGCGTCTCATGGAGCTGAGTCACAAGCCCATTTTCATCATGTATGAGAGTCAGTACAGAGAGATGAGTCACCCTGCCGCCCTGCTGCTGAAGGAGCACAAGAGGGACATCACTCTGCTGCTGTGGAACTCCAAGTCCATGGTAGGAAGAGCCAGGGGCTCGCTCTCAATCACAGGGCTCCTGTGATGCTCCTACACAGTCAAAGCATAATAAAGTGTACTGGAAGTGCTGTGAAACTGTGGTAAAGCCTAAGTAAGCACTGTAAAGCCCAGAGAGGTATGGTACTTAATTTACATGTCTGTGTGTCAGTGGCTTTGCTTGTGTTTGTGTCCACAGTCGTAATCGATGCACTGTTGCTGTCGTCTTCGTCAGCATTTTTAGCTTATTTAAAGAAGCAGTTTATTGCATCAAGAGAACCACTGACTGAATAAGACAGTTGTGAGGGAGATGTGAGTCATGTAGCTTGCCTATTATGTGAGTTCTGACTCGACTACACCACTGCTGCCTATAGAAAATAGTAATGAAACAGCGTTCTACACCACTGCCGCTGTCTAGCATGTGTTCCCAAACCCTACCTCCCGCAGACCCCCTCCTCGGAGTTCTGGAAGGAGCTGGTCCTGGTGATGCCCCACAGTGTGACCTACAGCAGCACCATGGCCGACCCACAGACCCAGCTGCAGGATGACAAGGACCCCATGCTGACCCTGGACCCCGATTACCTGGACTGCAGGGCGGACCCCGACCCAGAGGGAGACCTGGGTGAGTGAGGGCACCAGCGATCCGGGAGTGCAGCCTTGAGACACCCCTAATCAAGTGTAGGAAAGCACAGCAGAAACATAGAGTAAAAGCAATGGACACGCCCAGCCTCCACCCTGTTACACACGGGTACAGTAATCACAGATATGAATAGTAAAGTATTCCGAAAATTGTAGTAAATGCACAGTGTAATAATGGGAAACTCGATCATATACTAAACATTTATAAGAGCCCAGACAAGCTTCTGAAAGCCCTTTTCACAAACATTCAGTTAAGCATTGTCTACATACCAGCGCAATGGGTCATTCATTAAGGGCAGGTTAACCAGCGCACTGTATTCCATACACGTGGCCTGTGCTTACAGTGCCCGGTGTACTTTGTTAGGCTTCTGTTTATGTACAACACAGGCTTGTCTTTCTCAGTGTTAACAATAATAATACCAGCAGGACTGATAACAGACTTGATGCGCTGGATGTGAGTGATTTCTACACCAACCTGTTTGAGGACAATGCCTTTAAGGAGGCTGTAATAACTGTGATTGTTTTTTGTCTTTGTCTCCAGGCATTCGAGTGCATATTTATAAAGGACCACCTCCTAGAGTATCTGCCCTCCCCTGTGCCGACCTCCCCTCTGCCACCCCGATGGCTGAGCTGAGACCCAGTGAAATCGACATCTCTGACCTGGGCTCCCGCAGCTGCTGGCCACAGACTTCTACTGCCTGGTGACCGACGAGGACATCTAACGCGTGCTTCTGAGAGAGAGAAGGCTTTACTGAACCCTCACGCTGGCGTGTCAGGGGTCTACGCCTGCCCTTCTCTTTCATAGCAGCCCAGAGACTTCTGTGTTTATTCCTGTGGCCGAATTTACGGCTAGATTTGTTCCTGGAAAGGAAGGGTTGTTGCGCTAGGCTTTGCACTAAAACTTTTTCCCCACACCCCACAAGCGTCTAATGCAGCATTCCTGCTTTCCTATGAAACGAGCGATGGCAGTCATAATACAGGAAGCAGAGCACAAATCTGCAGAGGACTGAGTGAAGTTTGTATTCGTGAATGTGTGAAAAACTTTTTAATATTTGAGGGGACTTAAGGGATTATTGTAAAATACTACTACAACAACAAATTAATAATAATAATAATAATAATAATAATAATAATAATAATAATAATAATACTATCTTGCAATATGTGGATGAAATTGAAACATGATCCTTATTTTAAACCTGTGATTACTATAGAGTTCAAATGAGACTTTATTAAGATCCTGCATTGATTAGATCAATTAAATAGATCCCACTGACCTGCTGGATTTCGTTTATTACTCTGTGACAGAATGCGTCTGATTTCTCATTTTACTTCCATTATGTATTCTGTTTGTTTTTCTTAAAGCTTCCTAAAAAGTGCCTATAAAAATAATAATAATAATAATAATAATAATAATAATAATAATAATGTACAACAACAAAACTAAAAGCATAGTTTATAAAATAAAATCATCTTTATAATTAAGAGTGTGCAAGTTGCCATCATTTTAGTTTAAACACTGGAATTAGTTTTTTTTTTCATTAGAGTGCTATATGGGGAGGGGGTGCTGTATGTGGTCAGATGGTTAAAGTGCGGACGACCAGTCATGTGATCCCTAGGTATCGTATCTTGATCTCGACTGTAAAAGACGCAGACACAGACACGACATTGGAGTTGTAAATAGTTTCTATTGTCTTTAATCTAATAGAATAGATTCTTGCACTACTAGTAATGGCTCAAATCAACCAGCAGATGGGGGAGTGAGAATATGCTCAGGATTCAATGGTGCTCTGTGTTCAGGGAAATTAAAACATAACATCAAACATAACATCAAACAGCAGGATCTGAGCCACCACCTTTGATGTTGATTCTGTTTGCTTTATTACGATTATCACGGGCACCCCTCGGATCGTGCTTGTTTAAATATCCTGTAGATGAACTGCATCCTGGTACCACTGCTGTTGGCCCCACTCAACCAATAGCAGTGAGTCTGAAGTATCAACACAAGCATCAGATACCTCTCATTGGAGCTCTTCTCTATGAATTATATTTGCATATCCCAAACCATAGTATTGCTATTGCTAATAAAATCGGTTAGAGTCTTTTTACAAACTTTACACGGCCACTTTTTCAGCAACAAAGAATTCCCTTTTAAAGAAGTATTTTGCAATTTGCTAAAAGATGCATCAGGAAACGTTGCACTAGCCAAGGGGGTGAATGCCAGTGGGTGCGGCTATTGACTCCCCAAGTGCCATTAGTGTACTGTCCCAGGAGGAGTGGTCATTCAAGTCAGGGTCATTGAGGTGCATTGGCCGTGTCAAAGGTGAAGGGTTGAGATGCTTTTGGTGCTCTGGCACAGGCAGACGTGATTTAAGAGCTGCATTTGTTAGTAAGGAGTTAAGATCCCAGGTGTTGGCTGGCAGTGTTTTTGCCTGGGGGCTAAAAGTTTCTGCTCAAGGCAGACCTGTGACACACTGCGGTGCGTCACAGGTGTCGCACCGCAGACACACACACACACACAGACGCACACACGCACACACAGACACACGCACACAGACACACACACTCACACAGACACACACACTCACACACACTCACACAGACACACGCGCACACACACATACGCACACACAGACACACACACACACACAGACGCACACACAGACACACACACACACACAGACGCGCACATACACACGTTTTACTGACGTCTCTATGGATACAATCAAGGCAGGCACACCCAGGAGTGAATGGGACGATATGATCAGTGTACAGAACAGGCAGTGCACGTCTCCTATTGAGAGGCAAACTATTCTGCGCAGGCCTGACTCACGGGAACTGGGTCACACAGAGGTAGCCGGACTCTGACCCTGCACCTCTCTCAATTTCGTTACATTGCAATCAGTATTCGGTAGTATTACCCTTCTGCATTGCAGATCTGGACTCCTCGTGTTTAATATAGACTATAAGGATATGTTAACTAAAAGAACTTACAACCCCCTGCATGATCTGACTGTTACAAGTGCCTTTCAGTCATGAGGGGAAGCAGATCAGCAGATCCTTAACTCAAACCCCAGCCCTAACCCAAACCCCAGCGCTAACCCAAACCCAAACCCCAGCCCCAGCCCTAACCCAAACCCAAACCCCAGCCCCAGCCCTAACCCAAACCCCAGCCCCAGCCCTAACCCAAACCCAAACCCCAGCCCCAGCCCTAACCCAAACCCAAACCCCAGCCCTAACCCAAACCCCAGCTCTAACCCAAACCCAAACCCCAGCCCTAACCCAAACCCAAACCCCAGCCCCAGCCCTAACCCAAACCCAAACCCCAGCCATAACCCAAACCCAAACCCCAGCCCCAGCCCTAACCCAAACCCAAACCCCAGCCCCAGCCCTAACCCAAACCCAAACCCCAGCCATAACCCAAACCCCAGCCCCAGCCCTAACCCAAACCCAAACCCCAACCCCAGCCATAACCCAAACCCAAACCCCAGCCATAACCCAAAACCCAACCCAGACCCCAGCCCTAACCCTAACCAGAACCCAAACTGTTTCTCATTTGTGTCTAGCCTGCGTGTAAATAAACACTCAAAACAAAAGAGATCTCCAAACCCGTTTATTGAAAGCAGTACAAATCAAGCAGCATAATACTCTTTCCATTGCTGGTATGCTGATAGGCACACACTGCAGAAACTCGTTTTATGTGAACAATGCAAATGGCAATGCAAGTAGTTATACAGCACACAGATAGGACCCTCTAAATACATTTAAAGGGCAATTAATGTAATATCATATCTTCCTGTGCAGCATGTATGTGTTAGCAAACAGCTTTTTGATAACACTTCAAATGGCATTAATTACAGTGAAATCACAAAGGGCCTTGCCAATAACACACACAGTATACAGGTAGTTACATATGCCACTAGAAATTTGGGAGTTCATTATTCCAAAACTTCAAACATTCATAAAATGTTCAATATCGGTGCCAGTAAAAGAAACAAAGTTTTACATAAGACAGAATCGTCTTTTTCTAAGGACCTGTTTCAGTAGTACAAACCTAGAGCTGTCCTGAACACTGTACTCTACTATTGCAAATGAATTATTCTGTTGAATGGAGCACATCAAGACTTAATTTGACACAAAGCTACACTATTTAAGAGCAGTGAGGTGGATTCTCAAAGGCACTTACTCTAAATCGTCATTGGCACAATTTTTATCTGAACAAACACGAATAAGAACCAACTTAAAACTACTTACACGTTCTTAAGTTAAAAGTCTTATTTGTTTATATCTGATTTGGTAACTTTTTATTGTGTGTGTTTCTCATCTCTGAAATAAAAATGTGCTAATGACGATTTGGAGTAAATATCTTTGAGAATTCAGCCCCTTTTCTTTTAAGTGTTTTGATCAATTACATCACATTTTGTTTTAGAAAACGCTCCCAGAATGTTGCTAATTAATTAGTGAACATGAGCCTCAAAATTAATTAGTGAACATAAGCCTCGAACGGGTTCATGAATATCAAATTATTTATTTCATTAAAACAGTCTAATTGAAATCAGCTTTGTGAATGTGACTCCTCCGTTGACCCAATTCACAAACACTCAAGGAATGTTTTGCGAAGGAATGTTTTTTTTGAGCGATCAGAACAACTTTGCAGTTTGTTAAACATTATCAGGTGTTAGAAGTTCATTCTCAGATTTCGAAGCGCTCCTGGAATGTTGATTAAAAAAAAAACTCTTGTAAAAAAACATTCCTTCAAAAATTGTCTTACGGTTTTGGGAATGGGAATTCAAATGAAGCACATCCACTTTGCAAAGCCTATTCACAATGAATGAATGCTAGGGTTTAATACAATGTTATTTGTAATTAGTCTTGAAATCCTGACCATTCTTTTAAGTGTTCAGGTGCTATAATCCTCTGGATAAAAGGCACCCCAGCCACATTATATATTATTAGACACCCAGATATGAGACAGCTTATTCAGCTTATTCTAAATATTAAAAAATATTTACCTCTAAGTAAAAATTCCTGGTTCAAACTTCTCCATTACCTTACTAAAAACACTTAAACATACACAATACATTCTGTCATACAAAAGAATTTAAAGAAAACCCACAATTGAACAGTGTGTACAATTACAGCACATTTGAGATTATCAGCAGGAATAAGCACAGAGCACAGCAGACACACCCATCCAGTTTATGTGGCATTTTATCAATGGTGGAATCAGGCATGGGGTTTGAATTTATTCCAAGCCTGTCTGATCGGTCAGCACTGAGTCAGAGTTTATCCAAAAAGTATGTCCTGAAAGTCTGGTTCTTGTCCAAGAATAAGCATCGAATCATGTCCTGTGATCTATATATCCTGGTGGGTGCCACTAAACCTAAATTAAAGCTTTTGTATACATTATATATAATATCCACATTTTATACATTCCTATATAATACAGCTTTTTATTCTACAAAACCTGCCTGCCTACCTAATTTGTTACAGAACACAGCGAGATGAGAAAGGCATAAGTGATCAAGTTTCATGAATTGTTATCTTAATTGACTTCCCCTTTAAGATCCTCTTCAGTTACAGCATTCTGCCACTCAGTGGCACTGTGTCTAAATTAAACATTCCAACGAAAGAGAACAAAGTGAATGGGAGGTGTTAAATGGGATGAAATCTTAGCCATACTGCAATAATAAAACTTCATTCAGACATAAAGTATGAATGCATAGCCTTGTTGGGGCCTGACTGGGTGATGGATGGTGGAGCTGAATCTTTCAGGCTGTTTCGAACTGTGCTGGGGTCTCGAAGTTGTTTTTCCAGTGCTTGTAGAAGTCTGATGCTCTCCATTGAAACCATGCTGGTGTTTCTCATGTAGAAGTACAGTATATTGTCTTCACAGATCCCAAACAAAGCAGTCCACCGTGTTCTATATACAGTAGAAAAACATTAGGGGCAGTTCTCTGTTTTTCTTCTATTTCTTTTGCTTTTATAAAAAAGAGGAGAAGGATTGAATTGCAAGAGTTTTATAAGAAGCTCTGTATCTACAAAAAAAAAAGAAACAATGTCTGTTTTTATCCAGTAGCCTGAGCACAAAAAGTAATAAAATAAGAGAAAAAAAAAATCTCAGATGCTGATATCGGCAAAGTCCTCTTTCCTAAATCCTTTCTGTAAAAAAAAACAAAAACAAACAAACATTAGTGTAAGTACAGGAAGGGATGTGTACATGCAGTAACTATGGCTCTTGAGTGGTGAAGCAGAAAAGCAGGTTTATTACAGTCATAATGTTGCATATCAATCTCTTTTTTATTACTCTTCTAGAAAAACTTCTTAAATTCTGGGGTAAAAAAAAAAAATAGACAACAGCAAACTGATAACTGGTTTCCCAGAAGCATTTTAGGGAAATGCCCTGTCAATTCCAACAACCAAAAAATGCCTTTCTCCTTTTTCAACATTTAAAAAAATCTATGAAACCCTTTGACACATAGCTGAGGCATGTGTCGTCATTGTTGAAACTCGCTCTGCTAATCAGATGAGTCTTTGGCAAGGAACCTTCCCTTAGCCTGGTGAGAAACTTCAACACTGAGGGGGCAGAGAGAGGGAGGGAGAGGGAGACAGAGGAAGTGAGAGAGAGGGGGCAGGGAGTGCGAGCCAGCGTCCCTCCCTGATTTCAATCCTCTGGTGAGACGGAGCCCTCAGGGCTGGGTTCACCCTGCCTCCAGAAAATTCCATTCACGCAATCGGAAACAAAGCCCTGAGCTTGGGCAGGCCCCGTCTCCACGGCAACCGAGCACCCAAACACATTGCAAGCCTCTCACTGCGGGGCCTCACTGTACATGTCATATTACACAGGGCTTCCCCCCACACACACGCACTGACCAGACACTCACTGACACGCTGGATGTAACAACGTGGAAGTAACTAAGCCGAGTAAAGCCTTTGTAAGTTTGGACCAGAAAGTAGGAAGCACTATTCTACACCGAGTTATAGATGCAGGTGAAGAAGTACAATCTAAAACCTTGGGAACACAGTGGAGGCGAATGATGTGCTACTGTCTGACGGGACAAGCTTGAGGGGCAGAGTGGCATCTTCTCACTCCCTTCTTATTATGTTCTTATGGTATTTGCACAACACTACACTGTTAATAGGAGCTCCCTCCACCACCTGCACCACTTTTCATCTACAATAAAGATCTTCAAAACAAGTACAGTGATGCTATTGCTAGTGGCAACATCAGATAAGGAAACTGATTATTAAACATTTGGTTGGCACTCTTTAAAACAAGCAATCGAGGGGGTGCTGTGACTAACTCAGTATTACACTCAGTGGCAGTTACTACACATTTCAAACAAAACGTCTGAGTCCCTGAATAAATAGAAGGCACTTGAAAATGAGACCATGGATAAACAGAGACAGCGGAAGAGGGAGAGAGGGAGGGAGGGAGTCTGCTTACCAGTTTGTAGTCGCGGTGTAGTTTGGTGTAGGTGTACATGTTTCCCAGGACAGTTGTGGCTGCCTTAGCTGCCTTCTCTCTGGAGGAACTGAGAGACAAAGAGGAGGGTAAAAAAAATGGGTTTAAACTCAACTCAGTCAACAGGAGCACTATGTATAAGGAGCTAATGTCTCAAAAAGTGTACATTTTCAAAACCACTGGTTTTGGTTCCATGTCTGTAGTATTTGAATCCGGTTGAACTGATTCCCAGGACAGGTGGCAACCCTAGTTTCAGCCCATTTGGAGGAAAATGAAACAGACAATTGGACAATGCAGGTTTCAGGTAGGCTTTCTGTCTGCAGTGAAGCTAGCCTGATGAGGCAGGACTGAGGCAAGGGAAAGACTGCCCTGTGCTATGGGTCTGTGGAATCGGATCAGGGATCTTTCCCTGTGTTTTGTCGCACCTGTTCCGGTTGTTCTTGATCGACACGAGTTTCTGCAGCCCGTCGAAGAAGGTAATGTCCCGGGCCGCCACCGAGCTCCCCATCACCAGATTGTTGAGAACGCCGCAGATGTTGATGATGACATCACTGGAGGGTTCCGTCTGGCTGCTGTCGCTAGGCAACTTGACCAGCACGTTTTTCACTACCTTCGTTGCTAGGGAGGAGAGAGGACAAAAAACCTTAGTTGTATAGTATATTTCTTTGGGTGGGGTTGGTGGATCCTGAAGCTGGTCACTTGTTTCATTCCCCCTGGTTTCGGACTCACCCATGTCATCTTTGTTGCGGGCGTAGGGAGAGGTTCGTAAGAAGCGGTCAGTGAACGCAGCTCCTGGTCGTTGTTCGTTCTCAGATTGTCCAGGATGGTCGGCAGGATCCTTTCCTGTTCCATGGCTACCCTACTCAGCACAGAGGCCCACTAGCAAAACAATACACACAGTGTTACTTCTATTGTTACAACTGATATTACTGTAATATTTGTAGTCTAACTTGTAGTCTACAACCTATAATGATCCACACAATACAGGTTGTAGATGCATAAAAACACACACACACACACACACACACACACACACACACACACACACACACACACACACAGAGGCACAAAGACAAACAGACACACACAGTGGCACACACACACACACAGACGCTAACAATGACACACACAGGAACACACAGTGACACACACAGTGACACACACACGGACAGCCCCGCCCCGCTCTCGTACCCTCTTGTCCCCGGCAGTGATGTTCTGCAGTGCCCCAGCGGCTGCCTCTCGTGTGCTGCTCTTGGTCTCACAGTGCTGCAGCACTCTGTGGTACATGCTCACGATCTGGGGGTGCCACAGCCACTCCATGCCCTTGGGGTCCTTGGCCACCTCAGAGAACGTCAGCTGGTCATTCATCTGGTTCTGAAGGGGGAGAAGCAACAGAGGGGTCAGATTACATGCTTAAAACCATTCAATACCCCTTTAGATATTTTGCATTGGCTTCTTCGTCAGAATCATTTGGAACCATTCAAAGAAAACCAATTGTTTAAAAAAGTTCAGTCGTTTTCAGTCTGCGGTTGCAGACCTGTCCCAAGCACCGTCATGTTCATGCCCCATATACGAGTCTCCCATAGTAAAAGCAGCAGAGTAATAAAGCACAGTGAAAGCATGGTAAAGCATAGGGAAGCATTGTAAAGCACAGAGAGGTCTGGTAAAGCATAGGGAAGCATTGTAAAGCACAGAGAGGTATGGTAAAGCATAGGGAAGCATTGTAAAGCACAGACAGGTCTGGTAAAGCATAGGGAAGCATTGTAAAGCACAGAGAGGTATGGTAAAGCATAGGGAAGCATTGTAAAGCACAGAGAGGTACGATAAAGCATAGGGAAGCATTGTAAAGCACAGAGAGGTCTGGTAAAGCATATTATAAAACAGGGTAAGTAAATGCAGAGAATGAACATGGGAAAAGCCTGTGCAAAAAATTCAGTGGTAAAGTGGTAAAAGAGGCCAGGCAGCGTGGTGTCGGTTACCTGCTTGGTTTTCTTGCTCTGGGGAGTGAAGCAGCCGATGACATCACCCGGCCCCTCGTCCTGACCGCGGGACGGTCCCTCCAGCCGCATGGACGCTGAGGGTGGGATCTCTGTGTACAGCTGAAAAGAGAGATTGCGCAGGATGCACACTGCATTCTCCACGCCCTGACCGAGAGAGAGAGAGGGGCCGTCGAATCACATGCTAGATCAACACTGTAAAGCTTCACCACCCAGACTAAAACAATTTTAAGAAAACTATTTATGGTTTAGCCATCAAGAACTCCATTTTTGTGCCTATGGCAGCACAACATTCAAATAATCCACTTTCAAGTTGCTTCTTGGTTATATTATAATATCAATGATGTTGTTGTTTTTTTTGTTTTCTTTTCCAGAAACAAAAGAGGATTAACTTGGCCTCTGGTACAATAACTTGCTGTGTATTACAGCTGACAGCAAATCATTAGCTTATGAAAAATGACAGCAGTGCAAGACTGCCAGAAAAGTATCCGATTGTAGCGATTGAATCCATCATATTTTTGCCAGTGCTATGGGACATTATTTTTCATTCAGAGACAAAGAAGTAATTACTTCAGATCTAATTGAAATATAACCCCCCTAGTGATTGGAAGAATGCCCCGGTTATAAGGAATTCAACTAGAAAGCCAGGATTCAAAAGCACTCCAGTGGAGCACTTTAAAAAATGTTGCATTTCTAATGCCTCTGTGCTGCCAGTTTCAATGTAATCATATTGGATGACCGTGCATTTAGGAAAGTTAGAAACTGAGTGTGTGCACGCTGTCCTCTTGCATCTCCCTTGGAGTCATTAAAGAAAGAAAATGTGCACAGAAACGCTTTTCTGAGAATAGTGGTGTTCCTAAAGCTTCTCATTGAAGGAGCTGACAAACCCCTCCGCCTCCCCAGGCCTCACCTTGTCCTCTGCCTTGCCAGTCTCCACAGAGCGCTGGACGTAGCCGACCAGGGAGTCCACCAGCCCCCTGCACTCCCGCATCTGCTGGCGAACCTTCTCGTTCACTGAGCTCAAGTTTCTGAGGGGGAAGATGGGGACACCACGTTATCATCCAGAGCTTCAAACCAAGGGACCCAGAGGAACATTAGCAGGATGAAGCCTTATGATTCAGCTATAATTAACAAGCAATAAGAGGATAAGGTTATTCTGTTACTCTCAAAAGGACATCTTTTTGCACGATATATGTACGTACACAATTATATCAAAAAAGGGTTAGGGTTAAGGGTTGGGTTAAGGATAGGGTTATCATTAGGGTTATATTGTGCAAAAAAGATGTAGCTATGCATAATAACATTGTAACTATGTGTAAGTACATGTATTTACTACGTAACTACTATGTAAATACACAGTAATTAGAGTCGCTTCATGTAATTTACTATGCTTTCACTGCACTGTATTACTCAACTGCTATGATTTTACTATGGGGACAGTGAAACATTGAGAGGTTGCAGATGATACGCAGTGTGAGCGGGTACCTGAGGCAGCCAGTGGTGTTGTAGAAGATCTCAGACTCAGAGGAACTCGGCTGATTGTCAGACTGAGACAGGGGCACCAGGACACGCTCCGTCAGCTCAGGCAGGGTCTCGCTGGCCAGCTTGTCCTTCAGATTGTCCTTGGAGGACAGATTCCAGAGGATCCCTGTGAAAACAAACAGGTCACTACAGGCAGCACATCACAGATCTCCACGGACACACTGCCAAGGAAAACACAGGACAGCAGTGACAGCACAGGTAGCTGACACAGTTCAAGCTATGCACTACCACAGCAGACATACAGACCCACACATGTCAATTCAAGCTGCACTGCTATTGGCAACCTAACGACCTGGGTTTTGTGGCTAACTATTGCTTGTGCAGGGTCAATTTACATGTCATATTATCCAGTTTGTAAAGGAATTGCAATTTTGAGTGCTTACTGCGGAGATGACATCCGGTGAAATGTTAATTATTATTATTATTATTATTATTATTATTATTATTATTATTATTATTATTATTATTTATAATAATAATAATAATAATAATAATAATAATAATAATAATAATAATAATAATGAGCAACACAACTCTGCTCCAGCTTTGTTTGATCACAGTTTCACAATCCGATCATTGCACACTCTAAAAGAAGAAATCCTGTCTCACGAAGGAGTGTCTGGAATACCTGTCTCAACTGTGAACTACCATACAGAAACTCCTCTTTCCACACATCAGGGTCTCTCTCAACAATAAAAGGACCACCGCTGCAGTAACTTGACTCTTTCTAATGCCGCTGAACTGGTTGCTAGCAAGGAATGTGAATTGGGACACACATTTTGGCCCATCTGTATTAGCAACAAGGGCATGCTGAAGGGAATATCTCTAATATGATAAAAGTAATATTACAAAAAATACTTTGTGAGAGGCGGGGACTGTGCTATTACTCTGGCATCACACACCTTTTAGAACGTTGCACTTGATTTATTTCTATAAGACTAAATGATGACAGAGTGTGCCCTCCCCGCTTGCTGCTCGCTGCATGGTTAACGCCAGTAGAAACACCACTGTTTATTAGTGAAGGCACAGTAAACTATGATGTCAGCTTTAAAGGCACTCCAGATAGTAATAAGAGGCTTGAGGCCGCAGTGCAGGTGCTCCTCTGGTAGGTATGTATTAGGAGCAGGGAGAGTTGTTCAGGCTTGCACCGAGCACACAGCAGACTCTATGGCACCTAATGCTATCCATAGTCAAAGAATGGGATCAGCAAGATAAATACATTAGAGGAAAGTGTTCAAAAAGAAGCGATATGTGTGGGGCATTGCTAAACGAAGTGACTGCACAGCAGCTTTCGTTCCTGATAAATGCCCGTATCAAACAAAGACAGAGCACTGAGGTTCCGTTCTGCAGGATAATGTGTTTCTTGTGCAACTCATCATCGGGCTCACGCAGGTTGGGTGTGGGTGTCTGTGCGGTGTGGGTGTGGTGAGTGTGTTTGCCAGTTACCCGTGACGTTCTTGCGCAGCTCGTCGTCGGGTTCACGCAGGGCCTCTATGAGCTGTGGGATGCCGCTTTCCTCGATCAACGCTGTCTTGTTCTGCATGTTGTCGTAGATGAGGTTGCGCATGGCCCCTGTGGCGTAGCGCTGCACCTCCTGGTTCGGGGAGTCGAACAGCTTCACCAGCCGTGGGATTGCCTTCAGGAAGCGCGCCTGCACACACAAACACACACGCTGCATTCAGACAGGGGGCATTTCTGTGTACCTACACACAACATCTCAAGGGCAACGTGAAACTGCTCTCTCCGTTCTGCTGAATCTTAAATCTAGAAGAAGCATAATCTATCTAATAATAGAAGATTCAAATTCGTCTCTAACTTGTGATTTTATTTGATGTGGTGGAGGGATTATGGGATTTCACTACACAACAGCATAGAGAGAGCTGAACAAAGCAGTTCCCACTCCCCCCTGTACCTGATTTTTGGCGTCAGTGCTGTTATAACATTCATGCTGGATGTATGCAGCGCCTAAAACTTGCAGTGCTGGGTCAGAGGCAGCCAGGTATTCAACAGCAGAGGGCATGTCAATATCGCTGAACCTGAGAGAGAGAGAGAGAGAGAGAGAGAGAGAGAGAGAGAGAGAGAGAGATTAGCATCGATCTTACATCACCATAGTTTACCCTTCTGTGCTAACGGGTCCACAGAGCAGCTGTCTCAGCCTTGCTGCTTTGCAGAAAAGACTGAAAATGCATGATCCGGTGCTTTGTCTACAGGGAGGGATCTCAGCCAACCAAATCCTCAGGCACACCCAGAAAATAAAAAGAAAATGAAAAAGAAGGTGGTGACACTCACCCGTCATTCATTTTCTCTCCAGCACTGATGTGCTCCTGCCCATCGAAGGTGTCCTTTCCCTTTGTCATGCTCTTCAGACTCACGGTGGACATGGCCCTGGTAATCGGCAGACTGCCATAGGACCCGTTTGAGCACTGGACGTAGTTTCCCCCACCCATTTTCTGCTGCTGTATGGTGCTGCTCCCGGAAACAACAGAGCCCATGCTCATTCTGTTTTGCCGGCTGGCGTTCTGGTTCAGACGGCTCAGGGTGCGCATGGCTGGACCTCGGGGCTTCACGCTGTTCTGGTACTGCTGCTCCTCCACCTGCCAGTCCCCACTCCTGCTGGTCATGGTCCCGTTGAGCGCCCTCCCCATGGTGCCCATCGTGCTGCCCCTGGTGTTGCTGGACACCATCTGGACCTGGGAGCGCCCGTAGCTGTCTCCCCCAGAGATCATGCTGCCCTCCCCGTCGTCCACCCAAGGCTGGGTCTGAGGGGGCAAGCTGTTCACTTGCATGGAGCGCAATGACATTGTGTCGGAGTCTCGCTGGGCCCTGCTCACGCTGCGCATGTTGGAGTGGCTGGTCTGGTAGCCGTAGCTCATGTCATCCCTCCCTCGACTGTAGACGCTGCTGCCCACTCCTCCTCCTCCTCCTCCTCCTCCTCCTCTCCCTCCCAGGCTCATCTTCCTGTTGGGACCGATTTCCACGGCAGAGCATGAGCTCCAGCCACCGGCCCGGGCTGTGCCGTACTGAGACACCGGCGGCCCCTGTGAAGCACATCACACATCCTCAAACAGGATCCACACAGCACCTTCCAACACCCCAGCTAGCGCATGCTGGCAAAGGTATCGGTCGTTGTCTCTTTGTCTATGTTTCTTATGAGTTTGAACCTTAATGATGATATACACATCACTGGCATTGATCAGGGTATAATAACTTATACAGTAAGGTGCAATAACCATCTGTAGTATATTAAGGTGCAATAAACATCTGTAGTATATTAAGTTTGAAAGCAAGTCTCAAAAGCTTACAGTTGCAAAGTTACAAAGTTACTGTGATCTTGGCTATTTTGCATTAAATACAATCTAGTTTCTATGTAGGTAACCTTGGTCTATATCACCAATAATTAAATGCAACCAATAAACCAGTGGAGCTAAGCATCACTTAGAACTACAATGTTCTCACACATTGGTGGCATTTTAACAATTGGATTAAAACAAATATTATAAATACTGTCTGTGCACTACTTGTATAGAAACCATCTGTACCAACCCACTTATGTTTCAAAAGTCCTTCTATCCAAGCTCTGACCCTGCAGGCAGGTATGTAAAGCAGTTGGATGGTTGTGTGAATAAAACACCTGGGAATGTCCTCCTATTATAAACCTGTATTACTACATTATGATTGCACGTGATAAAAGCAATGCTGAAAGTTTTCCTTTTTATTGCATGACAAGCTTACTGCCCCACTAAATACAACATGGCGACATCTGAGTCAACAGCAAAACCTTGTTATGGGCAACACCTTTCCATGTATAAAATACTTTGGAACTCCAGAGGCATGGAACCGTGCACACAACAAGAAAAAAGGCTTTTATTTCATACTCACTGCGACCTTCCTCTCCATGGAGTACATGTGAGACTTGGAGCTGAATGCAGGGTTTACTGTGGCATACTTCATTCCGGAAGACATTCTGTATTCTGTGGGGAGGGAGAGAGCACAGTGTTGCAGATTGAGCTGCAAAATGACAGTCAGCATTCACAGAGATCAGCAGAGTCTGTACAGCACATCACCCAAGAAAGGAGATCTCTGTGTTTGGTCAGCTGCTGACCAAAAGGTCATGAAAATGACTGTGTGTAAGAGGCAGCAAAGCAGCTACAGTGAAGCAGTGAAAACATTATTATAAAAACTGATAGCGTTTTTTCTTAATGTTAACTGAACAGGTTTTGGTAATCCATTTTGCTGATTAAATCAAACATAAAATGTTTTAACTTTAGTATTTTTATTTTTTTTGCAGAGAAAAGACCATGTGCGCTCCCCTAACCTCTCCACAGAGTGGCTTCTCCTGCCTTCTGTGAGGTCTGGCTTGCGAGGTGTGTGAAGCACACTATCAATCGCATACTATACTTGTTATGTGTTTCACATATTACTCAGATGTCCTTGGGGTGTAGTTCAATACTTTGATCTATACATTTTTTTAAAGTTAAACTTCAGACAAAGATAAATAAACACCGTACTGCAGTACTGGCCACTGCCAGGAATTTAGCTTGGATGTGGAGGTCAGCACCACGGCTCCTGTTTGAATAATGGCCCGTGCTGGACAGGACCTGTGCTTAACATCCCAATCAATCCATCTGCACATTGCCCAACCCTGGGATCAGACTGAATCAACACCCAGTCTACCCTTGGAGGTCTGCTGTCTCTCTACAGACCAGGCAAGGTCTGATGTAGCTTTCTTAGCTTCTGAGATCTGACAGTAAGTAAAACATTGAAATCCAGTGCGTTTCAATTGCAGACTCAATTGCAAATCACAACAGAGGGATCAGTTTCTGCAATTAATAAACCCTGTACAAGACGTTAAGTGAAAACCATGAGAAAGATTTTCACAAACAGAGAAACCACCGTGCAATGAAACAGACTAGCAGATTTGTTTTCCTTTATCAATGTTTTAAAAAAACAACAACTATGGAATGGCTGGGTGTAAAGGTCCGATTGGAAGATTTCTATATAGCTGCCTTTGGCGTGGAATGAAAATTACCAGAGCTGACAAAGCAATCCCTGCCCTGGCGCCAAAATGTTAATTTCGGTCTTTGTTTGCCACTCCCAATATTTAACAATTTGAACCTGCTCCAACAACAGAACAGGGAGTACAACCTGTGACATATCAGTATTTAATCCTATTTTTACTTTTTTTTATTTTAAAGTTTCATTCTACATGAGCCTTAAAGGGTATTCAGATCATTCTACTTGTTCTCATGATAATAGCAATAATAATAAATAAGTGAGCTAAAAACAGATTAATAGTTACTACTGGGCACAAAGAAAGAATGACTATTTAAAATGCATCTTATTCTAACAATGTAAAGGAACCAGTTGTCAATTCTCTCTCAAGCTCTGTGTACAAACCGAACATTTCCTTTAATAGCTAAGAGATATTCTACAGGAGGCACTGTGGTCCAGTGGTTAAAGTTCAGGGCTTGTAACCAGAAAGTCACCAGTTCAAATCCCACCTCTGCCATTGACTGACTCTTTGTGTGACCCGGAGCAAGTCGCTTAACCTCCTTGTGCAATGTCCTGTTGTAAGTGACTCTGCATATAATGCACAGTTCACAGCCTGCCTCTGTAAAGCGCTTTTTGATGGTGGTCCACTATGAAAGGCCAATATAAAAATATTATTATTATTATTATTATTATTATTATTATTATTATTATTATTATTACTACTGTTCTCCTCATAGCCTTTAATCCAAGTTATTAGGCTTGTGTGTGTTTGTCATTCTCTCCCCCTCATGGTATTACTAACAGGCTATGTTTTTATTATTAACAATTGTTGAATTTTACCCTTGAGCTTTTGTCCTCGTGCAAAATTTGGTAAAAGCTTTGTTCTGAATGAAAACAAATCCACTAGGATTTGGTGTACAAAGGGTGTGTTAAATAAGCAGCCAGATTGCGTATTAGCTACAGTTTGTATGCAAATCGCAAGGGCTCAAGAGTTATTTTACACAGAAGTCTTTTTATAAATAATAAAATAAAAGTTGTATTATTGATAATACTTCCCAAGACTGATGTTGACTTGCATTTGAAAACGGTCTAGAATGGTTTAATGAATATAAAACTATATATCTTTTTTTTTAATAAAAACGAACCATTCTTTAAATGACTCATATGAGTCAAAGCTTTTGGAATGACACTAAAGTTTCAAACACATCCCTTCACAATCATGTGCTCCACATTTCTTGTTTCTTAACCTCAAGAGCATTGCTTTCAAATGGCAAAAGCCATTCAAGTTTACAGCTAAATAAATCAGGTGTAGTGAACTCACCTGAAACGGTAGATCATTTTCTACGCATTGAGTTTCTTTTAGAACAACAATCAGAAGTGAGGAAATTCACATTTCACATCCTCAAACTGAACTCAGGAAATCTTATGCAAAATGGCTGTGGCTTATGAGCTCAGTGAGACTGGGCTTGCTAATCATCCTGGCTAATCGCTGTGCTTAACAATAAGGCCTGGAACCCACAGTGGTTTCCTGTACGATAGGGGAGTGTGAGATGCTGTTAAATGAACACAGCTCACCACAGGAGCATGTGAACTTCTAAAGTTGCCACATTGGCCCAGGCAGTATAATGATGTTGTTTTCTCAAAGGAACTAAAAACGAATACCCTGCCCACACGACATGCAAATCCATGCAATGGCGTTTTCCAATCAATCACGTTATCGGTATGTGATAATGGCACATTATTTCGGTTGTTGAAGTAAGGGATAAGACACCCTAGTGCCCTGGAACATGTACGCCAACAACTTTTAATATAGTTGTCTTTCAAAAAAAAAAAAAACTATTCTCTACTGACTCAGGAAATCAGAGATCAGATCCCACACCCACTGAGCTACTCAGGATACCCAAGTGTTGGTTCTGAAACTGCTGGGTCTCAAAAAGAGGGGAAACCTTGTTACTGTGTAATACTGGCAATACTATGGTAATAACAGCAATGCCTACGATGGCACCATAGCCATAGCATTGCACAGCAGCTGCTTTATGACTGTGGGCACTGTTGTGTTGCTTGACTTTACACTTCTGTTCCCCAGTTGCTGTGACGTTAAAGACTATTGTATCACATGGACTGATTGTACCTCCTCGTATCCACTTCCCTAGGCATAGGCTTGCCATTTGTTAATCTTTTTGAATTACAAAAGTGAACACTTGGATAAAATTGATTTTAGCAAACTAAACAATTACATATTCCCTGCCACTTATAGGTAGTGGCATAATGAAAAACAGAATCATCCACACTGCATACTTGTACTTGCTAGAACAAAAGTCATTGTATTTTATCTTGCTCTTAATTGTATTAATACTTGTACTGTGATTCTTGAAATGTATTTTTGTTTAAGACTGTAAGTTGCCCCAGATAAGGGCGTCTGCTAAGAAATAAATAATAATAATAATAATAATAATAATAATAATAATAATAATAATAATAATAATAATAATAATAATCCCACGGTATATATCTCACCAGAAGGGAATAATAAATAATCTTACCCAGTCTCCCTTATTAAGTTAATTGACATTAATGTGCTTGCGGAGGAAGCAAACAAGCTAATCAAATACACTGCAGAGTGTTACTGTCATTACTCCGTATTCTTAGTGCCCCATTTTTTTTTTTTTTTACACTAAAATAGAAATGGATAAAATACTGGATTTTGCATGTTGCATACGTTCAAATATTGCAAAGACGCGTGGCCTACGGGAGTTATCCAGTTTAGCAATGTGCAAACCGTGCAATTAAAAACAGGTCAGATACAGCGGTCTTGTTTTAATTGTGAGCTAGACGGTTGGAGCAGCTTTGTGGACACGCTCAGAACCACGTGACCTAATGGGTACTTGTTGTTTGTGTCACGGATATGGCAGGTTCCGCAGAGAATTCTTTTTAGACAGCCTGCAGGTCTGTTTAAATGGTGCAGCTCCACGCTGTCAATGAAGCTAATATTGTGCTCTCTCTCTCAACGTCGTGCAATACTAAAGTCCTGCCTCTTATCCAATGCATCATATTTTACAACACTTGATAACCCCACTTTTATTAGTTTCGGTAACCCGCAGTGATTGGGGTTGAATGGCCCCGATTATGCGCTAAGAAGCTAAGCGAAGTTTTATGAACACTCTGACTCCCGGACATTCCATACAGAATACTAATCCCTGAAGATTCCCATTGCAAGGCGGTTTAAAGTGTTCTCTCTATGGTTTGCGTATTTGCAGGTATGGCCAAGCTCACAGTAAAGCCAGGAATGGGACAAACTGCTGTGCAATGGGAATCTTATTTTCAGGGTTTCCATTATAAACTGAGTCCTCACAAGTATACTCTGTTCACTACATATACCTCTGATGCAGAACGGCGCACAGCTATTAATGGCATTCAATACGAACCGCACTGATACAAATGGCAAACTAACTACTTTCTTTGTTCATTACTTTACTATGCCCATATGCCAAACCGCTGAACAGAATAGTTGGTTAATAGAATCAATCGCATAGTGTAATAATAAAATAAAATAAACTTTTTTTTTTTTTTTTGCTATTCAGATAGCTAGTGTTTTATCAAATGAAGGTGTACGAATATGATTGCATAAAGAGTTTTTTTCACTGTAATACTACTACGACTACTACGACTACTACTACTACTACTACTACTACTACTAATAATAATAATAATAATAATAATAATAATAATAATAATAAATGCCACGTATGTGTAGTAATAACGCACAGCGTAGCCCCAAACTCTTACCTGAAGACGCGCTGACATTGCCATTAGCCTTTGGGAAGATGGCCGATCCGCTCGGTCTTTTCTGGGTCATCCGCATTTGCACTTGGTCGTGCACACGCTGGCTTTTTGTGATCTGGTCGTAGTCGCTGCCCCCGTGTCCAAGATGGATCTCAGAGGGCAGCGCATAGCTGGATACAGAAGTATTGGGCTGGAGAGCAGACAAAAAAACGCCTTCATGCACGGCACTCATGATGACTTTATATCGTTTCTATAGCAGAAACTATTTTCAGAAACCTACAACCAAAGTCAAATTCTTAAAGAAAAAATAAAAGACGGAAATCTAATCCACAAAAAAATAACGCAAATAAGCAGGGTCCCGAACTCGTCACCTCCCTCGCACAATTCAAGTTTAAACAAATAGGTTATATGTATGCTGTGTCAATGGTGACTCGAAGCTGTCGTCTTGCTGGGATCTGAGGACTTTTTTTGTATGGTTTTCCAATAATTGCTGTACTTCGTCGATACCTTGATCCGACTGAACAACACACCCTGAAATTCATCGGAGCACTGGTCTGAAATGAGGTGGAGCTCCGGTGATGTCATTTCACCAGACCACCTTAAACAGGTGAGTCACCGGGGTAGACAAGGAAACCCCCGCCCCACCCCCTTCTACAGCGCTCTGTTGCACGGACCGGCTTCTTAAGGTGGACAGTTCAGGTTACTCCAGACTCGACGGTCTCACTCATGTTCTTGATGACATTCACCCAGCGTCTCTTGTCCTCAGTGACTCACTGCATTGACTCGCTGCCTGCAATCCTGCAACATTCGCTGTACCTGTATGCGACTCCTTGGCACAATAGAGTACGATTCATGATGCCACATACTGGAACATATATACAAGTGTTATTCACTCAAAACTGCTGTAGGGAAACAGAACCGACCGGGTTTTTTAATTTTTTTTAAAATTTTTTTATACTTAACCTCTGAATTCACAATGAACACCATTTGCATGATTTTTAAGAATTATAAGAGGCTGTTCCTAAGCAAAACAACAAAATCACAAACTGAACGCCAAGACTGGTATTTAATCCCCGCCTTCCCAATCTGGTTTCTGGCTGCCTCACAAAGGCTTGCGTCCCATCCGCTTGAGTCACAGGCTGGCCGATAACGCAGGTGTTCTGTTTAACAGGAGATTTTCACTGATTGTGATAAGCCCTAAAACCCATAAACCAAAAACAAGCAGCTTGGGAAATCACAGAAAAACATGTAAAAACCACGGTTAAGCACTTTAAATGCCCAGCATAAACACGGCGAAGAAAAATGACAGAAATGCTGCGCAAATTGACCATGGTAAAACTTTTAAAAGGGATAAGATAAAATCTATAACAAAGTCAAGCAGACAAGCGTTTCGACTGGAGCCTTCTTCAATGATCAGTGATCCAGTTCTGGGGATCACAAAGTCCCCTGTTTCAAATTGAACCATCATCTCCTCGCAGTCTTGCTGGGGATGATACCTGCCGATCCTTGTGCAGTGCAAGGGCACACTGAATCTCTCTGCAGCTTAGCGAAACAGAAAGGCAAAGGATGTTTTTTTTTTAGATTGCATTATGCTTTTTGCTTAAAGCTTTGATCCTTTTTATTGAAGCCCCTCTTCTTTTTTCTTTTTCTTTTAAATATTTATTGTGGAACAGGACCAGCTTTTATACAGCACACTGTGAAAATGTTGGGCGTTGCCAGGCTGGCAGGTAGCAGGGCTGGGTGTATCCTCAGACTGTGCTAAAGTAAAACAATTAAAACAAACAGGCAGACTTTTCATTATCATTACCTTTAGATATTACTAATCAGAACGAACAGTATAATGACTTAAATGCGCTTTACTTGCTCTTATCTGCCCCCTATTTTACTGCATTTAATCCTGTACTTCAGAGTACTGTAATCTGCCTAGCGTTTAATCTGTAGTATTTTGTGTTTAATCATATCCTGATGTAACTATCACTGACACTTATCTGCTGTATTATTGAATTGTATTTTGTCACACTTGTACTTGCTTGAACCAAGTCATTGTATTTATCTTGCTCTTAATTGTATTATTACTTGTACTGTGATACTTGAAATGTATTTGCTTACGATTGTAAGTCGCCCTGGATAAGGGCGTCTGCTAAGAAATAAATAATAATCTCCCAGTGGCGTAAACAGACTCCCATAGACCCCCTGGCTGTTTTTGTTCGCTTTCTTTTCACTTTGACGCAGGTTTCAAATAAAGAACTTAGCAAAAACAATAATTATGTTCTGCTAAAGAGAGCTAAGGAAGAAAAAAATGTTGGCCTTTTTTTAGTCACACCTCAGCGAGAAAGAGAGAGCAGCTAGCAAACCTAAGAATACAGTCATAAAGCTCAGTAAAAAAGTCAATGTGTGGCCTCGTTCTTTCTTTATTTATAGTGTATGCCTGTGTTGCCACTTTGTCGAAGAAGACTTGCAAACTCATTGTGTTTGTATGAATAAAAGATTAAACTTAATCCCTTTGCGCAGAGATCTTGGCTGTTCAGAGCTGGCAGTGCGCATTCGCCCTTCTTAACAAAAGGGCTGAAGCAGCCTCACTGAAAGGGTGGCATCGTGGGATTATCTTCTGGAAATTTGGACATTGGACAATTCAAGGAGACTCGTTGAGAACTGAGAGTGAAGGTTTCAACTGACCTCAGATCGCTTTTGCAACAACTCAGAGTGCTTATCATGGAGCCTCTCAAGAGCAGAACCCGTTTGAAAAAAGAATGATCACAACTTCCATAATGTGACGCCACACTTGTTTAACAGAGTAGCTTATCTGAAGTTGCGCTGAGCTTGAACTCCAGGCTAGTCTAGTGGGCACCGGTTTCAGTTCAGTTTAACTGCAGTGGTTTTTGATAGGGGTGCACAGAGAAGGTCCATGTGCTGTAATTGCCTTACAGGATGCATACAAACTCAGAGGAGAGACAAGAACATGCAGAGCAGAGACACTCTCAATAATGAGCGCACTAAATCATATTAATAATATATTTAACCTGAACATGGAGCAAACACAAAGTGTGGAATAAATAATGCAGCTCTTTAAGGCAGTGAACAGAGTTATCATTTGTATTTGTACAGAGTGGTGCGTGCACATTAGCATCGCCCTTCATTCACAACAAAACTTCTCCCAATCTGATTGTGTCGATCGATCTCCAAAGCCATTGCAATACCAGATTCATTTTAATACGTCAACCATTCACTGTGTCCTAATGAGCTGAGTTTTGAAATGAGCGGGGCCCCATAGACTAGAAATGATACCATACTGTAACCATCTCACAGTCATTGCACCCACATGGTAGGCACTTTATTTAAGCAATACAGCGAAACCCCTTATCTGCAGGAGTGTAGTTGCGTTATCCTGGGTGTAACAAGCAAACAGAAATCTTTTTATATAATACTATTATAATACTTTCTTTTCTTTTTTTTACAGTGAAAAGGATTCCACACAGTATATATTTAAAGATATTCCATGATTCTATTATTTGAAACACTTTATATATTAGCTTCCTCTTTTAAAATAAACTCAATAAACATAAAAAGATAGCGAGGAACAATGAGCACGAGAGAGAGAGAGAGAGAGAGAGAGAGAGAGAGAGAGAGAGAGAGAGAGAGAGAGAGAGAGCGAGAGAGAGAGAAAGTTACATATAAAAGTTAGTATTACCATGAATGCAAGCTGACTTCAAAAGACTTGTGATTTGACGCTGTTCTCAAAACAAAAGGTCCAGCAGTGTGGTTAGTTAGGCTTCCTTGGTTTGTCTGGTTTGATCAGCTTCGCAGCTGTGGGAACGGATTTAAACACTGCGATCCACACCCTTAAAGAGCTTCAGTCATGAGCTGCACCTTCACTGTCACAGCAAAGTGATGTTTAAGAAGGTGTTCCCATAGACCCTGGGGGTGGGGATGGCATTCACAGCTCTTATTTTTTGGGGGAGTTACCCTCTGACAAAAGTTGACGTTTTTTAATGGAAATTCTGTTATTTTCCTGAAAGGAGAATCCACCTCTAATCACAGCCTCCTTGTCGTTTCAGCTCACGAGGGAGGGTAACGTCAACCGAGTGCCACTCGCCCTGGTTTAGGCTATAGCTGTCATCACAGTTCAGCACCATATAGGGAAGGTGGCCTAGTGCCACTGATCCTGCGTCTGGCTAACTGTCATTAGCATAATCATTCCTATCACAGTCAGCCAGCACACGGGCAGCTTTAGAGCGCCAATGGACAAGGCCACGGGCCAAACACAATAAGGAATCGGTCAGATCAATCTTTGGTGGATGTCTCCTTTCTGTATTTGGTAGCTTGTTTCTCTGGAGCTCAGAAACAGACTGGAGTCAGGGGTTTTGAGAGAGGAGATGCTTCCAGACCACACACGCTTGGATCCCTGCTCAAGAGGGTTTGAAACCTTTTTAAGAAGGGGTTGACTTGGATTGAAAGTGTGGAACTGGCTCCTAGGAACACTTATTTTGAATGTGAAAAGAGTTACAGGGATGGACAAAACACCCATGTAGGGCGACCACGGACAGTCAGCAGGGTGCTGGTTCAATGTGACGAGTCAGCAAGGTGTTTTATAATTAAGGGAAAGGTGACTATTACTTACTGAGGCCACATGTATATCAAATATGAATAAGAATCCAGGTTATTTTTATTTTTTTTGAACAATTGTTTTTTATTTGTTTTCCATAACAAGAAAGTAAAATAGTTGGGCATAGTACACATGAATACAAACTAACAATTGGGAGCTCTAAAACAAGTAAAAAAATGACAGAGAGAAGAAAAAAAGGGGGGGGGGAGGGGTTAGGGCCTAATTAAAATAAACGTCAGAGATAAGAGAAGGCATCTGTCCATGCCGTTACAGTTTTTGCACTGGCATGATGTAATCTAGCTGTACTTCTCTCCACCAACACAATAGCTGCAAATGAGTGCAACCAGACACGATCTAAGGGTACCTCTGTCTCAACCCAACCTCGTAGGATTGACTTTTTAGCTGCTGTTAGTCCTGCCAACAAGAGCCGTCGTGTCTGAAGGCTAATATTCATTTGGGAGTCATTGCTGAGAAGGAGCAGTCGGGGACTCAGTGGCACTTTCACACCAATCACGTCAGAAAGCACAGTGGCCACATATTTACATAAGCATTCAATTTCAGGACATTCTCAGAACATATGTAGATACGTTCCGGCCACACCCTGAGTGCATTTATGGCAGAGAGGATCTGAAACGATCTCCAAACTGTCTCGCTCTGTGTTGGCATCTTGTTTTGTGAAACAGGTAGAAAGATGTTTCCTCGCTAGCAGCCTGCTTCGTGCTCTGTTTCTCTGAAGTGTCTTTAAAGAATGAAACCTTACGAGTGTTTGGGACTCGTGCCTTGAGCACAGATACTCACCTGATCTGGGAGGGTGGGTGAGGCTGGAAGAGTTCAAAGGTCACATCGTCACATGATTTGAATGGAAAAAGGAAAGTTATTCAGACCATCTTTCTTTTAGCCTCCAGTGAGTACTGCACGGACTTGTCTCCATCTCTGAACCGCGTTGTCATGGTCAAGCTCAAAGCAAGTTCAAAGCCAGGTAAAGACAGATTCGAGGAAACACGGAACAACAGAAGCCAGAACCATTCAGACTGATGAAATAGCAAAAACTATTCAACAGATAAAATGCAGTTTAATGAATAAAAAATATAATGTAATTTAAAGCTACTTACCCTTTAAGAAATAGAACAGAATATTAGACATTAGTATGTCATTGATTTTCAAAGGGGGGAGGTGCACTTCTTCAGCAGAATATGAATATGAATAAATTAACCCTTGGAGTTTATTGGTTAATGCATTAGCTAGTGTCTTATTTTTTCAGTATGTTTGTAACTTACAATAACTGGCTGTTTGCATTGGTTTATTCTTGAGCTGGATTGATTGGCGTTTTGTATTTTTATAGTTTTTATTGTGAAGTGCCTTGGCGTGTGTGTGTGTGTGTATGTGTATGTATGCGTGTGTGTGTGTGTCACTGAGTGCATGTGTGTGTGTGTGTGTGTGTTTGTGTGTGTGTGTGTGTGTGTGTATGTGTATGTATGCGTGTGTGTGTGTGTCACTGAGTGCATGTGTGTGTGTGTGTGTGTGTGTGTGTGTGTGTGTGTGTGTGTGTGTGTATGTGTATGTATGCGTGTGTGTGTGTGTCTCTGAGTGCATGTGTGTGTGTGTGTGTGTGTGTGTGTGTGTGTGTGTGTGTGTGTGTGTGTGTGTGTGTGTGTGTGTGTGTGTGTGTGTGTGTGTGTGTGTGTGTGTGTGTGTGTGTGTGTGTGTGTGTGTGTGTGTGTGTGTGTGTGTGTGTGTGTGTGTGTGTGTGTGTGTGTGTGTGTGTGTGTGTGTGTGTGTGTGTGTGTGTGTGTGTGTGTGTGTGTGTGTGTGTGTGTGTGTGTGTGTGTGTGCGCTGCTTAAAACTTCTCAAACTAGCCAGACCACATTAAGAGAAATGGGCGTTGCTGCTGCCACACCACTCACTGCATGCTCCCTCTTGCTTCCACAAAACAAAAATAAGGAGCGGCATTTGAATGTGAATGTGATTTTAGGTTGCCATGGGAATCGTCCTCTGGTATACAGAAGGGTAGCCTCTCTTTGAACTATAATAGTTTCTGCAGCTTGGGTTTTGTGTTTGTCCCAGGTTGAAGTAAGAGGAGTCCTGCAGGTCCACTTTGCAATATTAACTCCTTTTTATTTATTTATTTTTTTATAGGAGACAAAAATCATGTTTATGACACAGAGAGTTCTTATAAGAACTGGAAATATATCACTCAGCTGTTTGGTTTTAGTTTTTATAAAATGAACATGCGTTTTACCTGTTAGGAGTTCATTAAAGACAGGAGTAAACACTTTGAAAATATGCCCCATTATATCCACTAGCTTTGAAGATATTGAAAAAACCCTAAAGCTTTGCAATAACCCTCACAAAAGACCCCCATAATAAAAGCATAGAGAAGTGTAATAAAGCATGGTGAAGGTAAACTATGGTAAACTATGGTTAATGTATAGTATAACCTTGGGAAAGCATGTGGAAACTGTATAAAATGTGCATGCATATTTACTTTGGTAAGCTGATGTAAGGGTAAACTATACTCTAGCTTGAATTTAATACCACACATTTCCATGCAATCTTGTACTGTGACGTGCTAAACAGTCACGCGGCTGTTTTGGCCACATTGCATCAGGGACCGGGAATGTGGGCATTGTCGTGAGCAGGTGCAAGGACATTCCACCGGGAGCTGTGAAGTTCTGTGGAGATTTCATTTCACTTCCACTTGCTGTAACGTTGGATCAGATTACTGTAGTTTAAACTCTCTAGAAATCCTACCGATAGCAATGATAATATTACTATGATAGTGCTGACAGCCAGTTCAATATTGTCCATCTATTGCAGTAATACCATCTTGATTTATCTAACTAGTGCTTAACTCGTGGAACTGCCATTGCATCATTGTATCAAATGTGTTTTGTTTTCACTCATAAAAAATAGATTGTTACAGACAGTTGTCAACTGTGTAAGGATTTGTGACATAATATCTGCTTCCTAAATCATTAAGAGCTGAAAAGTTTCCCATATAAAAAGCATAGCAAAGTGTAATAAAGCACAGTGAAAGCATTGTAGAGCATAGGTAAGTGTGTGTGTGTGTGTGTGAGAGAGAGAGAGAGAGAGAGAGAGAGAGAGAGAGAGAGAGAGAGAGAGAGAGAGAGAGAGAGAGAGAGAGAGAGAGAGAGAGAGATCTTCGCAATGTTATCCTGGCATGTTTTATATTCAAGTAATAAAAATCAGTGGTTGTTGAGTGTGCAGGTTAAGCCTCAAGACTCTAATTGGACACATTCCAAGGTGAAACAGAAATGGGCAGCAGTGAACGAGAAGGCTGTAATTATTTTATTAACTTTTTTTTTTCCAAGCGGGGGCGAAACCCAAGCTTACTCACGGCGGGATGACCGAATGAAACTGTTTCTTTTAATTCAATAGCGTGTAAATTTCTTTTTAAACTAAGTCCCACAAACCTCACCTAGCAAAAGAGGTGTGTGGGGCGATTAATGTGAGTGCATTGCCAATGTTCATTGGGGGATAGAATTTAATTATGGGGATTGTGCTCTCCCAGGGTTAGGGAGGGAGATCCACTGGTATTAGTTTAAACACATTCACTGCATTGCAACCATGCAGAAAGCACATCACCCACAATACTAATCGACAAGAATGTCATTTCATGTAAGGGTCAGTTGCTGCTTGTGATGAATTGTCAATCATTGTAACAGGCTGTTAGCAAACCTTATGTTGACATCTACTGTAAAGTTGTTTCCTCAGTTCTTTGTAGTGTTTCCATTCAACTGAAAATGATGCAGTAGACATAATGAAGGATATTCTTGAAGGGGTGGCCCAATGAGCTCCTCTTCAAAACTTTATTCATCAGAAAACCTTTAATAAACAATTTCATAGCTACAATTATGGTTAGAAAGAAACCAACCAAGTGGATTAAAATTGGATGATGACTGCAAAGATTTGGGCTTGAACGCTATTCAAACCCTATGCTTGATGCACAATGCGCCTCTAATGTTTGGAGATATTGTTGAAGCAAATGACAAATATTGGCACCTACTACTTCTGCTTATTCAGATGGTTAATGTTTAAAAATTATAACAGAAGGCATGGCTTATTATTTAAAGCATTTGATTTTTGAACATCACAACATGTTTAAAGTTTCTAGATAGGAATCTGCTTCCAAAACACCACGTCGTGATTCATTCTCTAAGGTGCATTATAGGACCAATATTACATATGTGGTGTATGAGACTTGAAGCCAAACATAGATTTATTTTTTAAAACATAGTAAAAAATTTCAAAAACATCACAAAAACATTAGTAAAGAAAGCTTAATCATTTTAAGGGGCTATTACGGGCAGAATTTCTTTGTATCATTCGCTCTTCTAAAAGTATATGTACATCTTAAGCGTTTTACTTTTCTTTTACATTTTGCTTGAAAAAGCTTAGCCTTTTCTAACATGCACAACTTTCATGCAGGACAAGTTTTAGTGTAAACCACAAATCACATTAACAACGTCAATAAATAGAGTCTGACGCAGTGAGTAAAAAAAAGAAACGTCAAAACGTAAATGTATTTGAAATGATTGATTATTATTATTATTATTATTATTATTATTATTATTATTATTATTATTATTATTATTTTTAATAAACTCAATATAAAAGTACGTAATATGTGTAACACAATATGGCTGCTTAAACTAATTAGTCACAAACTACACAAATTTAAGCTAGCTGCTTAAAAAAAAAGATAATACTAAGAGTGAGAGGATATATTTAAAAGGTTTGATAAGTCTCATCAATTATTTAACAATGTGTCCCGGTTTTGAGCTTTGAATATCTGGTCACCTTGTACCCTACACATGATCGACTTGGCTTAATAATAATCCCAGAGAAGGGATCTGATGGTTACCGAGCAGTTTTAACGTCACTTTCATTTTTTTTGGTTTTTTGTTTGTTTTACCAGTGCTGTATTTTAAAGTAAGATATTGATTGGGAGTTTTATTTCAAATACAGAGTAGCCTATTTAGAGTATAGTACTGTTTAATATATCTGTGGAATAAACTTTCACTGTTTCGAGCACTAGAAATATTGAGGGTACTACTTAACTGTGATTTTTACCTTTGTGGCAGCGTCCTCTGTGTGGCGCGTGTTGCGCAATTGAGGACATGTGTTGCAGTGTGTGATATCAATCAGCACTGCTGTGCTTAAGGCAGCTAAGGTGGTGAGCTCACAAGACAATCCGCACCCCACTGCTGCCTTCCTGCCTCGTTTTACACATGCTGCACACTTCAACAAACCTGCCAATCAAGGGTAGAAAAGACGCACTTAGAGGACAAGGAGTGCTTACGAAAAAAACCGGTTGTGTTTGCCGCTAATGCACGATAGATAGATAGATAGATAGATAGATAGATAGATAGATAGATAGATAGATAGATATTTTATTTTTAATATCCTTTATTTCAAACAATCAAAATAATATTAACATTACAAAACAAATAGCACAAATGTCCATACAAAACCCTCTATTACAACAATTACAAACACATTTTTAAATTATTATCTTCCACCAAACACACCACCTCCCCAATTACCCAAATTGCCTGAAACTTTTCTAGCTGGTGCAGCAATTTATAAAAAGTAAAATCAACTTTAATTCTTGAGATTACCAACACTTTAAAAATAGGTATTACCGCATCAGTTAAAACTCCATTCATTTTATTTTTCCTTCTTTTCAAAATTGCCATTTTTGCCTGGCCCAGTAGAAAATTTGCCAATTGACAAAGATTTTTATTTCCTTTAGCATTCTTCACCCCAAAAATAAAAGTAGTTTGAGTAAAACTCAGACCCAATTCACTAAACAAATCATTCAATAACTCAAGCAAAGGCTTTAACCCACCACAAAATAAATAACAATGAAAAACTGTTTCCCTTATCGAGCAAAACTGACATGAATCTCCTCCCCCCGGCTGAATGATGGAGAGAAATGAGTTGGTGGCCACAATGGTATGCAATATTCTCCACTGTAGATCCCCCACTCTCTTAGGAACTGGTGATCTATACAGATTCCTCCATGCAGGGGTGATGGAGTCCTCTACCTGTAGCCTCTCTCGCCAATGTGTCTCAGGTAAGTTTTTTACATTTTGAAAATGCAACACTTTCACACACATCCGATACATTTCTTTTTTTTGTATCCCCCCGAACTGAACCTTATATCCTTCTGCAAACTTCAGGATCTGCCCCGGGGTATCAGTGGTCTGCCCTACTGCAGGTTCAACTTGCAGGTCCAACTCTGGCGGTTCTGTCTCCAACTGGCTTTTTCCTGAGAAAAACTGACTCATCTGCTGTAACATCTCTGCAGGCGAAACAGCTTTAAGCTGCACTAAAAACCCCTCCATCACACACACTGATCTCACACCAAGCTCACTTGCTAGTGATTCAACAGTTTTCCAGGCTCGGTTATCAAAATTAATTAAATCACCGACCTTCACTTCTCCTCTGGAAATTAAACATAAAACAAAACTCTTTGATTCTAAAAGATTGCATTTTAATGCTGAATTATAAATTAGAGGCTCTTCAAGCAACCAATACACCCCTACAGACTTCAAATCTCTGTTAATTCTAAAAACCTTCCAAGCATTCAGCATCCCCCTATAAAAAAACAGGCAAGACCGAGAGATTTAACTTTCCACCATCTAATACGAACAGATGCCTATCAAAATTCAACCCCCCTACTAAACGAAGGAAAGCAAAAGCCACCGTTCTCCAGGGTAGTGATTCTTGACAGTACAGCAGCCTCTGAAGCAACTGGAGTCTAAAAGCTGTTATTCTGCTTCTTATGTCCATCAGTCCCTGTCCTCCTTCTTCTACAGGCAAGTATAGCACCCCCTGCTTTATCCAATGCAGCCCATCCCAAAAGAAGCTCAGCAATAATCTCTGAATTTCAAACAGCAGAGATGGAGAGGGATCCCCACACATTAATCTGTGCCACAGCATTGATGTGACCAGGTTATTAATAATTAAAACTCTTCCTCTATAGGAAAGCTTAATTAGAAGCCACCGCCATTTATCCAATCGGCCTTTCACCTGATCCAGTATTCCTTCCCAATTCTCTTTAGCCAGTCCCTGCTCTCCCAAGTGAACTCCCAAATATCTGAAAACCTGCCTGTTCCATTTAAGCCCTGATGGTAAATCTGGTGGTCTGCTGCCCTCCCACTCTCCAATTAAAAAGGCATTACTCTTGTCCCAATTTACCCGAGCTGAGGACACTCTTTCAAATACCCTCAAGCTCTCCTCTATTATCTGAATGTCTCTCTTATTTGTCACTAAAATAGCAAGATCATCAGCGTAAGCCACCACCTTAACAGGCTCCATTTTCACAGTAGGGATAGACAACCCATTCAATATCTTTCTCAATTTTACCATCAGGGGTTCAATATATTTAAAGTTCCTATATTAATAGTCTGCATTATAGGTCTTAAAGGAGAAATGCACTGGAATTTACACACACTAATAAAAATGTACACATAAAGAAATAATGCTTGTGTAGACTTATCCATCATTACTTTTTTAGAGAGGCACGAACTTTACTTATTATATTTAACTGATCTCTTTCCCTTTGCTGCATTCCCAATACAGCTGCATTACGTCTAATTTGCTGTGCCGAATTTAAAAACAATTTTAAATCAGGGAAGTGATCAATAACTTCAATCCCTCTTTTCCCTTTGATAGAACTTAAAAATGCCTGAATGCTTTCAGCACTATACCCCCCTCTCGCTTGCTGACTAGCCGAGAGATCAGAGCTAACCGATGAGACAGTATCACTGCCACCGTCTTCACTAAAATCGCCACCACTGCCTGTTGCGCATTGCATTTGAGCGCAGTCCACTCTCTCCGATAACTCACTCACTGATTCATCAGCCTGATTGACTCCATCCTCAGAAACGAGGCTGCGTTTTGCTGCAAAACTGTGCCTATTCTTAGCCTTTCTTTTCCCTTTAGGGAGTTTAAACTCACCCACTGCCCTCTCCCTCTCTAACACTAAAACTGCACCTTTATTCTGTTCAAAGCTTTCCTCAACCTGTTCTCTCCCCTCACCACCCTGTCCGTTAACTACCACCCCACCACATGTGTTTTAGACGATTCCTGCACCTCACTTTCCCCATCTACCACACCAGACTCAACCAAACCAGGGTTGACTTTTTCAGGCTCTCTCTGCGTTCTAGTACTATCTACAGCGCTGCGATCCGAAGGTCCATCAACCTGGCTCCCCGGCTCACCTCAATGACTTCTTCCCCCTCGCTATCAGTTTCTCCCATCAGAAGAAGCAAACACTACTTAATCGCTACCCTCCACCCGAAACCTAAACGCTACATTCAGCTCTCCAGTCGGGTCATTCAGCAGCATATATACCTGTCTCCTGAAAGAAACCACGTGCTTTAACTCCGGGGATTTACAACCCAGAGTAAACATTGTAATGCCTGACATTATCTGACCATGACGACTTAGCTCTCTCACTATAAGTTCAGAGGCAGAACAGACACCTACACTCCGTCAATAACCAAACCTTGCTGAACCATTTCGGAAACTATCATTTCATTGCTCAAAAATACAATTACAACCTTATTCATCAGTGACGCCGACTTGATATTCTCACACCCAATTACTTTTCCAAGTTCTACCACACATTTCTCAACCGGGACAGACATATCCACTACAATTTTTATGCCATTTCTCCATGTGTCATATATTCAAAATTAGGAACTGATCCCCTCGGGATTCCCCCGACTTTGGCCACCACGGCCGTTAAAAAGACCCAACTATTACCCCTTCTTTTATTTTTTAAACCTAGAACATAAATAAAGGATGAAAAGTGAAAAAAAGAACAGGGGAGAGAACCCCTCACTCACTCCCAACAGACACCGCGACAGACAGACAGCACGAGTAGATAGATAGATATAGATCTATCTATCTATCTATCTATCTATCTATCTATCTATCTATCTATCTATCTATATATATATATATATATATATATATATATATATATATATATATATATATATATATATATATATATAGACACAGTGTGCTGTATGTTAACTTCAATTATAACACGCGAATGATTGGATCTTTGGCATTGAGGATCGCAGTGAATCGTTTCTGCTGGTCCTGCAGCGATATTGTTCAGGACAATGCAAAAAAGGGGTTGCGTCTGTTTCAGGACAGTAGGCAAATCCTGTGGTTTGAAATGAATCTTGCGCAGTCATGCCATGACCCGTCTGCACATTGCTGCATAGTTGTTACGCTTTTCTAGCCATAAAGGCGCATCCAGAGGCATGTCTCAACAGATCCAAGTTCACGTTGTCATTTAGTGATATGAAGTATAAATTGCATTTAATTGAAATGTGTTATGTTGAGATCAGGAGATGGGGTAACACTGTGCATCTAATTACTGTGTAGTTACTTATTAAATGCATGTGCACTTACACATCATTACAATGTTATTATGCACAGTTACAGTGTACTTAATGTGTAAACAGTTTTTGCATCCTTCCTTCTTTATACCCATGCATTAAAGCTGCACACTTCAAAACGCACATTGTACAGCTATGGCATCACCCTGTAGAATGAACTCATTTTGCTTCATAAAGTCAAATGAATCCTGCTGAATAATGTTACGTTAACATACTGAATTACATACCCCTTTGTAGTTTTCCATATATGTAACGAAAACCTGACTGAGAATAGATGGCTTCAGTGAGTTACAGGAAAATAATTCCATCTAGGGTTTATGTGGCGTCATAAACTATGAGACCTGTCACAGAAACCTTAGATGTAATTATTATTATCCTTTAACTCATTGAAGCCCATCAATTTTTTATATAATACATGAATATTAGTATCTGTAATAAAAAAAGACAATAAACGGGTGTTAAGTTTCAAATTGCAAGTGAATTTAATGAGTAATTGTGGCAAAGTGTCCACCCCTTTATATTTATGTATGTATGTATGTATGATTATTATTATTATTATTATTACTGTTGTAATTATTATATTATTACATAAGCAAAAACAACTGCTATTGTGCTGGAATCGCTAGCACAATATTTGTTAGCACAATTGTTTGTTTTGTTTGGCCAACGCGCCCTTCTGTTTCTGTCTTTTGTTCTGTTTGAATATTTTGCTTTATTATTTAATAAACGCGCTACAGTTTGCCCAGCGCTTCTTCGTTTATGATTTAATCCTTCCTGGCCTGTGACGTCATTGCAACCACTCTGCCACATATGGGCAAACATTGTGCTAGCGATTCCAGCACAATAGCCTCGCTTCTCGCTTCTCGCTTCGCTTCTCGCTTCTCGCTTCTCGCTTCTCCTCTTAACTCCCGTTCCTTACTCCCTGAACACTCTCTCCTCGAGCGCAGAAAAGCGGCACGTTTTTATACAGGTGGCCATCTCCCGATTAGCAACAATTAGTCAATTAATTAACTCGGGAGATGGTCACCGGCTGCACGAGGTTTTTAAATAATTAAACGAAACAAACAAACGTCATCTCAAAATAATAACTAAGACAGACAGGTTCGTCCGCCTGCATAAAACTACAATAATAATAATAATAATTACAACAGCAATAATAATAATAATAATAATAATAATAATAATAATAATAATAATACATACATACATACATACATACATACATACATACATACATACATAAATATAAAGGGTTGGGCACTTTGCCACTGTAATAATAACGTACATTAAGTCAATCTTAAAGAATCTTAAATATAATTTTCTTTTTAATAATTCAGGAACGGTGAATTAAACTGGGTAGCTAATGAACTGCAAAAAATAATGTATTTTTAAGGAAAATCTGTTTCAATGGGGTATGCTTTTTTTTCTTTTTTTTAATTATTATTAGTCGATGTCAGAGTCGAAGATTTGTGTCGCTCGCTTGGTTGGTGTTCCCGTTGGTGAAGGATGATTGTAAATCTTCACAGAGACAGATAAGAACATAAGAACATAAGAAAGTTTACAAACGAGAGGAGGCCATTCAGCCCATCTTGTGCGTTTGGTTGTTAGTAGCTTATTGATCCCAGAATCTCATCAAGCAGCTTCTTGAAGGATCCCAGGGTGTCAGCTTCAACAGCATTACTGGGGAGTTGGTTCCAGACCCCCACAATTCTCTGTGTAAAAAAGTGCCTCCTATTTTCTGTTCTGAATGCCCCTTTATCTAATCTCCATTTGTGATCCCTGGTCCAGTTTCTTTTTTCAGGTCAAAGAAGTCCCCTGGGTCAACATTCCTTTTAGAATTTTGAATGTTTGAATCAGATCGCCGCATAGTCTTCTTTGTTCAAGACTGAATAGATTCAATTCTTTTAGCCTGTCTGCATACGATATGCCTTTTAAACCCGGGATAATTCTGGTTGCTCTTCTTTGCACTCTTTCTAGAGCAACAATATCCTTTTTGTAATGAGGTGACCAGAACTGAACACAATATTCTAGGTGAGGTCTTACTAATGCATTGTAAAGTTTTAACATTACTTCCCTTGATTTAAATTCAACACTTCTCACAATATATCCGAGCATCTTGTTGGCCTTTTTATAGCTTCCCCACATTGTCTAGATGAAGACATTTCTGAGTCAACATAAACTCCTAGGTCTTTTTCATAGTTCCCTTCTTCAATTTCAGTATCTCCCATATGATATTTATAATGCACATTTTTATTGCCTGCATGCAATACTTTCCACTTTTCTCTATTAAATGTCATTTGCCATGTGTCTGCCCAGTTCTGAATACTGTATAGATAATTTTGAATGACCTTTGCTGCTGCAACAGTGTTTGCCACTCCTCTTATTTTTGTGTCGTCTGCAGATTTGTGGGTGTTGTTGAGTGATTGAAATTTTGAAAGTCATTGGCAGGAATGTCTTCAATTTCCCGTTCCTCTCCAGTTTCTCAGAGATACGAATGTACCATCTTACATCAATTTCTTTTTAACGTATTCTCATTTTGTTGATCATTAATGAACATTTCTCTACTGTGGGTGTTGTCGAGTGACTGAAAGCGAGACATTTTGTGTTTGAATTGAAAGTGGTCTGGAGGAGTCGAATGGGTCAAAGTTCAAGTATATTTTGCTCTAGAGGAATTATGACATTTTGACGTCACTACTGTGGTATTATGCCTTTTTTTAATGGCTCAGGATTAATATATATTACGTCTTAATCTTAACTCTAAGTGATGCAGAACTTTTGGCAATGTCTGTCCATGACTAAGCATTATTCAAATCCATTTGTGTCTTTGACATTGTTGGGACACTCACACAGCTTATTTTGTCATGTTGGTTTGCTATGCATCAGTTCATCAGTTTTTCAAGGCTCAGTTTATGTAAAAAAAGGAGTATGCCTGACTGTGATAATGGCATGGCTTCTCAGATAGACACACACCCAGATAGACTGAACCCTTCTGGATTTCTGGAGTGTTTAATCACACTGAGGTGTGGCCAGCACAATTGTGGACCAACCCTTCGTGGGACATTTGGAAAAATACCTTTGCAGTGCCATATTATTATTATTATTATTATTATTATTATTATTATTATTATTATTATTATTAATTTTTTAGCAGATGCCCTTACCAAGGGCGACTTACAGGTATATACAAATAATAAATCAAGAATTACAGAACAATTAAGAGCAAGATACAAAATACAATGACTTCAGTCCTAATAAGAGCGAATACAAAACACAGTATGATTTGATATCGGGGCAGCTCCAGAGCGAAGAACAGTATTGATAGTTACATCCGGGTTAGATACAAGGGCAGGTGAAATACAAAATACTAGAGATTGGGTTAAGTGCAGGATTAAATACAGTAAAATAGGGAGCAGATAAGTGCAAGTTAAAGTGCATTAAAGGCAGAGTGCTTTATTGTCCAGAAGGGAAGAGTTGAGTTTTACAGGTCCTGTCTGAAGAAGTATGTCTTGAGGAGGCGTCGGAAGGTGGTCAGGGACTGGGCAGTCCTGACATCCATAGGAAGGTCGTTCCACCACTGCGGGGCGAGGGTGGAGAAGGAGCGGGCTCTGGAGGCAGGGGAGTGTAGAGGAGGTAGAGCCAGTCTTCTAGTGCAGGAGGAGCAGAGAGGTCGGGTGGGGGTGTAGGGAGAGATGAGGGTCTGGAGGTAGCTGGGTGCAGTCTGGTCAAGGCATCGGTAGGCGAGTACAAGAGTCTTGAACTGGATGCGAGCGGTGATCGGGAGCCAGTGGAGTGAGCGGAGCAGCGTGGGAGAAGCGAGGCAGAGAGAGCATCAGACGAGCAGCGAAGTTGTGGATGAGCTGGAATGGACGGGTGGCGGACACAGGGAGGCCGTCCAGGAGGGAGTTGCAGTAGTCTAGGCGGGAGAGTACCAGGGCCTGGACGAGGAGTTGTGTGGAGTAGCTGGTGAGGAAGGGTCGGATTCTTCGTATGTTGCTCAGGAAGAAACAGCAGGTGCGTGCTAGAGTGGAGATGTGCTGGGAGTAGGACAGGCAGGGGTCCAGGGTATATTACTGGACTATTGTGCTGATTGGGTACTGTGGAGTGGATTACATCTATGTATTTTGTGATAACCAAGCATGAACTACTATGTAGGGTATATGAAATCCAAGAATAAAGGAGGGAGGCTGTTGACTGTTGTCTCACGATATATGCCCTGAAGTTATAGCTATTATATTCCAAGACTTTCCTTGATTTAAAGTCCTGTTTTAATAATAAAAGGTCAGTTAATCACGCTATGCCCTTCTAAAAGTTCCCCAATAGTACAAGCATGTGTATAAAACACAGTGAAAGCATGGTAAAACTATGTTTTTCAGAAATCTGGATTTTAAAACAGGAAAGCGTTACCTCACGATAATGAATTCCTGGAGCGTCAATCTCCTGTTCTAATGGCTCAGCGCCTTCACTACTAACACATGCTATGCTATTGAGAGGTGAGAAGAACCTGCTTCTGAACACAATCTTGTAAAGCCATTTTCATGTTCGCTTTTCTTAAACTTTTAATCTTTTCTTAAAATTGATATTAAAGCCTTGGTAACAGCCCATTTAATTCCTCTGAAGTAGACAGATTGACAGCTCATTCTCTCGCCTGTCTCACCAGATTCCCACAGTACAGAGTTTATACAAACCTTTTCAAAGTCTGCACTGCCCTCCTCCCACACCTAGCGCTGATCCTGACACAAGCAGCTCAGTTACTGTGCGGGGGGCGGAGTTTATAATTCACTGCGTGCAGACTGGGAAGAGAGGAATCAACACACAGCAAGAGGTGCTTCTGCGAGTGACTCTCAGCACACAGCGCCACTGAGTGCCCAAATGTTGTAATTGCTAGGATAGTCAAATCTGAGATTTTTTTTCTGCATGCCAAAAAGCACCCGATATCTATCACAATTATTGTTTTTATTTTTTTTTTTAGTATTTTTTAAAAGCTGTACAGAGATTTCCCTTATAAAAGTTTTCCACAGTAAATTTGCACAGTAATTTAGCCCCCCCCCCATTCTATTTCCATGGTTATACTACACATTTAGCATAGTTACCATGATTTTAATATGCTTTACCAGACAGGGGCTTTACATGGGTCAGCATGACTACAAATTATAACAACAAATATAAACTGTACTGATTTTCATTCCGATACAAAGATACATACATGACAGCTCTTTGCCAAGTGTTATTTATTCTTTATTATTTTATTACATACTGAAGAAGTAAAGCACCACAGTATACAAATGTGTACAATATTCAATCAACAACAGCAGGCACATGCTCTATACAGGAATGATACTGCGTGACTGTCATGTGATGAGCCCCTGACAGGCCAGAGGGATCCTGGGCAATCCTGGACAGAGGGGCCAGTCAGAGCGTACCAGGGCTGACTGCTCAAGGGCTGGCAAAGTGTGTATGTTTCAGATTCCTATTTGAGTGTTGCTGTGGGTTCCCCCTGTGTGGATCTGTCTCATCCCAGATCCTCCCCAACACTCCCCTATCCAGTCCATCTTCCCTAGACCGAGACACATTCTGAATTTAACACGCACTTTAAAAAGAAAGGCACTATTTCAACTGTTAACACAGGGAAATGATCAACGTCCTTAGGCACTGTTTTTGGGCGAACAGTTTCAGATTTTGTCATGTCAACTCAAATCGGACACGCAGGCAAGCCATGAAAGAGTTGCACTCTGTTACACATGATCAAAATCCACTGGTGCTAAAACTCTTAGGTGCTACACTTGAGGGGATGTCACTAGCAGCTTGGACTGCAAGGTACTTTCGGTTTCAATAGTCATCATGCACAGACTTTCCAGAATAATGCCTTAAACCGTATTTTGGGTTCATGTAGTTGAATCAATGGTTAGTAACTCAACCCTACACACCAGCAGCAACCCTAAACTCAATGGTCACTCTAGTTAGCGTACTGGTTATAACTTCATACAAAAGGGGGATTCCTCCCTAACCAAAAAAACAACCAGGGAGCCAGGTTGGAGGAAAAAAAGGCTCTTCACCTGTGATCAGTGGCTCTGCACCAGCACACATTCCAAAGAGCACCAAGCTTGTTTCTGCAAGGGAGGGTTTGACATCTCTGCGTTGTTTGAACTGGGTGTGCCGTAGCAATCACTATTATCTGGCTTCTAGTTAATAAGTATCCCAGTCATACAAATCAAAAGTATTAGTTCTGCCTCTGTTCTGATCACACGAGGCAGACCTGGCTAGGTTTCGCTTGGGTTATGCAAGGTAAATGATGGAAGGGATGCCCAATCCAATGGACTTTATCCTGGGGAAAAAATTATACAGATTCATTTTTATAAAAATAACTACAGAAAAGTTGATGATTTCTTAAAATCTGAACCCCCTAACACATGCTGTGGTTGGTTGCAGAGTCAGATCAGCTCCCTCCTTATGTACTGCAGTACGGAGACCGATTACTCTCACAATGCCTGCACCCAACGGAGTCTCTGAAAAGTGTATTTTACGTTAACAATGAAATTGCATGTGAACTAAAATGTTTAAAATGATAATTTCATATGAAGTAAAAAAATAAAAAAAAATCAACTAATGATATATTCAAAAATTTCACTATACACTTAAAATATATAGCTTTACAATACACACTTATATTTTAAATATATGAAACATATCAAACATATACAGAATATATTTGTTTGTTTTTCGTTTCCATGTAGTCCAGTTGTTTTGAAATAGTTAGAACTGTCTTACTCGATTTCTACATTAACTTATCACCTCCAGCATGGGGTGTTTGCAACAAAGACAGAGCACAAGAAGAAGATCACACGGTCATGTGTAACCAGATGGGTTTTTAACTTGGCTTGCTTGCAGAAGCAAAATAACGGGTTATTTGCATTCACCCATGTGTGTAAATCAAGGCTTTGACCAGTCCGCCCCTTTCAGAACATTTTAAGGACACTGTTTTGTTCAGGGCTGTTTTCACTTGGGGTCATATTTTCAGTGTTTCCTCCTCTGTTCTTTTTGGAAAGAAAACCAAAAATGTTAATGTTTCAAAATGAAAAAAAAACAAGCCACATTAAAATAACTGGTCATATATTACTTAAGAAGTGTTTGGTTCTAGTTTTATAAAATGAACAGGTGTTTTACTCTAGCGCCTCTATCCATTATAAATTGGAGTTTTAGAAAGATTTATACACGTGTCTAGAACTATCAAAAAGGCAGTATAACAAGCTGCAGGAACACCTTGAATTCGGCACTAATCATCTCCAATTTATTTTGGAGGTATATCGCCTAGATATTTAAAGTTTTGAGTGGGGAGGTCAATTAAATGTGTTATCCAGAACCCCTGCATTCTTAATGCGATGTATAATAAGGACATGTTCACAGCACATAGAACACAACTGAAAAAATAGCCCATCACTGGCATGCATTATTTGTAAAATACATTTAATCCTAAATATGTGGAAAATAAACAAAAACCAACAAACAAAAATAATGAAACCCAGGAGCTTGGTTTTTAGACGGCAGATTGGGTTTGTTCTGAAGATCTCTCTGAAGAGAGTGGAAATCGTACAAAGAATTAGGACAAGGTAAAACCCAGACAATGACCTTTAACTAGAGAGGGCTATGGTAGAAAAGGGATGCTTACTGTAGACTAGGAATTAGGTAGCTGCAAAGCTGTCTTGGGCATACTCTGATAATCAAGCTGAAGTGGGAAGCCAGTGGTTTCATACAGTGCAGAGTGCGAGTAGCTTAGTGGTTAGAGTTCAGGGCTGCAGTGCAGATGGGGGTTCAAGCATTGATACATCCACAGTCTAGTCACGGGGAGAATAAAGGGAATTTGAACAGCTATTCAAAACCAACCCAACCGGACTAAAATCCATGCTCTTTCTTTATTTTCTTTTAATAACACAGTACCAGAAAAAAAATACTACTACTACTACAAAAAAAACAGCTTACATGTTTTACATGACAATGTTATATAGCTGTATATGTTACAGTTTTGAATATGCATAGATTCTATGTGTTAACGAGCCAGGCTTGCCATCAATGAATGTAAGAACCACACGACGAACTGATTTAACTACAATTATTATTTTTTTCCTTTTTTTTTCTCCTGTCTATCAGATAAACACACACAACAAAAGGCTGCAATGTCGTCCCAATCCACCAGGGTGCGCTTCTGTATAAAAGTGATCTAGAACTATAGCACTGCCTAGGGGTTCAAAACAACACTGCTGGTGTCTGTTTTTGATACTGTACAATACGTATATATAAAAAAAAAAAACTAAAAAAAACCCACAAAGGCTCTGCCCATTGCACACGGATACACTAGGCAGCATGACTGTTGCAAGCAGTCTTGTTTTTTGGGAGCAATGCTATCCATTTGCTATGCTTCAATTACAAAGGCTTGCACAGTTTGACACTTATGGCAGGTTTCTTACCAGCCTATGTTTTGTTGGCGCAGGATCCTCAGAAACCCCAGGTGACCCTAAAAGCTTGCCTGACTGTACATCCCTGTCTCCTTCAGACACACACACACACACACACGCGCGGCTCGCTTCAATCACATGCCTTGCTCTCAATTTCTTTATTGCTGCTACAGTGGCTCTATAGATTAGATTTAATACAGAACGATTGAATGCATGAGAGTCGGGCCAGAACCAAAAAGCAGGGGAGCATCACATCAGCTCAGCGTGGACCAGCTTCAGCGAGAGGGGAAATTCAGTTCCCTCGTTCCTAATGGACGTTGGGATACTTCACCAAGTCCCCAGCTGACCAGGCAGTACGTTGTACAAACTGATACTTCTAATGGGGGTTTCGAAATGTGATTAATGTACCATGATATACAGCATGGGTTCAGTGGGGGTTACCTAACCTTGTGATGAATTTTAAACCCCCAAATCAAACTGCTTTTAAAACCCTAAACATGTAATTACAGATTTTTTTTTAAAAAATACCAAACTATAAAGAAATATAATTAAAAAAAAGGTCATACTGCGGGTTTCTTGGGACTCCTGCGTTGAGCAATACCCAGCTGATAACACGAGAAAGGCTACAAATGCACAATGCTTTGCAACTGGGATTTTTACTTGTTGAATTAGTAAGACTGAAAACTAAGAGCAAGCGGCTAACTGTGTTCCAAAATAAAAGAAAACAAACACTTTTCTTAGGTCATTCTATGGCATATAAAGGAAGGACAGCTGTATGTCTTCTTCAGGTTTAGTAGACAGAGCTGTTCCGGATTCCACAGCAGAGGATCATGCTGAAAATCATTTCGAAGATCTGAAAGCAGAAAAACAGAGACAGTGAGCACAGTGAGCACAGCTTTAGTTGAAAAGCAGTAGGGCAGGGATAGAAAGACAACTCCCATTGCATAGCAGTTTGATCCATCCCTGGCTTTACTACGAGTTTAATAAGACACACCTGAGCTTGTTGTCTATACATTGTTGCTAATCAAGCTCATAGTAAACCAGGAATGAGTGACACTGCTATGCAATAGGAGTCTTCTTTCCATCCCTGTACTGCCCTGTCATCAACACCCTTATACAAGTTTACTTATCAGCATGCATACTTACCATGATAACTGCCACAACCAATGCAGCGATCCCGATTAGGTAGAGCTTAGTGGTGAAGAGTTCATCAATACGGCTGTGACAGCTCTGTGCAATGAAGACAGAAATACAAACAACGTCAGCCACCTCTTACTTGTGTGTTAACTGGCTCCGAATACGATGCACAGGTGACATTCAGCCCTGCTAATGGGTTTCAAAAGGAATGCCTGGTAAATATTTATCTTCGGAAGACTTTACTGTTAAAATGCAACAAAACTAACAGCATAAAAGATTTCTTTAATCTGGGAAAAAAAAAAAAAAAAACATTGTTTAATGACTTTGTTTATTTTTTTTTATTTTTTTGCTTCTATTTCAGTGAGTTTTTAAGCTTCAAGTTATGTTTTCAGCTGGTCTTGGCCTGGTCTTCAGCATGACTCTTAACCCCATTAATACCAAAGAAAGTTTTCTGTGACAGAATCAGAATACGAGCTGTATTTAAGTAATTTGATACATTCTAAAATCAATATTTCTTCACTGAATGTTTTTTTGAAATCCTTTGTTCTGGCTACAAACTGCTGCTTCCTGTTTTGAGGACAGTCAAGTTAGATTTGTCTGTAATCAGAGCAGTGGAATTTCACGCTGGCCCTGAAGCTCAGCACAGAGAAAATGGAGTCACTTTACCAAACACCAAGAAAGGCTTCTTATTTTATATTGAGGCATCAGAAAGCATCTGGAGGGCTGCAGCATGAATAACAGTTACATTCAGACTTGATAACAAAATTAGAATAAGTTACTAGAATTAAGAGAAAATGTCAATAACAGGTAGATGCCAGTTAAAAATGCTCCAAAAAGACAAAAAGGTTGAGCATCTCTCTGCTATAGAAAACTTACTATCTGTGTGAACTGCTCCATCAATGATTCCACCTTGGGACACACTCCTCTTGCCAGCATTAAGCCTTGTGTGACTTTATTAGTACCACAGCATTGCAACTGAAAGAAAAAAACCGAATACAAGTTAAGACAGTGGTGGATGTACCATGCCTTCTCAATTGACTTCATCTGTATATACAGCACCTCCCCGTTATAACACTACCGTGGGGAGCCAGAGCTACAAGACCAGGCTGTTTGTGTCCAGGCTAATAACCAGAGCGAATGGGAGCCACACCCACACTGCATTGCAACAGGTTCAGCCTTATGAAGGAGGGGCGCTGCGTTTTGTAGGGTATGGTTCAGTGCAGAATCTCAGTTACCGTGTTGTGGAAGACCTTCAGAACACCCTCTGCTTTCTCCCTTTTCTCGTCTTTCCCTGAAATAGCGGCTCCAATCGATGAAGGCAAAGTGGCCGAGGTATAAGCGTTGTCGTAGAAATCCTTCATTTCCTGAGTGACCTGGAAATGCAATTTAAAAAAAAAAAAAACACGTCAGCAATGTGAACATATACTGCTGTGAATACAAACCAGTGCACAAGCACGTCATCATCTTGGTTTGCATTCATCTAGAGGTAAAGACAGTGTACAAAACCAATTAGTTTCTGTTCATGCATTCCCGCTGTAATGAATTGACTTCTCAGCCCTGTGAACTGGATGGAGAGGTGAGGGCTGGACGCGAAACCAATTGGTTCAAAGACAAACGTCATACCGTTCGACTAAAACAGCGAGGTCTGTAGTGGAGATGCTGATGTCAGTCTTATTAACTAGGAGGAAATTCATTACACTGTGCTTATTAACTTTGTCTGCAATCTAACTATGTCTGCAATCACATCGTATTGTGTGTGATGTTAGGTTATCAAAGTGTCCCTTGAAGAATCAAAGCTTTGGAGACGAGAGAAATGTCTGCCTGTAATTCCACTTGTCAGGCCACCAGGGGGCACTGTCGACGCATGCAGGTGTCCGCTGCAGGGCCACACATTGGCGTCCTGCTATTGGGAGAGAAAGACATTACCTGATCCTTATTGATGAAGCCCCAGATTCCAGCAGCCACCTCACAGGCAAACAGGATCACCAGGCAGGCAAAGAACTGCAAGCAACAAGAAACAGACAGCACTAATTAACACCACGAAAACCACTGTAGGAGAAAGCTTGGTTTGTAGATAATATGAGGTAAAAAAAAAGGAATATATGTACAAAAACAACATTGTGGGACAATTTTCAACATGACACAGGAACACCATAGCATGACAGGGTTGTTTCTAGGTATCAAACTGAAAACTTCTTCCTCTTCTTCTGAGACGACGCAGCCTCAGGCACTGTGGATGACAGTTTGAAGTGGTTTGCCGCTGCAACTCTCACAATGTCAATAAACATGTCTTTCCTTAGGGGCAGGAAGGAAGGAATGAAGGAAGGAAGGAAGGGCAGACACTAACATTGTGAAAGCCAGTGAGTGAACCCAGTGCAGACAATGCTGTTGGGGTTTGTGTTTTGAAAGAAAATCCGAGGCTGCTAGGTTGTGCTAACCGTTTGAACTACTATGTCTTACTTAGTTTTACTTTCCCTCACCTTTGCAGTCTAGTACCAATCAAGGGCAGTTAAATGGCAATGAAGTAATGTCAGCGCCCAGGATGAGAGGAAAACTCGCTTCCAATCGCCAATGACTGTACTCAATCGTAAAGGTGAGGGAAGGACTGCTTTTATTGTTTGGAAATCAACACATGAAATGAATGGCTTTATTGAATACCTGCCGATGAATACTTCTTAAAGTCGATAACGAGTATCAGCACAGCCCTAATGTCCATCGACTGCTGTACTCAAGTCTGTTACACAGTGGAGGCCTCTTACCGTTCCCAGCAGGCACTGCGACTCCTGGATGGCGCCATAGCAACCAAGGAACCCGACGAACATCATGACAGCTCCCACGGTGATCAGAATATACACACCTGGGGGTGGGGGGGGAGGAGACAGAGTTCATCGTGGTCACTGAGGAGCGCTTTTAAATTTTTATTATGTCACTCATTTACTTATTTTCAATCTTTCGAGACGGGTCAGAGATACTGCACTTAAATTATTATTATTATTATTATTATTATTACTTATCAGATGCCCTTATCCAGGGCAACTTACAATTGTTACAAGATATCACATTATTTTTATACAATTACATTATTTTTTACACATTATTTTTACATACAATTCCCCATTTATACAGTTGGGTTTTTACTGGAGCAATCTTGGTAAAGTACCTTGCTCAAGGGTACAGCAGCAGTGCCCCCCACCTGGGACTGAACCCACGACCCTCCGGTCAAGAGTCCAGAGCCCTGACCACTACTCCACACTGCTGTGCTGTATAAAGAAAGAGCTTTCGGGGTGATGAACACTGGTAAAAAAAGTATCCAGAACTACAAAACCACTCAAAGAGAATCAGAAAAAAATAACAAGAAACTAGGCTTGTCAGAGAAACATTTTGGCCAGTACCTTCATTAGTGTAAAAAATTCTGAGACTGGAGTTTAACCAAGTAAAGCTGCAGAGTCATTTTGTAGTTTGCCATTCCACCACAGCACACTTCTCTGCTATGATTGCACTGTGCTTTGCTGTATTGCGCTCTGGTTTTGCAATGGCCTTGCTGCAGTAAAAACTGTTTGAAGTGCTCAGAGGCTCCTCAAACTCTAGCCTCCATTTTAGCAGCAGAGACACAGAGCGGTGGGAGCCAATCCTGAGAGGAGGACGAAGGGGGCGTGGTAGGGGGCCGTGTCATCATTCAGAAGACAAGCCAAGGTTCTGCTCTGTTTCCACATTCCTTCACTGCAAACATTCCGCTCTGAGGACTCTAATCAATATTCCTTATTAGGGCGCGGGATTACAAAAGGCACAGGATGATTTTTAAAGGGACGGTAGCACTATTAAAACTTCTCCCCCTTGTAGCCCTTATGAATGACTCTAGGGGTGGCCCCAAACCCGAAGCAAATACTTCCTTTCGTTCTGTTTGTATTTATTTTCTTGACAAGCACAATCCGGTAACCATGGCAACACAGCGCCAGGAAAGTCAGCACAAACCAGAGAGTGAAAAAAGGAGAGAGAAAGGAGGGGAGGGGAGGGGAGTCAATGGGTGATAAATGAAGAGTGGGAGGAAGGGATAAGGAAAGAGAGAGAGGGGGGACTGAAAGAGGGAAACAAAGAATGAGAGGAGGATATAAACGAGGGACATTGGGGGGACTTATTAATATACTGGGTCCTGGGAAAACAGAACCATGCGGATAGTTGTCTTTCAGCAGTCATGTGACTATTCTTCACTCTCTCCGCTGGAGCTCCCCCAGACACTCCCAAGCAGCTGGGAAATCTCAGCACACTGGGTTTTCTTTCCCCTCTCAGAAGACGTCTGGAGGGTCACAGGAGGGTATTAAATACACAAAGCAGGATGCACGCTGCGTTCCCCTAGCTCGGTTCCCAAGGACACCGCGGACAGGCAGAAGGTTTCTTGCTTTTCTTATTCAGTTTTACTAATGCAACAAATTGTTGCCAGGCAGCGAAGTAGGTTCCTCCCCAGGCGAGCAGCCTGTCGGTGGGAGTTTAGAAATAGGATCCCTCTCCCTAACTGGCACAATGGAGGAACCAGTTAGACACATCACCATCTAGAAAACTGGGAATGGCAACAGGATGAGAGAACCTTTTTTTTATCTCAAGCTTGCTAACCCCCTTCCACATATACATACACTTTACTGTACCATCACTATGGGAAGGAGCACATCACAGGGTGTATATTATTGATCTAAACAGAGGCAGATCTTAATACTGCCATGTAATAATAATACATAGAGTTACAAAATAATAAAATAAAATAGGTGGTAATTCAGGGCGATTCTCTAGTGCTGTAAAATGTTCTATAATAAATCAGCTGTGGTTTATTCTGGCAGGGCTATAGGGTCTCTTAGTGTTAGTATAAAAAGTTCAAGGTGGTTTCCAGTGGCACGGTAAGGACTGCAAGCCTAGCAGGATGGGAACAGCTGCCTGACGGGACAGTCGGCTCATTTCGAGAAGGGAGGATGGGGGGGGGAGGGGGGGCTTTTGAGATTCAAAGAAAGACAGGAAAGCCCGGGACAGGAAATGCCTCAGCACTCCCCTCCATGCCCTTCTGGGAACGCTGTGGACTGCCCCTCGGCCGCTGCTAAAAGAGGATCTCACCGGCCCCCACATGGAGATTCCCAAACGCCAGCCAGGAAGCGACTCTGAACTGTGAGTGAAATTCCTTTTCCTCTCTTTGGAGTGAACGGAAATGTTTACTGTGCCGATCAAACCCACCTTGAAAATTCTCCTGGGATTAAATAAAACCGATTCCTGGAGAAGGGCTGAATCATCATCTTATGTTCCCTACATTTCAATCAATATTTTTACAAAGTTGTAATATTAATATTTCAAATAATTATTCAGCGTTAGTATTTTTGAATACTTTATAAAAAATAAAAAAAGGAAAAATGAGATATGGTAGTTGTGCAGACTTCTTAAATCCTGCATTCAAATCCAGCCGCATATTCTCTCTCATTGTGTGGCTCAAACCCAGACAAAGCATCTCATTCCATTAACTGGGAGAATGGACATCCTTTAAAAATCCATCGACGTTAACCGAATTACGTTGCAATCTTCTTAATTGCGGCACTGCAGCAGTGAAACCATGAATCCAATTTGAGGCAGATCCCTTTTTTTCCAGCACAGCGCCATCCGTCAGCGTGACATTTATTAATCTGTCGTGAGAAGCATACTGGAGCGTCGCACTAAGGAAGGGCCCTTCTCTCATTGGCTCGGGGGCGTGGCCAGCCCGTACATTCAAATCAGCTGCCGTTCCATTGGCCAGGGCTGAAGAGTGGGGCATGATGTCATGTCTACTGTCTCTGGGACACGTTCTACCTTTTTAGCACAAAATGTTTAGTCTTGAAGTTTTAACTGCTTCCTTGTAGGACTTTAGGTGTTAAAAGAAACATGGCACCCACAATGACCCTTTTGCACAGGAAAATAAAGTCTGCGAAACATTAGCAAAATAGCATGGGTATTATTATATACAAGAAAAAAAAAAAAAGATTTTAAAACCCCTACCAATCATGCATCATTAGAAATATGTATCCAGAGTCTACCTACACGCTGGTCCAAGGACTTACTTGTAGCACTTGACATTACAACTTCACGCAGTGTTTTTTGTCTTTGGAAATACTGAAATGGTTTACGCCCCTCTCCCACCTCTCTACAACAAATGCTCTGCTAGGTATGTGGTGCCGGTGTCAGCAGCCCCACCACAGCCCCCTAAACAGAAACAGATGGGTATGCAATGCACATCGCAGTGCTAATGGAAATATCACATGCTCAGGGGGGAATTCAAACACAAGCAGGAGGGGGAGAGGTGAGGCGGCTCATTCCTGTCCCTGATTCATCGAGGCTCTTGCTCAGTCTGCGTCAGTGTCTGGATTGCAGTTTACGAGACAGATGTTCAGCGCAGGCGGTGTTGCAAACATTGCAGCGAACTGCAGCGCCTTCGCCTAAAAACAATAATACAGGAGACAAGTGGCTGACCTTTCTGCCAACGCCTTCGTTAGTGTGTGCTACCTCTTCTAAGGGGGAGGGCAAGAGAAGGTGAAGCTATTTAAGAAACATAGGGCTTGATTTTCAAACCTGGGTAGGTGGATTTTGAGCAATCACTTTTAACTTTTAACAGACAGGGATGAAGCCAAGCCCGTAACTTCAAATTCAATCTGGCAGAGTGGCTGGGCTTCAGTTCAAACCCCTTGAGTGAATCTCAGGGAGGTGAGGGCCAGTTCAGTCACCACGCCCCGAGTCTTTGTGTTATTTATGTTGCTGTCGGGCAAACCCAACTCCCTAAACACTGTTGGAATGGAGAGTTTTCTAAAAAAAAAAAGTACCTAGATTTTTTCTTAAGTAAAAAAAAGTATTTATCATTCGTCTGCAAAAGAATCCAAAATTGTTATCACCAAAAAAAGAAAACAAACTAAAAAAAACATTCATACCTAATTGAAGTGCAACAGTGAAGGTAAACATGTTTTCTCCTTCAATAAAGAAATACATTTATAAGAAACACACACACACACACACACACACACACACACACACAGAAACAAGCACGCACGCTCGTTTCCAAATCGCCTGGACAGCGAAACACACAATTGTTTTAGATTCTAGCTCTGGGAAATAAAGCCTGCTTGTTAAATGTAATAGACTGAATTGCTCATTTCTCTCTCTCTTACACAAGAGCGAAAGCCTACAAACCTGCCCGTCTATTTCTGTGTTCGGAAGAATGGAGTCACAGAGTTCTATTATGTGTTTAAAAAGCGAGGCCCAAGATGAAAAAAGGGAAGCAGAAGCAGTTTAGGAAGGAAGTTACTGCGGATAGAAACTATTCCGCATGATTTCCAGGCTCCTGGCCTCAGCCTTTGGCCAAAACTTGCACACAGCTGGGATATGCCACAGCCCTTACTGCTTCATGAGTGAGCACAGAAACACCTCAACAACAAATCAACGCTGTGCCTTTCTGCACTGGCCACAGTCTCCAAAACACAACACCTCTGATTCTCAGAGTAAGCAATTCCTTTATTCACCATTTCACCCAGAACTGTAAAACAAACACACAGTGGTAGATTGCATAGCAAAACTATTAGAAACTGTGTCTAACAAAAGCTTTGACTAAAACTCTATCTCAATGCATGCAATGCTGACTTTATCAAAACGGCAGAGTTCAGAACAGAAGCACCTGCTTCCCATCACAGCCTGTTTAAACTAATGAGTCTGAGAGTCAAATGAACCTCAACATGCAGGCAAATCAATAGATCAGGCAGTTACTTGTCAATGCAAAACCGATACTAAATTAATTTGGGTTATAATCAAAAATGATCTTGACCCAACAAGTCCTTGTGCTCTCCTTGTATTAAGTGCTTGCTGTTTGTTGTTTAAACCATTTTTAAAAGCATTATTATTGTGCTATTATTATTACTAGTTAGTTACACTTAATAATGAATTAAATTCCTAACAATCCAAAGCCTTCGATTTGAAACGGACCTGCCCCTAGCTCAGGCTGCAGGTAAACTCTGAATGATGAGCAGCTCAAAGCATTCCTGCAGTCTTCCTACAGCCTTCACCTCCTCGCGTCCCAGTGGGCAATGAGTTTAATGAACAGCGGTAACGCAATCGAGTGAGGAAATCCATTCATATCTGCGCTGGGGAAGTCGTGGGTGGAATGGATTCTGTTTTATATCGCAGTCTTTCAAAATCAGAGAGATGCTCTTTTAAAAGCCACTTATGTGAAGTAGACTGTGTATCACTTTCATATTGACCTCGATCAGCCCCTTTGCTTGGGAGGCGGGAATCTGGAGCAGGAAAGGGAGCAGGGTAATTAACCGTCTGTGTGCCTCAGTCCATTAAGAAGTCTGTTGCATTCGCAATCGATTAATGCTTTTCCTGCAGGACTTCATTCCTTTCCACAACTTATGTTAAACTGCTGCGTTTCTGTACACCCTCCTTCGACCAGATTATACATGAATGAGAATCATGCTCATGGAAATACAGCCAGACATTTTTCAGGATGATTACATGAGCCAGTTTATTTTTTCTCTTGCATACTGATTCCCCTGACAAACAATCTTGTGCATCACATCCTTGTATTGCGTGTATTGTTTCAACTTCTTAAAAATGCCTAAGAAAACACTCTGGGCGTAATTTGCAAAGGGATGCAACTCACATCCGCTCACTAAGATGAGTATTTCCACCCCTCCTCCTCCTCCTCCTTCTTGCACTCAGAGGTAGTCTCACATCTACAATTTCCACTGCTTGTTTTTTTTTTTCCAGAATAGAAAGAAAACGACACAGTTTCCATTGCTGCATGACCAGGCCCAGCTGGAATGGCAAGTTAACCAAAATAAGCAAGAAAAAACATAAAGCGAGAGTCCGGCTCTTGATTTTTATAAATCCCCTGTTTCCTGCTTCCATCAGCACTATTTAGATGTTTTAGGTTATCGGGTAACACCAACTTCCTCGACCGGTCAGAGGACAGCAGGTTTAAAAAGGGAAACAAAAACCAAAAGGACTGACTCAAAAAACAAGCAAACAAATGCCGAACAATAGGGAGGACTGCGTAAACAGGGCCTGAACAGGAAGGCTGGAGGTCATTTTCACAGAAGGATGTGTTGTTGCTTCAGCCATGACAGCGTCACAGATAAGCACTCCTTCCTCCTTCCTACTCCTCCAGCGACCACTAGCTCGCCATAAATGGGACAGAACAGATCATCGCAACAGAGAAGCTGTAGCCTTCTGCTGCAACTGGAATCCTGGGCGATCACATGACACACCCTTGGTTATCATCAAACTGCAGGGACCAGACTACACATCAAGGACAGAATGTTTATGCTGCAAACCCACAATTTTATTCACCCTAAAAAAAAAAAAAAAACATTCAAAACACCAGCATGTGGTTTGAATTGAATTCTGGAAAATTCCAAAATTGAATTCTGGAAAATCCCAAATTGAATAATGGTCTCTGTTTTGGCTCCACATGGTTTAACAGGCCAGTTTCTGTTCTGTTTACTGTAAATCGTTCCTTAGCAGACCGTGGCCAAGATGTTTAGCAGGGAGGGGCAATAAAAGCATTTGAAATGAGAATGCAAGAGAGGGAGAGAGCAGAGGCTCAGGAAGAGCTGGTCAATCTCTTGACTTTTTGGGTCATCCTGGGTATTAGGTCAACATACTATCTATTTATTTGTTATGGTTTTTCTGTACATTTTTGGAATGTGTAAGAATTGTTTCACTGTTGATCTGTTTTATGGAAGTTTGATCTTTCTACATTTTATTCAATATTCTGTTTTCTTTTTATGAACAATGTATGACTTTTACCAAATAAAAACAAACAAACAAAACTAGCTGGTTACAATACTCTGCTCTGACAGAGAGTTCAAGGATGAGCAAACAGAACTAACTCATTGACCAGCACAGGCCTTGTATCTTATCTAACAGCTCAAACCAGCCATCGGGCATGTCAACACCAGCCTTTAAAGGGATTTTGACCTGGGATCCTGTGTTAAATATAGTAGCAAAACCATTACGGTTTTTGACCTCCCTACTGCTTTTGTATTTTAAAAATTACAAGCAACACTTCAGTGCGTGCGACACAGTAACAGTAGCAAGAAATCGGAAAAATAGCAACACGAAACTGAATAGTAGATCTCCAACACCCCGTGCAACATTGCAGAGAGCATGGTGCTGCTCCTGCAAACCACCTGCTGCCTGCATCATAGATGGGGATATAAAGCATGCATCTATATATAATATCTCAATATCTCTCTATATATATATATATTACAATTGGATTTGCATTGCTCTGACTTTGCTTGCATGCTGATAATTTCCTTCACTTGCAAGCAGTTAGAATTGAGTCAGCAGATCAAAATACCTGCAGTAAACCTCCTGGTGTTTGTTTTGCATAAAAAGTTTTTGAACATGAACAGGCCTCTCTGCACAGAACAATAACCCTTAGAAAAGTTTACTGTGGTATTTGTTTGCAAGGTATTTTTGCAGTTTTGCACATGGTTATACTATCCATTTACTCTAGTTTACCCTGGTTTGCCATGCTTATTACTAGGCTTTACCATACCTTGCTATTCTTTACAATGCTTACCGATGCTTTGCCATGCTTTCACTGTGCTTCATTACTCTTTGCTATGTTTTCACTATGGTAGACTTTTCTAAGGCAATGCATGTAGAGGACGCTCCTTACCGATATAGAAGGTGCTGGGGGCCTGCTTGTCATCCAGTTGTAATCCCATCAGCTCGCTTGTCTGGGGGTCATGTCGGAGCCACAGGGACACTCCAAGGATCACTCCTCCAGCCAGCTAAACACCATCCGGAAAAACAATGATCAGTATCCACATTTTTGTTATTTCATTGGAATTGCACAAGCTCCCAACAACCCCACCCCCTCCCCCAAATACCACCACCTTTTATTTTGCAGGGAAATCCACGCAGATATGACCCTTAGGCCTTAAACTAAGCAGTAAGCGGTGAATAGAAGTCGCGTTGTAATTGGGTTCAGTTTACGCTGCTGTTGCTTATTTAAAAAAAGACTTGTAAAGTTTTACATTGTAGAGAGCAAAACTGAAGCAGCCCTGTCTGAAAACCCGCAGGATACAGCACAGAACAGGAAGCATGTACTCTGATCTGCTGATCATGGCACTCTGCTGCAACTCAGTCAATAGGTGTGAAGAAATATCTCAGTGCTCTTAACTCATGCATTCTTGTCTCCTGTGGCAATTCACTTTGCACATCGTTTCTCTTCCAGCCCTCACATCACTGGTATGCTCAGATTTTAATCTCAGGAGTCTCCATAATGATTAAAACACACTCAATAGTGCTGGGTTAAGAACTACTAAAAGAAACTCGAATTCAACGTCACAGTTTTCTACGAGAATTTTAAAATGCCTCCAATGGCTTCCCAAACTACCCTCAGAGCAGCTGGTACTCCAGAGTGTAACCGTTAACTTGTCCCCCCTGCAACACGAGTGAATGTAAGAAATACCACATAGAACAACCTACCTATGGTTCCAGTTTTGTAAAATTCACAGATGTGTAAAGAGAGAGCTTAAAAAATATCCCTGCATAACTTTGCACGTTTCTATTTAGAGACAGCGAGGCAACAGAAATGTGGTATGATACATCTGATCTATGTTTTACGTTTGCAAATTCACCAGTACTTATTATTATACTTCTTTCAAGATCTCAAGATTTAAAAAAAAACACAAAAAAACCCCCCCGACATCTTAATTACGACACAATGTCAAACAGGTTCAAAACCTGAACATCTCAGCCAGGATATAACAGACAGGCGCTGAATTTCGGATCAGATGATATCAGTTTACTGTACATGCCTGTATTTTTTTTTGCTTTATTTTTTCTTTAGGAATGCTCTGGGGTTCTAAACAGAACACAAGACAGTGCTGAAGTCAGTCTCGTCAACACAATAGCTGCATTGTTCTGTAATAGACTGTTGTTCAATCTCAATAGCTGGCCTTGGAGTGGCAGTGATTTTGAGAGGGTTCCACAGCAGGCATCCCTTTATGTTGTGTCTGTTTGTGCACAGGATTGCTGCTGTAATCCTTTAGGTTTAACAAATCACAGCAACAAATGGGTGGGGGCACGGACAGTGATATAAGCAGCTGTCTGTGGGTTTCTTTGTAGTTCTAGTGTCCCTGCATGTAAAACCTTCCGAAGTCATTGTACGTGCGCTGTTAACCGACATCCTGTGTTTTCAGAGCCTCTTAGGAAAAATAAGAGCGGACCAGCAGGCCTAGTTGGCAGTTGTTTTTGTTTTATGAAAGTCGAGGTACAGACAATGGCACTGGATGATTCACTTCTCCCTCCCAGCTCTGCAAGCTGAGAGTGTAACTCTACCCTGACCACCAGCAGCCCCTGCCCCACACGCCTCCCCCAACCAGAGACTAAGAAGTAACTTTTTTTTTGCGGTATATACTGGTATCCTCTGGTGGTTAGCCTCCCCCCACTTAGCATCTTAAAAGGACCTTTGTTTTAAAGGCTGTTTAGATATTCTAACAGTACTGGAGGGAGGTGAAGTGATTAATCCCTCAGATATTACTCAACAAGCACCACTAAACCTGGAGACAGGAGGCAGGATGCTTGGCTTTACTTCACAAAGCACTCAACCCCTCAACACAACTCAACAAGCTGCAGTGGAGGCTGACAAAGGAATAAAGAAGACCCAGGCTGAAGCCACAGAAAACAGCTTACAAGGTTTGCATGTAACAGAGTCACACTCAAAACCAAGAGAAAGAATGACATGAGGACAGGCTGCCAGGGTCAGTTCATCTTTTACTGCATTCTCCCCCTTGTTATTATTATTTGTTTATTTAGCAGACGCCTTTATCCAAGGCAACTTACAGAGACTAGGGTGTGCGAACTATGCATCAGCTGCAGAGTCTCTTACAACGTCTCACCCGAAAGACGGAGCACAAGGAGGTGAAGTGACTTGCTCAAGGTCACACAGTTAGTCAGCCTGGATTTGAATCAGGGACCTCCTTGTTACAAGCCCTTTTCTTTAACCACTGGGCCACAATCACCCCATTCGCACTGAGGAAGACACACAGAAATGTTACAGAAAGTTTCATCAGATCTTCTGTGTGAAAGGATGAGAAACTACCGTTGTGTGTATGTGAGTGAGTAAGTGAGTGGAAGGAAGGGTGGGGGAGGGTTGGGTGTAGAATTGTATTTGCCATTTATACAAAAGACCAAAGAGACCAAGAGTTCCCTCAGCATTGCTAACTTTCCTCTTACTTATTCTATCCTTGTGTGTGACTGCAAATTGGTGAGGTAGTCAGTTCCTAAGCAACGAGATAAATATTGTTGCTGCTGAAGGGAGACGCCCCTTAGCTACAGCATTGAGACAGAAGCTGGTGGAGCCTTCCTAACACACTACAGCACTGACAAACACTTCGTTTTTGATACCCACTTATGAGTCAAGACCCTAGTTAGGCAACAGTTTCTTCCTGCAGCTAGCATCCAGCCCGCACTCAAGCAGAATGTCATTGCATCATGTCACTACCGAGTCACATGGGAAGCATCCCCTCTGTAGCACGCTGGTCTCACAGATTGCGTTCAGTACAGCCAGCCTGGGACTCCTACAGCAGCTGGGAGGACCAGGAGTATAATATTGAGGTGCTACAACTTCCTTTGTAGTGAACAGATTTTTTTTTTTTTCATAGCTCTCGTTCTTGCGACTGAGCCACATTATTTTAATAAGAGATGCAATCAGAACAACAAGTTGTATCTTAAATACAACCGAAGGATAAAAGAAAATACTTGCAGCCATACACGCAGGTGGAAATGTCTCAGCCTGTTATAAAGAGTAATAGAATACAGATACAGTACAGATAGACCAAGGCATTCCTTACTCTCTTCCAGCTTTGTAAAACAGCTATACCCCACTTAGTCAGTATTTCCACCACATGATATCATCCGTGAACTCCAAAATGAGTTAGTACCCACACCATTAACAGCAGCACTGCTAACAGCTCATCTTTTATTTGAAATCTATTACTATCCACTGATGAATAACACCTGCCCCAGCAAACCCAGACACGTCAAGACCTTTAAAAGAAATCCAAAGACGCCCACTGAAGCTCAATCAATTAAAAATAACATGCTGTGCTATCTATGTGGCCTTGAGATTGCACGGGGTGCAGAATATGTCTTTGAAAGACAACAGCCATGCAAATATGCTGTTACTGATAAGGGCACTCTGGCTCAAATGTGATGATGGTGCATTAAAAACAAAAATGGTCTGCAAAATCTAGATCTAACTTGTTAAGGTCTGTTTCCAAACTGAATGGCACCCAACACCACCATGGCTGACTATTAAAATTGAGCACTTCCAAGTGAAACTGAAAAACAATAATAATAATAATAATAATAATGCAGCCTCAACAGTTCCCAATCACTACTCTCAGCTAAACACTAGGGCACTGGAGTATCTAAGCGCTGCGTAGCCTTTCTACTGTATATGCATGGCACCCAGAATGCACAGCAGTCCCACACGCAAGCACGCACACACACACACACACACACAAATAACCGACATCAAATCAGGGGTGTTGAGATAAGAATAGTTCCCGGCTGCCTCACACTGGAGCTTTTCAGTTTTTTTACGCACACCCCATGACAGAACCTATTTTAAGTAAAAATAACACACTTCTTACAGTAAGTAGAACAGTGCAGAGTGTAATTTCAGATGGGTCAGCCTGCATCTAGCCCATCCTCTGGATATATATATATATATATATATATATATATATATATATATATATATATATATATATATATATATATATATATATATATTACACATGTGTGTGTGTATAAATATCCCCAACGTGTGTGACTGCTATACAGTTTCAGGATTTTATATTTAGAATTGCAGTGCGCAGCTCAGGGTCATAGACATTCTGTCTGGGATCACATTCCAAAAACACACATGCCACTGTAAAAGCCAGAATTGGACATCTCATTTGGAACATGTCTTTGGCCCCAAAAGCCAGAGATGAATTAGCAGAACACAGCTCAAAGCTGGAGTCACAGTTATTTACTGCACATTTATCAGTATCCTTTTTTCATTTTATTAATTGGATCCCTGTCCCCATCATGGGACTTCCCAAGCAAACCCTGGATGGGACCATTGGCAGTTGCAGGCCCCTGCCCGTCAACGTCCTCAGATATTTAGGAGGCATGTGCCGGCTTTACCAATGTGGGATATCCCAAGGTCAAGCCATACCACCTATAGTCAGAGCTGCAAACCTAGGTAGGGGTTTGCCTGAGCAAGCAGTGCTAGAATGGATAACCTGTAATGGATACTTGAGGTCACCAGTAAGCAGTGTTGCGGGGTTAGTGGAAAGATCTCAACCAGTAGAGGTCAGTGGTCCTAATTTCTAGTCCAGGTCTCTTCATCCCAAACCATTTAACATGTCCCTCAAAGGACCAATACAATTATTTACAACCTTATCGAAATAAAGACATGCACTGGGATAGCCCTTGAGGGCTGAAGAGAGAATCACTGATACTGGGGCCCTGTGCCGTCACCAGGATGTTAATTAGAGATGCCTGCTCTGGGGCTCTCAATAGAGGATGCTAGGGCTCTGTTCTCAAGTGCCCGTGTTGCCCTGGATACATTCAAATAGCATGTGTTTAACAGGACTCTGACCCCCTCCCCCGATCCCTCGTGAGCGGCAATGACTATCATGTTTGCTGTGTTTACTGAAAGGGAAGAGTTTGGGGAGGAGCCATACTTAACTCATATCCCCCAGAAGAATAAATCAGTCTTTCCTTATCACTTTTCTTTCTTTCTTTCCTGCATTGGTTAACAAGCTCCTTTACAAGCGAATGCACCCCTAAAGTTCATTATCTCCCCGATCCTTGTCAAACAGAGTACCCTTTTGGTGCAGAGCTGGGAATGAGCATGACGTCTAATACTTAGAGCAGAGGGGCCCAGAGGCTGTCCGGTCTTCTACTGAGTGAATGCAACAGAACGGAGGACCAAGCCCAGGATATCCTGTAAGAAACTAGAGCCTGGCACTGAGAGATCAGCCAGTGTGTGTGTGTATGTGTGTGTGTCTGTGTGTGTCCGTGTGACCCTGGGGCACTTCTCAGTGCTGTGCAAACTTGGAAAGTTGCTGGAGACACACGGGCCAGTTAACGTTCCCATGGAACTGACACACACATAGAGGGCCTTTGACTCAATTTATACAGCTATCAGGGAAACCAGTTTGTGACTGAAATGAATTCTGAAAACCTGCTCTGGGTGAGCATGAGCGCCTCTGGGAATCAGTGCAGCAGTACAGTCTGTCCAGCAACAACAAATAAACCCTTTCTCTTATAGCTTGAGAGTCATGTTTCCAAGTGGTTTATCAGGATTTTTAGGAAAGACTCAAGTTCAAATAATATTTGAGTCACTTTTATAACTTGCCCTTTTCCGGTGGGAGGAACATAACAGGAATTATTTTTGTTTTGTTCAGAACAGCAGTCAGGCATTGCCTTGGAAGTGATCCTTTCTCAGTGGGTGGTGGGTGTGCTTCCAATCCAAACACCACTGTTTACACAGCTACATGCCATATTTTGCAACATTATCTCTGTAAGTAAGTTTTGCGGAACACAATGACAGAGCTTCCAACAGGCAGATGGTGAAAAACTAAAGTATATACGGTTTTTTTTTTCTTCATCCTTGTTAACAACAACAACAACAACAACAAAAAAAAGTTTAACTTTGCAAGCAGTCCGTTTACACAAGAAAATGCAGCCCTTTCTAGATGTGATTCAAGATACCTGAGGACCCACTTTAATAGCCATGGAGCTGGCACTCATGTGTTTGCTATTTGTGCACCTAAACCAAAGTCTGCAGTCCTCACTTTGGATACAATTCCTCTTAAAATAAAATAAAAAGCATTTACTCAGGGCTACAGAGGCGCCTACCCGCCACCAAGTAACTGTGCGTCTGATCTTGGCTCAAACCGACTCGCACGACGGAGCTGCATATTTTATAGATTACAGGCGTCACCGTTTCAAACATTTACATTGGTCATTTGAGGCACTTTCGATTTACACATGCGTGTTAGCTATAGTGCAAACAGTACCACGTGGGTTTCCAATTTATTTTTTTGTCCCGACCCAGTGACAGATCAATTAATCAAAGTGGTTCTGCTGTAATTAAACACACACACACAGAGACACACACACGCACGCACGCACACACACGCAATCCAGATCAAATAAAGCACAGAAATCCCTACCCCAAAGACAATACCAAAAAAACAACCAGAGGAATTAAAAAAGATTTCCCAGCGACACATCATGAACGAGCTGAGAAGGTTCCTGTAACCTTTTATTCAAATAAATACTGACTTTCTCTATATGCTTTCAGATGTGATTTCAGATGCGTTATCCCAATAAGCAAATGACAGTTCTAAGTGTTTTTCTTTGCACTGGCTATATTATAACGTTATACATTCTTCCTGCACCACAGAACATCACGGTGTGCTGCCGCATTAGCTACGAAAACCACAGGTTCATTTAAATGAAACCTCAAAGGATTTATTTTTTAAAATTATATATTAGGCTATAATATGGCCAAAATAACGTGCTGTTTGAATATATATATATATATATATATATATATATATATATATATATATATATATATATATATATATATATATATATATATATATATATATATAACATGACATCCAGATTGTGCTCATCTTTCATAATGTTTCTCCGCAAAATACTGCAAATTGAATAAATCCATTAAACACGGTGCAGCCTCTGTCCACAGCATTGAACTTTCGCGAACATGTCCCCTTTTTTATAATATAAACTCACTTGGTTTACGAGAGCGACATTCATTTATTTCACAGCGCAGTGGTTATAAATCCCATCGTCGTTTCAAACCATGGGACGGCTGCATTGAAATTACTAAAACAAAATAAATAACACAGCGTCGCGTAACCGTTTCACGAAAAACAGCAACACGGGCGTGCGTGCGACCATGGCACAGTGCAACAAACAAAACGCTTGTTTTTCTATTTCACCGACACCAATAAAGCTTGAAGCAGGCAGAACTGCAAATGCATTACCTGCAAATGCAAAACAAACGCAGTTTACCGAGAAAAAAAAGAGCTATCCACTCGCTCATATCCTAATCTTCTCGTTTTTGTCAACACTGCGACAGCCAACGCAGATTAGTATGAAATTAAATTTCCGTTATGTTTTTCATCCCATTTTCATAAATCGCTCCAATAACAGCGCAGCACACGCATCATGGAGCCCTATTTTCTTGGAGATATATATATATATATATATGGTTTATATTTCGTGGTGCAAGTCGATATATATATATATATATATATATATATATATATATATATATATATATATATATATATATATATATATATATATATATATATCGACTTGCACCACGAAATATAAACCAGTTCATGTTAAGAATAACGTCTCTTTTTTTCCACCCCCCCAAAGCAAAAGGCTGGTACATAAAAACAAACTCACCCAGAAAATGAAATTAAAGACGAAAAGCAGGTATTTGATACATTTGGTGCAGCCTTCCACTCCCATTTTCTATTCGTTTCGTTTACTTTATGCTTCCGAAGAAAATTTATAAATTAAGTACTCCTTCTAAGGGCAGGCAAGAGATACACTCGCGACCAGTCGGTGCAAGACTCTACAAGAACTGAGTGCAGAGGAAAGCAGTGGTGAGTGCGACACAGGGAAAAATAAGCAACACCCAAATCTCTCTCTCTCTCTCTCTCTCTCTCTCTCTCTCTCTCTCTCTCTCTCTCTCTCTCTCTCTCTCTCTCTCTCTCAAAAGTACAACTCAAACCGAGGCATTGATGACATTTACAGGATTTCTTAATCTACAGTGCAGTCTACGGAAACCCCCTTCGCTGCGCCTGCAAGGCACATGCTTTACGGGAAATGCAGGCATCCACATGCAAAAATGACGAACCCTATTGAAAAATAAAGTAGAATGTCTGTCTGCCCCTCTGTCTGTCTGCCTACCCCTTTGTCTGTCTGCCTCCTCCTCTGTCTGTCTGCCCCTCTGTCTGCCTGTCTGTCTGCCCCTCTGTCTGTCTGCCTGCTCCTCTGTCTGTTTGCCCCTCTGTCTGCCTGTCTGTCTGCCCCTCTGTCTGTCTGCCTGCTCCTCTGTCTGTCTGTGTGCCCCTCTGTCTGTCTGCCTGCCCCTCTGTCTGTCTGTCTGCCCCTCTGTCTGTCTGTCTGCCTGCCCCTCTGTCTGTCTGCCTGTCAGTCATTCTGCCTCCATCCTCCCCTAAAGCCTTCCCTATTGTAAACCCCGATCTCTCCAGGCTTGCTTTGATGCGAACTCTGCACCTGCATTAAATCACATTACACCACAGCGGAAAACAGGGCCCTTTGCACCCCCCCTCTGTATAACCGTCGTGTCATCATCTTCTCTATAATAAAAAGCATCCCCATTAGAAAAAGGCTTGATATTCCATTATTCAGACAGCAACTGTACTGTACGTTGCATGTTTGGGAGAACAAGCTCAGTTGTGTTGAGGATGAGGTCATCGTGATCCCAGGTCCCTGACGCACTCAGATTGATGTCATTTGTCATGGTGCTCAATGCAAACAAGATCCTGCAGTGACTACCTTTAATCATCTGGGGGGAAGCTGGGGTGACCTAATATTGTTATTTAGTTTGTGCGCAGTCCCCACAAACAGTGAGATACATTCTTAAGATATGTCTATGGTACCCTCATCCAAACCTCTCGATGTTGTAACATGCTGGTTATAGAATCTGTTTATTGCACATACTGTAAAATAAATGCAGTTCTTACATGTGTTGATCCAGGATCAAACACAGATCAGATTAATGAGGAGAAAAAAATACATTTTTTCTCCTCATTAAATGTTCTGCAACACTAAATGCCTGCAGCTTACAGAGAGCACAGTGCTGGAGGTTAGGAAGGAGAAACAGCTAACCAAGGACACAGCTAGCAGACAGAAACACTGACATCATCTCTACAGAAACATGAACTACTCATTGTTTTTCATTCTATAATGCTTTAATGATACGATGGTTACAGAAATAACAAAGGTTACTGCCATTGAAGGACTGAAAATAGATAAGATAAAATAGATAAGATGAAAGCGTGTTGAGTTTTTAAAAAAAAAAATTATTTTACTTTTGGGTGTTTTTGAGTTTATTGGATATAAACCATTGGTTCGCGCATGAGAAGAAAACATCATAAACCAGTAGCCCGCTGTGTGGAATATACCAGTTTGAGAAGGCAAACCGAATCCCACAACTGCAGCACAAAGTCTCTGTTTAAAGAATCACAGACATTAACAATGTAACTGAAACACAACAACAACCCAACTTGTGACAATAAAATAATAACTTGTGTGTCTTTTCTGTCCACTTGTTTGATTATATAATTAACATGGGAAAACAATTAGAATATAAAAACAATAATTCATGCGGGTTGATAAATATAACAAGCCTACAGAAGTGTATAATCTTCCAGTACGTCAGCTTGTTTAAAATGCACTCGTCTTGTCTGTCTGTCACATGTGGATATCCCATACAAGAGTTTCCCCTGGGATTTGCATTGTCTACCCTTTTGCCATGTTTATTAATATTCTTAACCATATCTTGCTATCCTTTGCAACGCTTACTTATGCTTTATCATGCATTCACTCACTTTTATTACTGTGCTTTTACTGTGGAAAACTTGTATAAGGGATAATCCATGGACTAATAACACAAATACTGAGGGATTAAGAGGTCCCAGGTTCATAACATTACTTGATCCATCCCAGAAAGCAGGAATCTAGCGCCCTGCCAGGGTGTACTTCCCCTGCCTCTCCCCGGAGACTCCCAGGCGGATCGAGAAGTACAGGAAGGAGGTCAGGATCATCCCACTCACCTGGAGAGACACAGGGATGTGAATGTGATGCACACAACTTGGAAAGCGATTTTGCTATTCTTGTGTAAAGGGCAGTGCTGTGTGAGAGGAGAGGAGGTTAACAGCTCTAAAACCATGCATGCAGAGGAGCCTGTCTCTTTGGCACAGTGGTTAAGGCGCTTGCTTGCGGTGTACGAGGTCATTGATTCACACACAGGTCACAACCTGTTACAATTGCAGTTAAAAAATATCTTCAAACCCAACATGCCCCCAAAATATTTTCTACTGCAACAGGGTTGGCCAGGCTTGGTGTAATGTATGCATGTATGCATGTATATGTTTCTGTTCAGATATCTGCCACATTCAACTTCTGTAAGTTTGTTGACAATGACAATAAAACAGCTTTATTTTTTTTATTTTTTCAAACACCCAGGCAAAACCTTGATGTTCAAACATATCCAGCTTCTATAACCTTTTTTATATCGTTGCATAACTCCTATCATGCCTATTATCATTAATATGCTTAACTCACGTCCCTGAACATTAATTGTGAAAGGAAATGCACAAATAACTGGGTGCTGAATAATTTATTAGAAGGTGAAGCCATGCTATTTAAATTCACCCACAACTCCAACCACACTATGTAAGACTTATAAAGTTATAACCCTTAAAGGTTTTAGTATATTTGCATCGTAATTTTGCATTTTCCTTTGGTTATACTATACATTTACCATGGTTTGCCGTGTTTTTTTAAATGTTTTTTTAAATTCCTCTCTGCTTCCCTATGCTTTACCATACCTCTCTGTGCTTCACAATGCTTCCCTATGCTTTACCAGACCTCTCTGTGCTTTACAATGCTTCCCTATGCTTTACCAGACCTCTCTGTGCTTTACAATGCTTCCCTATGCTTTACCAGACCTCTCTGTGCTTTACAATGCTTCCCTATGCTTTACCAGGCCTCTCTGTGCTTTACAATGCTTCCCTATGCATTACCATACCTCTCTGTGCTTTACAATGCTTCCCTATGCTTTACCACACCTCTCTGTGCTTTACAATGCTTCCCTATGCTTTACCAGGCCTCTCTGTGCTTTACAATGCTTCCCTATGCTTTACCAGACCTCTCTGTGCTTTACAATGCTTCCCTATGCTTTACCACACCTCTCTGTGCTTTACAATGCTTCCCTATGCTTTACCAGACCTCTCTGTGCTTTCCTGTGCTTTCCTATGCTTTACCAGACCTCTCTGTGCTTTACAATGCTTCCCTGTGCTTTACTAGACCTCTCTGTGCTTTCCTATGCTTTACCAGACCTCTCTGTGCTTTCCTGTGCTTTCCTATGCTTTACCATGCCTCTCTGTGCTTTCCTATGCTTTGGTACGTGAAACTTTCAAAAGGGAAGTCTTTCACCTTTGTGTCATACCCTGATATAAGCTTTACAGACCGATGGAAATGAGACAAAATGTGTCCCTTTAAATCCCCAACAATGAACCGAAAGGAGAGAGCAATTCCAGGCTGCATGCAAAGGAAGGCTGTGGTTTTATTCAGAACTCACCACAGCTGCCATCATGAGGAGAAGCAGAGCCCAGCACCAGTCCATGTGCTTCTGCAGGGAAGCAGACACTGCGAGCAGGCAGCCCTGAGGAGACAGACACCACAGCTACATCCTAATAGAATCTCGTGAAATTCTTTGAGAAATGATTCACCTCCTCTAGTTCGGCTTTGTAAAAGATTTGGGATAGCTGAACATGTCTGGTCCAGTGTGTACGTCACCAATAAAAATAAAAAAAACCTACATGAACAGAATTGACATCTTTTATTTAACATCATGTAATCAGGGAAACTGCAAAATGATGTCACAAAAGTCTACCGGAAGCCATAATAGTAGCACAGTATTTCATGTTAGATTTCGAAAGGTCAATTTGTTGTCAGTTTTTCGTTAAGTGTATGGAAAATTATGAAGCGGTATGTAATTCAATGTGTTAATGTAACATTATTCAGCAGGTTTCATTCGATTTCAAAGATCTCCCAAAGATGATACATTGCTGAGTGCCTGGATGATAGTTTGTGCATACACCTCTTTGATATACAGTGGCTGGAGCAGGGTACAGGAACAGAACAGAGCAGAGGGTTTACAGCCCCTACAGCACAGTACATTTGCAGTTTCGCCCCATGCTTTTCCCATGGTTATACTATACTTTCTCATGGTTTATATGGTTCAACAAATGTTTCAACGGATGTCTTTTTTCAAGAGGCAATTCGTTCTGTACAGTATATCACATATCACATGATTTCCCAATGGGCTGCAGCCTGGTGTAGGGGGAGTATTGACATGCATTGATTCCAGTCGTGTTCAGTGTAAAGAGAAGCTACCTGCCCTGTGGCTCTCAGTCCGGCTGGGCATGTGATGCTCTCCACTGGGCCAGTGAGAGGAGAATGGGAGCGCTTCCCACAGCACGAGAACTGGAAAACACAAGACAGACAGCAGTGTGGGTTTACTCACACTCAGACAAACAGACCAGGAGTGAAGTGGCTATAGAGAAGCATTGGAATGGCCACAGGCATCAGATAGGCAGACTGGCTGATTCATTCATCAATGGGTAGAGTCAGGAGGAGGGAAAAGGTGCGGTGCTACAGTGGTGCCTCGGATTTAGTGCTCTCACATTGAGACTAAAGGAGGTAATAAGGACGGACGTGCAAGACTGAAATTCAGAAAAGGGCGAAACCTGCAAGTGGACATGATCACAATGGAATTAGGCAGGGTCAGAAATTGACCGTTGTGTCTAAACACTTGGTTGGATCTGAGTCAATCACACCCGTTTCCAATCTGACCTGCCTGTAGCAGTAACAGGCTTTCGGTTAGGTGCACAGAGGCAGACGGACAGACAGCGTCAGAGCGCCGGAACTCACCGCAGTGTGGAAGGCTGTCAGGTGCTGCCCAGCTGAGTCTGACTGATTCCTCAGAAAGTCGTGGTAGAGAAAATCATAGACATCCATCACAGCGCCCTCTACCTGCGGGAGGGGACAGAGTCGGGATCAAGCTCCCTTTTCAAGAGCTGAAATGCATTTAACACTCAACAGTGTTTTGTACCACTCTGCTTTCCAACACTTTCCAACAATGGTAGCTTTGATGAGGGTAAAACAGGAAAATAATGAAACCTTATTTATTTTAAATGTATTTAATCTATTACAAGACCTTGAGCTTATGAAGCATTTGTGAATGTTAGAGCAGTTTAACTTGCTCTATAATAAAGTGTGCAGATGAAACTATAAAAATAAAAGCTTAGCAACAGCACAAAATAATAATAACAATAAACTGCATATTAAAATATATTTATAAAAAAAAAACACTGCTGCAGCCAAATCCGAGCCAAAACCAAACAAAATGATTCCGTCTGGCCGAGCCAGCGCCCTGTGGATACAGTGACAGTGCAGAGATGACAAGCTCGCTGAGGAATGGGCTGGGCTGGTAGGGGCTGGAGCTGAGAGAAGGAGGCAGGGTCTGTGTATAACGTCCCCCTGTGTTCATTAGCCTTCCAGGGTTTGGTGTTAATTCACCTCCCTTCCCCCAGAGTCCTACACATCAATCACATCTCTTTCTCTAGTGTTCCTGCAATTTAGTTTCACCCAATTCCCAATCATTATAGGCATGTTGTTGAGGCAGAATCACTTAGGTCCTTTAAGATCCAACTTGATAAAGTTCTGAGATCAATCAGCCACTGGATTTACCAGAGCCCCTTGATTACAATACAGCCTTATTATGTAGAGTTGGGTGTTCCTCTGTTACCCCTCCTCCCTTTTTCAGGATTCCACCTCACAGAGTAACAGAGTGACTGCTGACGCGTTGGGTCTGAGCGCTCTTGTGCTGGAGAGGGAGAGTGCTTGCCACATATTCTTTTCCACTGCAGCCCCTTGGAGGACATCGGAAACAAAGCCTCAATTCTCAAGAGTCACATTACTTCTTCCAATGCACAGCCTGCTCGCTCCCTTCCAGTAGTCAGCTCCTCTTTGCAAAAAGCACCAAAGATTGCTGTTGCCTTTTAAAAACCTGGATTCCAGTGATCTCAATGCTGTGGTCCTCACACTCCTGCTCTGCTGTGCTTCTGCTGGACTTAGTGATGTTAATAAGCTTGCAATAACTAGGCTTGGGGGCTCTGTTTAACAATCTCATAGCGTTCTGCACACCAACAGGGCATTTCAACTTGACACATAATGCCATTCGGTTTCTTTACAGTTATACAGCTATGGTTAAAGCTCAGCTCTAGAAGGAGACATATCTGTGGGAGAGGTACACAAAGATTACACCTGTAAAATAAATGGTACTTTTCCGCTATCCTACACCATCACTGCGGCAGAGATTTTGGATTGCGCTATTTCTCAGAGATGCAGGGGAGTTGGCTTTCTCCCTATCCACATCTGTAGGCACACCAATATGTCATTCAGTTCCACCTTCTGCTGCAGTAGGCGTCAATGCCAGCCTGTTGTTTGGGGAATCTGCAGTGCATTGGAATCCCAAAACGAATGAGATTTTTAATCATTCTAATGGTGGTGAAATGAACACTAACAAAGCTGCATTAGCAATGAAAGTGGCGTGCCTATAAATTAGAGTGCTGTCGTTCTTCAGCTCTCTGTAAATGAGTTCTGCATTACAGAAAGCTAGGCTAGCTCCCCAGCGCATTGCTCTTCAGCCTGTTGAAATATTCATAGTGACTCATCGGCTTGAGAGCGATACATCACTGGCATGGAGGAGATCTGGCACATCCTCCTAACGGTCCTGTCCATCGGAAAGCTCAATACATTCTGCATTTAAAGCATAGTTAATATATATTGCATGCCAATATGTTTTGTTCACATTTGCTTCCATTGGAAAACCATCAAAGTGTAATGGGCAGTGTTGCGTAATTTTATAGCAAACAGCATTGTAATAGTCTTCTTACTCATACTTTTTCACTCAATTCCATGTAGCCACTGGCAGTGAGGCAGAGAGCACGATTCGGATTCTCCACGCCAGATGAATTCTTGACTGATCGAACCAGATGGAAAAGTCTTTGTCTACAGAATGCTATTTGAATCCTCTTCCCTCATGCTCTCCTCAATCCATGGGAGATCCTCAAGGCTATAGCCTCCGACCCCGAGCTCACACCATGACGCACACGCCTCCACACTGGACTGTAGGAATGCAGCCCTGTGCACTGATAGGACAAGGACATGCTCGTTAATCATGACAGGGCAGCTGCTATCCCTTATCCCGATCTGGCTGCTGTTGTAAAATGTGTGGTTTCTTCAAAAGATGATCGTGCATAACAGTTAGACAGTCAACAGTAAGCACTGTAACAATACTAAAAGTAACGAGTAAAATTCTGCAACATTATATACATAGAAACTGGAGCTCAGCGCTATTCTTGTCTTGAATTTAAGTGAGGAGGCCAAGAGGTGAAAGGTGTTGAGTGAGGTACTGACCTCGCCTGCTCGTGTGAACATCCAGTATCCCAGCTGCACTGCTACACAGAACAGAAGAGCCAGGATGATGAACCCCTGCAAGAGAGAGAGCGAGGAGGGAGAGGGAGAAGGAGAGAGGGAGAGAGAGAGAGAGAGAGAGAGAGGAGAGAGAGAGGAGGGAGAGAGAGGAGGAGAGAGGAGAGAGAGAGGAGAGAGAGGGAGAGAGAGAGAGAGAGAGAGAGAGAGAGAGAGAGGAGAGAGGAGAGAGAGGAGAGAGAGAGAGAGAGAGAGAGAGAGAGAGAGAGAGAGGAGAGAGAGAGAGAGAGATGAGAGAGAGAGAGCAGAGAGAGAGAGAGAGAGAGAGAGAGAGAGAGAGAGAGAGAGAGAGAGAGAGAGAGAGAGAGGGAGAGAGAGAGGAGAGAAACAGAGAGAGGGAGTGAGAGTGAGGCGTGATAGAGAGATAGAGAGAGAGCATGATAGAGAGGGAGGGAGAGAGAGTTTACAAGGTTGTAGGGTCTCTCAAGCTCCTTTTCATCAGCAGCAAGTTGCAGAACAGAATCTGATAATAATGGTAAAAACACATGGAAACCATTTCACAAAATTATACAAGAAAAAAAAAACTGTGATGTAGTCCAGAAAGTTCTGGTTTCACACGCGGGTATGAAAATGCACACAGGGTCAAATAAGCACCACGATGTGAGTCCTGGCAGGGGCAGGGAACATCTTATGGGGGGGCTCTGTTAATAACGGAATGGATTTCTTATTACAGAGCTGGGGCTGCTCTCTAAATACTAGATATGGCAGGGCTGAGATCGCCAAGAAAATATTACAGCTAATGTTCCAGTGGAGTGGAGTGGCTCACTCACTGTCACAGTAACAGCTCTGCAGAGAATCCACAGGGGAGGTGCTCATTGTGCCCTGCTACCTGTTCAGATTGATAGGTGACTGACCAATACAGATACTGTACTGCAAAACAGGATCTTACAGTATTGTCAAAAAGTCATGCAGCAATTGTATGTTTTGTGGTGGTATGGTGAGGTCTGTTTCATTTTTTTACCAGTTCAATGAATATAGGTAAGTATTGGTTCATTTTAATCCAATTTACATTTACATCTCATAGTCTGGGAAGCTTATCAGCGTTTGATATTGTGTAGTGTAAAACAATATTTTGGTTTATTTTTTGTTTAAACTTCGTTCTGGTTTCCTATCCATTTTGACAAAACCTGTGCCAGTGCTGTGTACACTTCAACACTGCAAAGAAGCAACCGTCCTCTTGTCCGCAGATAAAGCAGTGCAGGTCCACTGAGTTTGCATGAGCTTGCAATCCTGCATCTTCTGAGAATACAGTGCAACCCCAACTTCCTGGTACTGTATCCCAGAGCTGGTATTGAGTCAAATTCTCTAATGGTTAACCCTTATTTAAACACGTCTGATTTCATGAACAATAAACCATGGTACACTGTATTTATGAACCTTAAGGAAGCCAGCAACAGTCTACAATAGTCTCATGCTTATCAATCTGTAAATGATTATTCAAAACAGAACAACTGTACAGCTGAGTGAATAGGGTCCATTTAGTGATAACACAGCCCCACCTAGTGGCGGGATAGTGAAATGCACTTTCACCACAGAGAGTCTCAGTTTAAATGCACAAAGGGCTGGTACAGAGCAGATATCTTATCTAACAGGACAAAGCAGACACAGCATTGCTAAATGCAGCACATGGGTTTCTGGGAGCAGGGTACCTTGAAATTATTAGATTTCCTTACAGAATATTGAATTGTTGTGGACTGGCTGCCTGATGCACGGGATTCAAATGGCTAAGGGGTCAGTTTTGGTCCATAAGCCTGGTTTTGACCACCCCTACACAAACGGGGAGATACTCACTGCAGCCAGCAGCCTCTCGGACTCTCTGATCAGCCCCGATGCACACAGCACTCCCGCAACTATCAGGAAAGCACTGAGAGCCAGCGCAGTGTACAGCACTAGAGGAAACACAATGAGAAGAATTAGACTCAGTGCAGCGTGCAGCACTAGAGGAAACACAATGAGAAGAATTAGACTCAGCGCAGTGTGCAGCACTAGAGAAAACACAATGAGAAGAATTAGACTCAGCGCAGTGTGCAGCACTAGAGGAAACACAATGAGAAGAATTAGACTCAGCGCAGTGTGCAGCACTACAGGAAACACAATGAGAAGAATTAGACTCAGCGCAGTGTGCAGCACTACAGGAAACACAATGAGAAGAATTAGACTCAGCGCAGTGTGCAGCACTATAGGAAACACAATGAGAAGAATTAGACTCAGCGCAGTGTGCAGCACTACAGGAAACACAATGAGAAGAATTAGACTCAGCGCAGTGTGCAGCACTAGAGGAAACACAATGAGAAGAATTAGACTCAGCGCAGTGTGCAGCACTAGAGGAAACACAATGAGAAGAATTAGACTCAGCGCAGTGTGCAGCACTAGAGGAAACACAATGAGAAGAATTAGACTCAGCGCAGTGTGCAGCACTACAGGAAACACAATGAGAAGAATTAGACTCAGCACAGTGTGCAGCACTAGAGGAAACACAATGAGAAGAATTAGACTCAGCGCAGTGTGCAGCACTACAGGAAACACAATGAGAAGAATTAGACTCAGCGCAGTGTGCAGCACTACAGGAAACACAATGAGAAGAATTAGAAACCTAAGGTTTGTTTTACCTTATTCTCAGTTTTTCACATAATAATAATAATAATAATATTACTATGAACTTGAATACTCTGAAGTAAGGTTCCCTGTGGAGCAGGTGGGTTTTATGAGATGGTTTCATTTGTCTTGTTTTGTGTTTATTATTATTATTATTATTATTATTATTATTATTATTATTATTATTATTATTATTATTATTATTATTAATAATAATAATAATAATAATAATAATAATAATAATAATAATAATAATAGCTAGCTCTCATCCCCACAGGCTTGAGGCTACTGTAAAAGGCTATTTAGCTCACATTTCCCTTTCCAGAAATGTCATTATGGAAAAAAGATCCTTGTTCTTTTTCACTTGCACAGAGAAACAGCTCTCTGTGTCCCTCTTCGCATGAGTTAATAAAAAAAAAAAAAAAAGAAAGTTCATTGCTAGTGCATCTAAGGAAGCTGCATGGTGTGATCTGACCTTAAAAACGCCCTGAATCTATAAATAAAATAGCGTGGTCTGTTAATTTTACAATATATAACACACAGAAGTCTTCTATTTCTTCCTGTTCGGATAACAAGCCAGTGCCTGCGTGGTCTATCACTGCTGCCAGATCACCAGGCCTGCACCGTCACACCCCGCTCTGAAAACCACAAACTGCCACACTGTCACAGCGCCAATGCCTGTAGTACCTTTTCTCACCTGAAAGTCGTGCTAGTGAGTCAGAATTGTAAAACACGGGTCAGCGCCTTAATTAATGATAACACTTTAAGCTACATTTTCCCTTAACCAGGGTATTCACTCTTAAATGTGTTAAGCTGCTTCCTGCAGCACCCTTAAACTCGAGCAACACTTCAGGGGAAAACTAAGGAAATATGGTTTTATTAAATTCAAAGACAATACAATAGATACAGTATATGTGTATATTAAATACAATGCATTCAAAAAAAGAATGTAACTGTTACACCCAGTTCAATTCTTATTGGTCAACCCCTTTACTTGAACACATAGCAATTCATAGCAATATAACTGAAGGTGTTTTTTATGCAATTGGCCGCAGGATTCTATTGCTCCAAGCAGCCTTCCTGAGCCCTGCAAGCAAGAATCCGGACCTGGGGGCAGTGCTGGGTGCACTGTGAAGGGTGACGGACGGGATGCATAGCGAAACTACTCTTTCAATAAACTACAGTCACGGCTCTCGTTCGCTCACCTGCGCTATGAATAGTCGTGTAGTTGTTGTTTTCCACAGCGATGCTACGCACAGCGGTGAAGCGGGCGTCACGGCCGGTCCACAGAGTCATAACGATGACCGCCACTCCAAGAATCTGCAAACGCAAAAAAGGCACGGGTTACTCGCAGGAATCAACTTTTGCATTTATATATAAGTTTGCAGTTTCCTCATGCTTTCCCCGCGGTTATACTATGCATTTACCATATTGCCATGTTAAATATGCTTTGCCCTATCTCTCCAGAGCTGTCTTTACAACGCTTGCCTGTGCTTTACCGTGTATTCATACTGCTGAAATTAAACACAGAGCAGTTACTGAAAATAATGTAGCGTCATAAAAACAGTAACATTTAAAAGAGGAAATAAGAACATAAACAAAAATGTTTATTAACGCTATCCCCACCTCCCCAAAGAACAAACATACACAAGCACTTAATAAAACGTGCTTTTTTGTTTGTTTAGTTTAGTTATTCCTTTAATACAAGAAGACAGATTACTGTTCAGGCTGAATAACATAGCAGAAGAAAAAGCAGATAGAGAAGCATATTGAACTAAACTACTATTGGCAACAACAAAATAACTCGAGAAAACAAAAATCACATAAATAGCGTCGCATGACAAAATATTACACCGTGTTTAAGAATAACATTGTACAATAGATAGAGTACTATACGTTGAAACAGTTATCTTGCAAGGTTTATCTACTGTATATAGAAGAGGCGCATTTAAAATGCCGATGTTTACCGTGACTAACAGGCTGTTCAGCAGCAGGTGGATTTTAATCATTCTCATCCAGACCTGGGGTTGCATTTTGCGGTCCTTTCTTTTTAACTCCAGAAGAGCAGTAGAACAACCAGGACAGCGACACTTGCAAGAAGAACGCAACTTTCCAAGCAGAGTGTTCTACCAGGGGTTCTCGACTCGAAGGGTGTTCTGGGAAATGTAATCCTCTCTCGTTTGGAAGATGCGAGAACAGATCAGTAAGGTCGATAAACCAAATATGGAAAAGTTTTTAAACAAGTAATCTATTTATATATTTATTATTATGCTATTATATAATCTTTCTTTCTTTCTTTCTTTCTTTCTTTCTTTCTTTCTTTCTTTCTTTCTTTCTGTCTCATCTTTTGAATTCTCATATGAATTACTTGAACCTTTAATTTACTGATTGTATTTCTGAGACACACTTATTGTATTTATGTTAATATAAATATGAAATAGTTATTTCATATGTATGCTCACTTATGATTGGTATGCATAACATATAACTATCCACTGTTGAGGACAAATGCTGTAATTCTCATGGTGGTTTGCAAAGGGTTCAAACCTGTGCCTGCATTTGCAGCTGGCAATGCAGTTTGTCTTGGTGACCAGAAGGTAGTGCTGTTGCTCTTCTTGCTTGTTAGTTATGTTGTGCTTTCAGTTATGCTGCAGCATTGAAGGGATGGGAGCTCAGGTTTCTGCCTGGTTCTTCAGTGTAATGCACTGCTATCATAGTGATAGGTGCAGTGTCTCAACTTTTCTGGATGGGAATATTTATTAAATGCTTTAAGTTTTGAGCTCCATCAGCTGCTAGGAACCCGAGGAGCACTGCTGAGCCACACTGCAGGGAGAGGGTCTGGAGTGCTGACGGGCTTTGTTCCAACTGCACCTGACTTACTTGACCCTTTTCAATGATACCTTCAAACCTGGAGGACTCCGGACCTTGAGGACTTTATTAGTGAAGTCCTAAACTGGACCTGATCACAACCAGGACGATGCCATAGCCATTACAGAGGAGAGCTGTAGCAGCGACTTACACTTTGATTTCATTCAAGCCCTAGAGCTGGTCATATTCACCAGAAACACATCCTTCAGGGAGTCCTGTCAAGAGGAGATCCTCAAACTCTTAATGCACGCTGTTGTTGACAACAGATCTTTGGAGTAAACAGCTACTCTGTCATACACATATACCAGCCTCAACCCCCCTCTTACACACACACACACACACACACGCAGGCACGCACACACACTCGCACGCACGTACTCATGCTCGCACGCACGCACACACACACACACACCCTCACACACGCTCGCGTGAATGCAGTGTTTGTCTCACAAGATGTGTGGAATAAGTTATAATAAAAACGAATTCGTCCCTGGCTGCTGTGTTGCCATGGAGATGACAGCAAATGGTCCTCCTGATGTTTGTGTAGTACCAAGACAGCTCCAGTAGGCGGCACTCTGAGCTGCTTCTGTGGCTTGTTGCTCAAGCAGATTGTATTGAATCTTTTTTTTCCAAGCATATAGAATGAAAAACGTGGAAACAAGCACACAAACACACTCTGTCCAGGTGAGAGGTCCTGACGCACATATTCCAGACACGTCTATCAATTTGAGAATCTTAAACTGGGGGTTATTTATTGTATTGCATTGATTAGTTTTCTTTGGCAATGCTGTCATTCTCAGTGATGTCTCTATCAGTGAAAAATGATCCGATGTTACGAGTAAACTAGATATTCTTGGAATGGTTCTTCATAGAACCCAACCATAAATTAGGGTTCCACAGAAGACCCAAAGGTTCTATAGAATGCCCACAAGAATGTTCTGAGTTTATACTGGTGATTGTAATTTAGAATTAACATTATACTGTGGAAAAACGAGTATACTGAAGAGTTGTAAAATAAAAAAATGCAATCTATAACTTTTTGAAAAAATGAAATATGTGCATTAACAGTACAAGTGTGGACTGTAATACGTATATGCTACTACAGCTGGGAAATATGCTAACCGCATATATACACATTCGAATAGGATGTTGTGGGGTACAGTGATCTGATGACTCACTCGAGTGTCTCATGCATTATTAATAACCTCAGAAGACAATTGGAAAGGGACATGCATTGACCTCTGATAATCAGACTAAAACACAGAAACTAAAATATGAATGAAATTCAATTGCGATCTGAGAAACTCACAAGTACCTTTATGAATTAAACAAGGTGTTATGTTCGCCAAACTGTTTGAGGCTGTTCTTAAAGCCGGTATGTGTTTAATATATGCTTGGTAGCAGCAGTTCACTTGAACACTATTTGGCTCAAACTAAAATGACCCCCGCGCTGATGACGTTTTTATCCAGGTGCTGTGGCCGCATCTGTGTGATTGACTTTACTGGGATGTAAAGTCATCCTCACAATAACGCACTGTATAACAGCTAGTGAGGTCCCTCGTGTGTATATTTAAACCGCGCTGTTTCCGCTTGCCTAACTGGGGTCTTGTTCTCTTCCCGGGTGTCAGTTAGCTTTATTGTTTTCCCTGTTGCCTGGTTTCACTGACAGCACGGATGATGCTAAAGACTGGTAACCAGGGACATGTTTAACGGTGTGCGTGTGTGTGTGTGTGTGTGTGTGTGTGTGTGTGTGTGTGTGTGTGTGTGTGTGTGTGTGTGTGTGTGTGTGTGTGTGTGTGTGTGTGTGTGTGTGTGTGTGTGTGTGTGTGTGTGTGTGTGTGTGTGTGTGTGTGTGTGTGTGTGTGTGTGTGTGTGTGTGTGTGTGTGTGTGTGTGTGTGTGTGTGTGTGTGTGTGTGTGTGTGCTCAATACAATACCCAAAGCTGTGGGTCTCACTGAACCTCGGGCTGCTTAATTAAGACTCATTGAGTAACGTGAATCAGAAAGATAACAAACCAGCTTTAAAGGGTCACTTCCGTTTTAGCCGTGTCGAGGAGATAATAGTTTTTTTTTTGAAGGCATACATTATTTAACTCCTCTAATGCAGTCGTTCTGGAAACGGGTAATGCACAGCAGTTATCAACTAAAGTACCCGCAAATGCTTTATTAATTGAATTCAATTAGTCACAGCGGGAGCAATAGGTTTCAATGGGCTCAATATTATTACATACAACTGGAGATACAGATATTGATTTTGCATTGTAATAGCCCCTTCGGTGACAGCATGTATAATTGTACCATGTTAAGTTTCCTATCTATGTTATACTTTAAAATGCATTTTTCCCCTCAAAGTCTTGGCAAGACAACATCTCGTATCCCATACACTTAACATAAACAGTTTTAAAAAAGTCTAAAATTTAAATAAATAAAAAAACGTGGAAAGAGGTTAATTGTAATGATAATAACGGTATTGTCTATCGCTAAATATAGCACTGGCACTATACTACACACCCATGTGACCTAACGCCGCAGTCAGTGCGCTGTTTATTTAATACCACGTGTGTGACTGACAAACGCTTTTCAAAAATCCTGTATATCTCTCATTGTCTTCTACTCAAGACTGAAAAGCCAAGCGCGCTAGGACCCGGCAGTGACGCCCTCCTCCCCTCAAGCAGTCTGGGAGTACGGCTGCGCCTTGCTGGAGAGTCGGGAGCTGGTGAGTCTGCATGATCGAGAAGCAGCGAGCAGGCTGCACAGACGCAACACCTTCCAGCATCAAGGCTAAAGAAGCAAGGCAGGAAGGGAAATGGTTTAACCAGGCAGCCTGCTCTGTGCAAATAACACACCAGCACCAGCTACCAGCTACCCCGCCACTCTCAGGACATCTCCATGGCAGACAGAAAGGAGAGAGGAGGGGGATGACCGAAACATTTAAACTGAGAGCATTAACACAAGGAGACCCCTTACCGTCTCCTTTTTTTTAAAAAGGACACAAATAAAACTAAGCACAAGGATTCAGTGAGTGATGTTCTGGTTGGCTTCAGAATTCCTGGTTTGTTTTCTCCACCTCGCAGAACCGAAAAACAATTATTGATCTGACAAAAAAATAAAAGAAGTAACACGAACGGATCAATGTTAAAGATCTACATGTAATCGGATCCCCCTTTCGGCGTTGTTGCTGCTGCTGCATGAGTACCAGAAAAATATTGAAAGCAACAAGGACAGAAAGGACAGAAGTGTCTTGTTTCACAAAAAAAAGCAAGCAAGAAGAAGATGAGAAAACACTGAATGATTCTCTGACCTGAGAACTGGAGCGCTGGGAAGGCGATGTCCTTTCAGCACCATCTCACCACCGTGTGCTAAATATCAGCAAAGATTTCCCATTCGTGCTGAATACGGAAAAGGGAATATCCTTTTCTTAATTTGTAACTGTGGTACATTTGTTTTGCTCGAATTGATCTATATATATATCTTTTTTTGGTTTTGATTATTGTTATTTTTTTTATACAGAAGCACAAGCTGTCGCTACCTTTCAATGACTACCTATAAGGCAACAGGAGAGGTAGCAATCACCGCGGCTTGCTGGTATCTTATTTTTTAGAACCTGTGCGGGCTTCAGCTTTTATTCCAGTTATTATTATTTTTTTGTAAGTTTTTTTCCTATCCTCAGCCACGTGTCATTTGGGTCCGTCTTCTCCTCCGTGTACCGCAGCGTTAGTTTTTTAATGGCTGAAAGTTGTCCGCGACATGCCTAAGAGACGAGATGGGCCAGGGCGACGACAGCGATCGCATTGTGATAAACGTGGGAGGGACTAGGCACCAGACTTACCGCAGCACTCTGCGCACCTTGCCGGACACCCGGTTAGCCTGGCTAGCGGAACCCGATGCCCAGAGCCACTTCGACTACGACCCCAGGTTCGACGAGTTCTTTTTCGACCGCCACCCGGGCGTCTTTGCGCACATCCTCAACTATTACCGGACCGGCAAGTTGCACTGCCCGGCGGACGTGTGTGGGCCCCTGTACGAGGAAGAGTTGGCGTTTTGGGGTATCGACGAGACCGACGTGGAACCATGTTGCTGGATGACCTACCGCCAACACAGAGACGCCGAGGAAGCCCTGGACAGCTTCGGAGGTGGCCCCCCCGATCAGGACGATGATGGGACCGACGGAGATGTCATGGGGGACTCGGGAGACGGCGAGGATGAGCTGGAAATGACCAAAAGACTGGCACTGGGGACTCCCCGATGCCAAATCTAGGGGTTTGTGGCGGCGCTGGCAAAAGCGCATGTGGGCACTCTTTGAAGATCCTTATTCATCGAAATATGCCAGGGTAAGAACAAAGAAACGTCTCCTTTATATATATATATATATATATATATATATATATATATATATATATATATATATATATATATATATATATATATATATATATATATATATATTGATCTCAGTTTTAACTTGCAGCTGTTGGGTCTATTCTCAGTCTGCCTTTAATGCTAAGCGGAAGGGTGTTTTGGGGCACCATTCTGTTGTGTGTACCTTCTTTCTTTTCCAGCGTATGCTATGCAGCTCCTCAAAATAACAACATCCTGCATATAAGGTGTTAGTTTCCGCGTCTCTGTCTGTTGCTCTCGATTTGCAGTAATATGTGATCTGGAGGCGTCAGGGGCAGCGGAGAAGTACTGTACGTGCTGAGCAGCTGATTTCAGATTTAGTGAACGGTCAGGATCATACAGTACACTGTTTATTTGCTTGTTTGTTGTAATCTGGTGATTTTTTAAAATGTATTTTCATTGAGCCCCCACGCGCTTCTATAGACGCCTGAATCGGTTTGTATAAAAAATGTATGTGTATCAGCTGAATGCAATGCCACCCTTACAGCATCTTCTTTTTATGAAGATACACGGTTTCTTTCTTTTGCAATATCGCCAGTGGCTGTCCTAAGCTTTTAACCCTATCGATGCAAGCACCTTTGGCCATTGGCATGCACAGCAGCCGTTCTCCTAAAAGGTAGGCGGGACTGAGGGAGGGCATTGTGGCATCGGTTTCCTTCAGAGCACCAGATTTCCATTTTGCATCACAGCAATCATACATGCATTCAGCACTTGGTATTTCGATTGTCCCCTCTCTATCCCCAACATACATGCAACCCACAGCGCACGCAGGGGCGGTCCTAACATATGCATTTAACAGAAAGCACATATGCGGTTATCAAGAGGCTGCTTGCTCTATAGCTCACCCCCGGCCCTATGCAATACGCCGTGCTGTATGAAACACATTATCAACCAGTTGGGGAGGGGAGGGGGGCGTCCTTGTCGATAAACGCGCACAGGAAAAACTCATCTGAATTAGATTTGGGTTCGAGAGAATAATTCTGCACAAGAGGAAAACAAGCCTCCATTATTTATAATCTGTTACAGTTTCAGATGTTGCAACTTTTGTCGAACGAAAACCCATCACTTTTGAGAGCTTTAATCCCATATCTCAGCAGTGGTGCGTAAAATATACGATGATCGCACATGTGTAAAATACTGGATATTATTTAAAACGAGGTCATTAGACTGTTGGCGGGAGTATACGTGACTGTAAATCAAATATACATCCGCGCGTTACAAAAATAGAGATTCACTAAAACCAAATGTTTAAAAATGAAGATAACTCTTATTCAACAACAACGACAACAACAACAACAACAATAATAATAATAATAATAATAATAATAATAATAATAATAATAATAATAATAATAATAATAATAATAATTACAGTGTATACACATACTAAAATGCGTTTGAAATCATTGCATAACTTTTATATTTATTTCCTAAACATTTGGTTTGTGTGAGGAGCAGACTATAAAAAAATGTTGGTGTTTGGGCTTATACCTGTGGATCACTGAACGACTCCCAAAACACTGTATAAAAAAGCTATCCTGTATTAGATCCTCCATTTCACAATAGTAAATCGCATGCACATTTCCGCAGATTAATCAAAGGCAGCATATTTTAAACACACTCTAGTCCTTCTACTTTTGCAGACTACTACTGTTTGTGTGTATGTGTGGCTAAGTGCATTCAGAGACTTGGTGTACAATCTCACACAGCCCTTCACTTTAAGTGTAATGCATTTACTGCTTTGCAGAGGAGAAATGGGAAAAAGGAAAAATGTGATGTTTTGCTTATTAGGCTAATTTACAGTCCAACACCAGATAGCGCACTTTAAGTCTGAGAGGATCATCGCGAAGCGATTCTGTTTGACATCCTCCTAATTGCATTGCAGCAGTCAAACCAGCAGGCGAAGTGGCCCATTATTCGTGTAAGAAAGATAACTAATATGTTCGGGAAATTATCAAGGCTACGAATAGCTGTTAAAGAAGAAATTAAAAAAATAAAACATCTACCAAACGCAGCGCTGTAATGATACCCGTCTCTAGAACTTACATTTAGTAAAAAAAAGAAACAAATACAAAATCAATACCTTACAATAATACCACCATTAGTAATCCATTACCCACAGATTCAAGTCAAACCATTCATGCATGAATAATGTTGGGTTTGTCTGAATTGCATTTTCTCCATCAGTCTGTAAGTTATAAGTAGACAGATGTGCTTTAAGACGAGTGAACTGTCCTCGTTGACGCAGCAGCTGCGTTGGTCCCACAATGAGATTCAGTGCGCTGGAGCTGCTGTAGGTGGTTGTTTGACTACATTAAAAAAAAAACAATCCGCGCCTTGATGTGTGGCGCACCCTGCCTATCTCAGGCACAGTACAGGCGGCTGGCTGGTTGAAGTGCCGAGGAGATTATAAACTATGCTAATTATGAGTCCTGTGGACACGAGGGCAGGTTTTGCCCGTGGGCCAATGCCGTTTCTGTCATTTATTTATTTATTTTTTAACAACATACATTTTTACAGTACATGACAACTTTGCGCTTTCATAATATTCGATCGATACAAATCAGGTTAAAACGTTTTTTTTTTTTTTGGTTTTTTTTTGTAATCACGCATTTTTTGGGGGGTAATTCATGTGCCCTTTTATAAATAACAACAATAATAATAATAATAATAATAATAATAATAATAATAATAATAATAATAATAATAATAATAATAATCCGTTAACTTGAAAAACAGTTATTATAAAAAGAAATGACCACGGAGGATTGCATACACATACCAGGCCTGCTAACTCCCTACAGCGGTTCTTGACGGCTTTCATATCGGTCATAACTGGTGTATGGAGATGTTAAGACAACAGCACTAATGCCCCTGACGCTTTGTCAATTCGTTTATGGAATGTTGGTAGCATGTTGACCCAGCCTGTTTGAACCATTTCTAGACTCCATTCAAGCATGCTCCCTCCAGTCCATCAATATATGTATTATACACTAAACGATTGCTTGGCAATTGCAAATGAACACACAAGTTTGTATTAAACATGTGATACGCATGAAGAGTGAATGCAGGAAGGGATACCTGATTGCACATTTACAGGCTACAGAAAGAGATGCTTTACCGCTGATCTCCTCGGATAGATCACGTTCTTTCAGCCCAGACGTCACGTGAAAACAGCTTGAATCTGCCTCATCAGTTGCCGGTGCAACCTGTGTGCTGAACAGCAGTTCATCATCAACAGATTCGAAAGCATTTTGATAAAACCAGGGAGGACAGCACACGTTGGCAGCGCGGTATTATGCGTGTGATTTATGGCAGAACATTATTACGCGTCTGGTATTGAAATGCTTTCAATGCGTGTTCGGGGTTTAGAAGCTGAACACGCAGCTTTCGAAACACATTGGAATGAATGGGCGGGTTCTCATTTCTAAATCATGCCCAGTACAGTTATTGTTATTCCATTTAGAGAGCTGGGATCTGGACTGCACGTCACGTAGGATTTGTATTAGAAAGGAACACGGAGAGAGAGAGAAAGATAAGGAAGCCATCTTTATAAAAGTTTGCCAACATTGTTTACTAAGCTTTTATAATGGTTACCCGTTTGGTTTTGTTTGTTTTACAAAGCATGTCGTTCTATTCACCATCAATTTACTACACGAACCTTGCTTTACTAATTTGACTACGCTTTTACCATGGTATACCGCTGTACATTTTTAGAAGCAAAGGTGCATCTTTCTGTGCTAAAACTCGCTCTGTTGTTGTCAATCATGAACATGGGTCGAAAGCCGCAAACACAGCCAAGGACAGCGGCGGCTGCGACACCCTGTCTTACTCCCTTGAAGGCCTATAGAATCTGAACAACGTAGACTCCTCCTCGGCACACAAATACGCACACGCGCACCACCACACATACTGCATATGTGTCAGCTGGACTCAATCAGGAATGTTCTGGAGTCGTAATTAGCAGGTTTCTCACCGTGGTAACAACACAAAAAGCAAACAAAAACACACAAGGGCCAATACAGTTAATGCCGGGGCTCGATAGAGAAAGAGGGCGGTTTGTACCCTGTGTTTAGTTCACCTGTGCTCTTTCATATTAGACATACCACATTATGAAGAAGATTTTTTTAAAATGTAAAACACCTCAAAAAAACAACTAAGGGCCATGCATGTAGTTCTGAAACTATTCATTTATTTAATTTCAGCTTTGTAGCAGCAAAGCTAAGTTTTCTTTAGCTAAATGCTTTGTGTGTATGGCACTGCTGTTTTTGGTATAGTTCTATGACAAGCAAAATGTAGACTGTTATTTCTTTGGGAGCTGTCCACATGAGTTTGGTGCTGAAAATGGTGTGGCTTTAAAACCACATGTGCCACCATAGAATGGACAGGTGTATGTCTTCTTCTTCTTCTTCTTCTTCTTCTTCTTCTTCTTCTTCTTCTTCTTCTTCTTCTTCTTCTTCTTCTTCTTCTTACAGCTCAGGGTTTTGAATAATGTGAAAACTAGTTTCTGAGGAGGTACCTGTAACGTTTTATTTGATAGAGGGTTCAATGGTACACAATATAATTGCCTTTGTTATATATTGGCAGCTGGCTCGGATCGGTGTCCTTGGCGATATCTGTATTTTTCCTTGTTATTCTGGCCGGTTCATGGAATCGGTTTCCATGGAAACTAGGTTGGGGCCTGACTAATTGATTCCTCCTTCCAATAGAAGTGTTCAGTTCAGTCGGTGAACCCCACCTGAAGCATGCTTAACCCTGTAATGCCCAAACAATTTTGAATTGAGAAAGGCTTGATTCCGTTTCTTGTACAAAACACTTATTTGTTTCCTGTCCGGCAAAATGCTGTCTTGTGTGGCTAATATAGAGGGGTGGCTTAGCAGTTGATAAAGAAATGGACATTACAGGATTAATAAAAAAAAAACAATAGAAATCTACAAAATTATTCCAAGGAGAAACAAATCAATATCTGGCACATTTGCAGTGGAGTTCCTGGCTTGTGCATTACTATAATTCTAGCAGGAAGAGTAGAATGATGTTAGTTGGATCAGACAGCAGTCCCTTCTGGGGGCTTTGTGGGAGAGCGTTGTGAAGAAACGGGCATTGCTGATCATTTTGGGAAACAACTGTCAATACTGTTTATTCTTGGCGTGCATGAAAATTTAAGATGCATTCCTGGTTATACTTTAGATAAATGTGTGACGTGTTAGCTCTGTACTAGATAGTCTATTGTTGCTCGCTTTCAGTAAAACAAATATGTGACATAATAAGTAAATAAATACATAAATAAATGAAATACTCTTTCATTTTGTTCTGGGCATCCAGGTTGCTATGGAGACACGGTTAGGCCACTGTGCGGTACAGAACAAGGAGGAATCACAGACAGCACTGTGTGGATATTTGAATGATGTAGCAGATGCTTTGTGTATCACAGACTAATAGGATGCACTGTCTTCTTCATCCTCTTCCTCTGCCATGGTAAACAAAGTCTTGGTTGTATATGTCCACTGGAACAGTGTATTTATTTGTTAAATGTGTACTGAATTAACTTCTCGGGCTATGGGTTCCACAATGTACTCCTCTTTGACACAATGCCAGGTGATCTTGAATTCCTGAATCCCTACAAAGGAGAATTGACCTGTTTATATGCAAATCTGTACAGACCAGTGCTGATAGTCCTGTCTGGATATTTCAATGGGGAAGACCCCTGTTGCCACCCCCAGAATTCCAGGCATACAGTAATCTAGGAAGCTTGGTATTGAGGAGAACCAAACCTTACTAGCTTCTAATAGACAAGAAGATCAGACTGTGGTTTTGCTGCACGTAGTTGCAGGTAATTGCACTTATTTAACGCTGATGTCAGTTTTCCTAGTTGTATGTTTTTGGTCTTAATAATCAGCCCACAGAAGCCTGCAATATTAAAAGCTCAATGCATACCAAAATGTAGTAAACAATAGCAAAAGCAAGATAAAAAGCTTGGTAGAATCACTGAAAAGCATGGTTAAGCATGGTAAATGCATAGTAAAAAGCAAGGCGAATGGTTAGACTTTTAGATGTACCGATGGACAAAAAAGCATCACAAGGACTGGTGTTTATTTAGTGCTGTGTGTACAGGAAGAATGATTGCTGGCAGGCAGTCGTGCTGAAATCTGTATACCCTGGATGATTAAACAGTGACTCATCTGCAATGCATTAGAGACCATCAGGAATCACAGAAAGACTTTACAAGTTAGCGCTGGCGTGGGGACAGAAGAATAGCAAGAGACTGGTGCAACTGAAGCTACTAAAACAACACAGATTTATTTATTCATTCATTTGTTGTGGGAGCTGTTCATGACAGCTTGGTGCTGAAAATGACGACTGTATTTATTTATGTAATAGACGCCGCTCATTCTGTTTTTAAAAAGGGAGATACTTGATGGGGGTTTTAATTAAGGGAGGTTTCACCAATAAACTGTTTTTGCTCATAAATCCAATGTAAGTAAAATAATACAGAATACCCTGCTCAGTTTTGAATTCAAACCAGTGTACAGTTTGCATTGGGGTTGTCTTGATTTTCGTATACATTTTACCTTATTGCCATGCCATACTCGCTGTAGCTTTACTCTCACCCTTTCTGTGCACTATTATGACTCACATATGAGAAATCATGGTGTCTGTTATTATAACAGGAGACATCCTTCATACAACGTATTAATTTATAATATCCTTCAACGCTTCATTTCATTTAGAAAACTAGATCACACCCTACAGTATTTTCATAACCCGTCTGCATTGTCCCTGGTGTGACCCCCCCCCCAACTGGACCTGGCTATTCTAGTCCGTACACACTGCTGTGGGCTGTGAGCATTGATCCTCTGACCTTTAGTCATGCTTTGATGAACTCCAGGGGGTCAGGTTCATTTATTATAAAGACCATTTATAGCCAAGCTGAGCTCCTCCCACCCACGGTACGGACGCCCCATTGGGCAGGGATGGATAGAAACCATTTCATTAATATTGTGAATGGCTTGCAACGACACACCTGTACTGCTCAACTGGAATATGACTGGTCATCCTGCTGTGCAAATGTCAATATTGGATATACAGATAGATAGACAGACAGATAGATAGACAGACAGACAGACAGACAGACAGACAGACAGACAGACAGACAGACAGACAGACAGACAGACAGACAGACAGATAGATAGACAGAGAGGCAGAGTGAGAGATAGAGAGATAGTTGTTGAATATGTTGTTGAAGCTGACACCCTGGGAACCTTCAAGAAGCTGCTTGATGAGATTCTGGGATCAATAAGCTACTAACAACCAAACGAGCAAGATGGGCCGAATGGCCTCCTTCTCGTTTGTAAACTTTCTTATGTTCTTATGTTCTTGTAGAGAGATAGATAGATAGATAGATAGATAGATAGATAGATAGATAGATAGATAGATAGATAGATAGATAGATAGACAGACAGATAGACAGACAGATAGATAGACAGATAGATAGATAGATAGATAGATAGATAGATAGATAGATAGATAGATAGATAGATAGATAGATAGATAGATAGATAGATACATAGATAGATAGACAGACAGATAGACAGACAGATAGATAGACATATAGATAGATAGACAGATAGATAGATAGATAGATAGATAGGTACAGATTCCAGATTGAACAGTTTAACTCTATGCAGGTTTCTCATCAGACGCTTGTGGTATTTGTGCTGCACCATTATTTAGATTTGAAAAGGGACAGCAGTTTAGATTTGTATCCTCTTCTATGGGAAATTTTAATCTAGTAAACAAGGGAATGTAAACAAACTGAACAACCAACATGGTTCTGCTTTCTGATGGAGTTGAGCACACATGAGGTTAAAATCTGAAAGAATGCGCCTGCGCAGACACTAGGGAAGCCTTAATAAATAAATACAAAGATTGATGCAGTGCAGTTCAGCCTAAAGCTCATCAAAAGGACCTGCCAGCTCAAGCTGGTCTTAAACATGCTTTTGGAATCTGCATTGTTTTCCAGTGCACTTGAAACAGAGTGCTGACTGGCCTCAGAACCTTCATTTTTTGGTTGTGACCATGCTCTTTGGGTAACACCGGCATAGCGTGTCTGTATTGTTTTGTATTGGGGTTCGCCCCGCCCCAGGTCTGGCTGCTGTGTGGCCGTGCTCGATGCCCCTCTGCTGGGCTTGGTTGCTGAGCCCCTCGGCAGAGCATGTGGAGTGTCTGATGATGTGGCGGTGGCTGTGTAATCAGAGCTGTGTGTGTTTGTGCAGTGGAGGTGCAGCTCGGGGGTGTTCAGGCAGGAATCGGAAGCATGTGCTTCGAATGTAGAGCACTCTCATCTGAGTGCAGGGACACAAAGAACAGCGCAGGCGGGCAGGCAGTGCTGAAGAGCAGCTCAGCTCCAAGAAGAGGCATTCTCCGTGTGTTCTTTTATCCCTACGAGCCAGACCATAAGAAACCGCACGTCTCTGAATTATACCCCCTCTCCCATCACCCACTGTACCCGCAATATTCAAAGTCTCCTGTTCTAAACTGTCGCTAATGTAAGGCTGGTCTACAGCCTGCGTCTCAAGCTGTCTGGTTCTATATAATCCTCCCCAACGGTATGATACATGTCTTCATCCCACTCCCTCCCATTGTGCTTCCTTTTCTGATGTTACACAGTAAAGATATGGTATATCAAATACACCATGGTAGAGTCCACTACTCTGACTGCCAGGCTCCCTGCTTCACGACAGTCTGAGCAGTATTTAATTATGTATTTGTAAGGCTCTTTGTCACACTTTTTATTGGTGTGTAAATTAGCATGGTAGTTGTAGGGTTTGCCATGCTTATACAATGCATGCTTTACTGTTCTTAGTATCTGCGGTTTGCCATGCTTGTCTGGACTTCACCATGCTTTCACTATGCTTTTGATACACGTAGCTCTGCTGTTACCAGGGACGTGCTGAAAGCCGTGGGAGGGATGGTGGCGTCCCGATTCGAGCTCAATCCCAGCGAATGCCTGTCATGCGAGGGTTCCTCGTTTTAAAGTGCCTCTGATGTAAAACTGCAACACCGGCCGTATCTGTATTTATCACGTTCTGTGAATTAAAATGGGCAAACTGTTGAGCCGTGAGACAGGGCTCTAATGAAGAGGAATTGTGAAAGTGTTTCTGTGAATATGGATTTGTGCCATGCATGTTTACAAAGCAGCAGACGTATTAATGGAGAACAGGACCGCAGTTCTGGAGCAGCGGGGACGGGGGGTTCCTCAGTTGGCTAATTCAAAATTGAAAGCATGCTGCAGCTGTCAACTTCAAAAACTGAAGCGCACATGAAGCTGTGGCCGGTCCGTTCTCATCATGAAGCTGTGGCCCGGTCCGTTCTCATCATGAAGCTGTGGCCCGGTCCGTTCTCATCATGAAGCTGTGGCTCGGTCCGTTCTCATCATGAAGCTGTGGCCCGGTCCATTCTCATCATGAAGCTGTGGCCCGGTCCGTTCTCATCATGAAGCTGTGGCCCGGTCCGTTCTCATCATGAAGCTGTGGCCCGGTCCGTTCTCATCATGAAGCTGTGGCCCGGTCCGTTCTCATCATGAAGCTGTGGCCCGGTCCGTTCTCATCATGAAGCTGTGGCCCGGTCCGTTCTCATCATGAAGCTGTGGCCCGGTCCGTTCTCATCATGAAGCTGTGGCCCGGTCCGTTCTCATCATGAAGCTGTGGCCCGGTCCGTTCTCATCATGAAGCTGTGGCCCGGTCCGTTCTCATCATGAAGCTGTGGCCCGGTCCGTTCTCATCATGAAGCTGTGGCCAGGTCCGTTCTCATCATGAAGCTGTGGCCCGTCCGTTCTCATCATGAAGCTGTGGCCCGTCCGTTCTCATCATGAAGCTGTGGCCCGGTCCGTTCTCATCATGAAGCTGTGGCCCGGTCCGTTCTCATCATGAAGCTGTGGCCCGGTCCGTTCTCATCATGAAGCTGTGGCCCGTCCGTTCTCATCATGAAGCTGTGGCCCGTCCGTTCTCATCATGAAGCTGTGGCCCGTCCGTTCTCATCATGAAGCTGTGGCCCGGTCCGTTCTCATCATGAAGCTGTGGCCCGGTCCGTTCTCATCATGAAGCTGTGGCCAGGTCCGTTCTCATCATGAAGCTGTGGCCCGGTCCGTTCTCATCATGAAGCTGTGGCCCGGTCCGATCTCATCATGAAGCTGTGGCCCGTCCGTTCTCATCATGAAGCTGTGGCCCGTCCGTTCTCATCATGAAGCTGTGGCCCGGTCCGTTCTCATCATGAAGCTGTGGCCCGGTCCGTTCTCATCATGAAGCTGTGGCCCGGTCCGTTCTCATTGCTCTGAAAAGGTCACTCTGAGCTGAAGAAGATGAGCGCTGTGCACTCACACACAGGAGGATTAACTCAGACACAACTCTACAAGAAGACTGGACTATAACCCAGGGCCTCAGAACAACTGAAATTCATTAAAACTGACGCATTTCAAGAACAGCGAAATGCCCATTCATGGAAATCTGCTTAGAAGTTGAGAAGGTTTTTCTTTTTCTTTTTCTTAAGACCAGGGGGGTTTGATTGCTTGCTCTTCTAGTAAGAGAATGATCTGCATTCGCTGGTGTGCCACTGTAGTTATACTGCTGCCTGAGACAAGAATACCTGCGTGCGTTTGAGCATCTTAGACATTTTAAAATCAACACACTGTATTCCTTTCAGAAATAGGGCATGTATATGGTCAGCGCAAATCTAAAAATGATTTGACCTAGAAAAGTGCAATTACTAAACGTTTTCCTATCCGAATATTGTAGATTTAACAACCGCCAATAATCAACGCTTTGAGAAACATTCCAGAGCAAAAACAAAACAAGTTCCTTCAGATACAACGGAAAGCTTTGAAATACCACTTGGAAACAGTCATGTGCCAGCGATATAATGCATGCTTGAGATGCGAGGTGATTAATCGATCAATTCATCTTTAATTTAGCCCCGGTGATCAATAATGGATTATTGCTGCATCCCCACGCACTCTGCCACGCCCCAGTCTCTGTGTAGCAGCATGATTAGCTCTTCAGCACTGCTATTGGGGGAAAGGTACCTGCCACCCCATCCTGCCCCAAATCCCAAAGTGCACTTTGTATTCCTTTCAGCAGGGGAGCTCCGAATCTGGGACGCTGGTAATAGGTTAGCGATGGGGGGTGCTTTTAACTCTGCTGTGTTCGACAAATCTCCCGGCGCCAGCTACTGCAACTAAAACTGGCTACAGGCTTAGGGATATTAGGCTTTTGATGCATCCGTAAAATAAACAATGTTTTAATTATACGATATCTTCTGCCTGAAAACAGAAATCACAGTTCCTCTTGTTAAGCATGCAGTAACTTCAGTTCCTTGTAGAACATTTGTAAACCGTTGAAAAAGCAGAGACACGATATCCGTGAAGGACAGTCCAGACTGCACAGCAGGAGGACTCTTCTATCTGCTAGCCTGTGGAGGGTTCCTCTCCGGACAACGGCCTCATTTTCATTCAGGGATCCTGGGAAAGTTCCAGAACCTCTCTGGCCCAGCATTCAGTGCCCCACACTCTATTACAGCAGCACGCTTCCCTTCCTCAAAGACGTGATCTTTTTGCTCTGTAGCTGGCACTGTAGTCTCGTGGAGGCCTTCTGTAGTTATTCCTGAGTGAGACAGTCTTGCCATTTCTTTTAAAAGAAGACCAGGCTCTTCAGACATTAAGAGAAAAAAGACAAGCAGTTATTGATTTCAGGGGCAAATCTGTGTGCACTCTTTAAAGCAACATGCCACTTCATATTACACTGACTGCATTCCTTTCAGCATGCTTGTTTTGCAGCCTGCTGTACACACAAAAGAATATCTTGTATTTTGGCATGATAGTTCAGCTATAACTTCACTTGTATGATGGACAGTAATGAGGTACTTAACATTTAAAATACATGAAAGAAGGGCTTAGTTTTTTTACCCCTCATTAAATCAGCAGCAATGAACACCCTTTTCAGTGTTACCAGACATGTAATTGAACCATGCAATTAATTCCATTTAAATAGTTACTTCAAAAAGAAATCGATGTTTCAGTTGATAAAGCAGAGGTGTTACTGCGTTCGAATGCCATCGTCGCAATCTTTTCAAATGTCTTGGGGGGCTTTCCTCCAAGGATAAGAACGAAATGACGACAGTGCATCCTGAAACGTGTAAAGCTAAATAAATCTGCTGCCTACCAGAATAAGTAGTGTCTTTAGTTTTACTTTGATCGTGTTTTCAGTGACAGATGGTTCTTATAACACACTTGCCTCCTAGCAATAGCTGCTTCAAAGATTTCAAAGATGTGCGTTTAATAAAATCGTAATGGTAAGTTACCTGCATAATAAACGCATTACAAACATTCAATAAATAAATGAGATTTTACAAAATGAAAACTCGGGTATCTTAAGGAGGACCTCATTTGCTAACGCTGGGACTGCATTTTTTTGGACTCGCCCTTCAGGTTTCATTCCGCAGGTAATTTCGTCGATGTGCTTTTGCCCCAATCCCTCTCTGGGTCACTGTGGCTTTTCTCATCCCACACACCGACTCTTACCTTGTGGGGATTGTTAAAGGATTCTTCCCCGTGTCACTGTCAGCACCAACATTCCAAATCAAGGGTGTGGAACTCAGTTTCCATGGGGACCCTTTGCACTGCCGTTCTGAAACTCGTCCACCTCAGTTGGAGGCTCATCAGTGTTGTGTGTATGTGTGTTTGTGGGGGGGGATGTAAAACGGCCTTGGGGGGTTTGTGCTTGACACACGTGGTCTACATCGAGTAAAAAGCAAGACAAATACAATCAAAAGATTATTTGTATCCGGAGAATTTTCTATAAACGGATTTCACTCTGGGTAAAAAGATAAAGGAATAATGGGTTATTGATTGTTGGTTTATTGAAGGTGGAGGCAGGGAGGAAGAGGAGCTTACAGCACATGTATAACCCTGCTCCCCATCTGTCCCAATCACATGTGCTAGCCAATAGATTACTGGACTAATGACACCATCACATCTTGATGAATACATTTTAGTGTTGTGAACTCTGCATAAAAACAAGAAAGAGCAAAAAGTGAATGAAGAAATGAATGAATGCATGCATGCATGGTTGACTGAGTGCATTACTTAACGGACGGATGACAGACAACAAATGGATGGACGCTGGACAGAAGGATTGAATGAATGAATAATGCCATGCATGGAGGAGGTGGTGTTCTGGAAAGGGGCAGGGCTGAGTGAGCCCCAGTGTTGATGGTGATGTGATCTCACCAGGGTTAGCCTCCAGGCAGTAACGCTGATGTTCACACCGCTCCAGTGAGCTGGCAAGGTGGCTCAACACATGGCATTCACGACGTGTTCCTGTGTGCTGCGCCAGTTTGGCGGAGGTGCATTTCCATGGGGTTTGCCTGTTTATTTTACAGTGAAATGTTGCCTAATCAGATAAATACAGCTTGTTACAGTCTATCATATTAAAGGGACTATTCCCTGCCATGCACACTCCTTCTTCTTACAGGCCTTTTGAAAGACACATATAATTTCAGAAAACATGCCTTTTCTTTTTAAAATATCTGGTATAGGATGAGGTTAAATATGACTTGCTTTAACCCTTTCAGTCCTGAATTGTTTTGGTCGAGCTGAAGAATAAACTCCCTTATTGAGTATACATGAGAACAGGACAAAAAAAATATATAGATGTTTTACATATACTTCTATACTACCTGGTGCAAAAAAAATTTTAATCTGAAGGGAAGAAGAAAAATGTTTCAGTCATAAATCTAGTAATAAGTCCACCGTTTCTCATCCTAACTGAATTATTCAGAGTTTCTTTACAGTAAGAGCTTTTCAATTCCCCTGTCAGAAAGTGAAGCCCATTCATTGTCTTACATGAGTCAGAGCAGATTCAATACACATGCCTAAGGAGCCACAAGGTCAGGGTTTACAGGACTTGGGTGATATGCATGCCTGATTTATACCGTTTTACTGGAGGGTCAAACATGATTTCAACCAAAAACTGAAAAAAAACAGTTAGTCAGTAACCCAGTAGAGTTCCTTGTTATTGTATAAATCAAGGATACTTTCTGAAACTATGATCATATTTTGTAAATGCAGGTAAAGGGACAGTATTTGCCTTTTAAGCGTATTCAATAGAAATGTATTCCAATTCAAAGCTTCTGAGGATAGTATTATAGCGTATTACAAAATAAGACTCACACTTCTGTATGAGTACTGTATGTGTCATATTGAAGGCGGATGAAACAGTTTTTTGTGAAATTCACAATGCCACCTGGTGTTTTTTTAACTCGAAAAACAAAAATAAAACCTGAAAATCCTGAATCATGGTAAAGTCTGTTTCTCATTGGTGAAATCGGTCACAGTTCAGACGCTACAGGACGATCAGTCACAGCGCTGAGATTTTGAAATTTACCGCTCCTCTCTTCATCAGTCACAGTTCAGACGCTACAGGACGATCAGTCACAGCGCTGAGATTTTGAAATTTACCGCTCCTCTCTTCATTAGTCACAGTTCAGACGCTACAGGACGATCAGTCACAGCGCTGAGATTTTGAAATTTACCACTCCTCTCTTCATCAGTCACAGTTCAGACGCTACAGGACGATCAGTCACAGCGCTGAGATTTTGAAATTTACCGCTCCTCTCTTCATCAGTCACAGTTCAGACGCTACAGGACGATCAGTCACAGCGCTGAGATTTTGAAATTTACCGCTCCTCTCTTCATCAGTCACAGTTCAGACGCCAGAGAGAAAATGAGTGCGTCCTGTATCCGAGCCTTTGACAAAAACTTCAGCAACACAGTGGTTAGCGGAGGAGTGAAAATGTTATAGAACAGAGAGCGCACACGGCACAATGACCTGGGTGGATGTAGAGGTCCAGGTTTCACTCACATACAGAGACACCCCCTGCCTCTATCACAAGGGTCATCCCTGTCTTAGTGAGGGGAAAGGGTAGTGAAGCAGTTGAGATGGAGGTTCCACCAGCACACAGGGCTCACAGCAGATGAACGGCCAGTGCAGCCTGGCTGACTCCCCCACCATGACTTTGTACTTAAAACCAGTTTGGACCTTTGAAGACATGATCAGTTGCTTTTAATAGGAACAGGACCCTGGCTGTGAATGTGCTGCACAGGACAGGCCACATTTTGTAGCGTAACTGCTGCTGTGTTTAGCTTGAAAAGAGCAAACAAGTTACTTAAAAATGAAGATGTCATATTATGCTATTAATGCTTCAAGTGCATTTTGCTCTGAACTCGTTTTTAAAATATTCTCCAGGCTTGATAAGAGTCTGTGTTCCATACTTGTTTCAGGATTCCAGGCAATGCCGTGCAGCAGCGGCAGTAATACCAACATATTTAGATCTAATTTTAGGTCCAAGGAAAGACTCTCGTCATCCTGGGCCTGCTCTGCTGAGCATCCTTCCCGGCTGACCTTGGGCGATGGCATGTGTTTTTTGTCAGCCAGCATCGTTGCCAATGCTGACGGGGTTAGTGGCTGCGAGTCTCTGACCATGTCAGAGCGGAACAGCCAACCTCTCAGCTGGCTTCCATTCAGGGTCTGGCACGGGGGTGCAGGATCCAGCGGGACCGTCTGTTCCCTGGGCCTGAGATCCCAATCGGCAGGCAAAGTAGGGAATGATGGCGGAGAGGCAGGGAACTGAGACAATGGGCACTGAGGCTTTAAGACGAGAGAGGCAGCCAACAGTTCCGTTGACGTCAACGCACAGCAAGGCGTAAACAAGAAATAGACGTTTCCTAGCCGGCCAATTTTGGAGAATTCCGACCCTCCTCCTTTAACTCGTTGCAAATAGTGAAAGGAGGTTTTTCCACTTTCATGCACTAAACCTCTTCCCTTTCTGAGATGGCAATCTGAGCTGAGTGATCTGGCACAGGCTTCGCAGAGGGCAGGCAATCAAGCGCACAGCCAGCCTGCAGCCCGAGTTTCCTTGTCAGTCCCACCAGAGTAGAGAGGGGGGGGTCATCAGCTGTAGGCTCCCCTGTGTCTCCTGAGCACAGCCACCCCAGGGGAGACCCTTGTGACATCATTATGATAATGCTGAGTGTTTATGCAACTCCTAGGCAACAGCACAGAGCAAAAGACGCACACATGAGCTCAAAGTCTGCGCACAGGAAAATCTATAGTCAGAGAAAGCATAGCCCAGGACTGTCCGTGCTGAGACTGCCCTGGCATGGATCTCCTGGCTCCCAGTCCTTTAGCACTGCTCATTACTCAGCTCTGTTGGGCCTCTTTGAATAGCTGAGGGTGAATGGAGGTTTAATGTTCTGGCAGTTTCAGTGTGAACAGATTGAGCAGTTGATTAAGGCAGTTAAAATTCCAATCAGTGTCGGATCCATTGTTCATATTGATTGAGTGGGTCTCGGCTACAGAGACTCAGAGAGGGCTGCACTCAGGCTGTACAAACCTGTCAGAATAAAAAGCATCCAACCATCAACCATCCCTTTTGTTGGAGGGAATGGATCACTCCAGCTTCCTCGCACTGAGGTCATATGGGAGTGGCACACACTAAATAAAGGGATGGGGGGTGGTGGCGGCTAAAAATCCCCAATGGATTACTCCTCTCTTTAAATGTTTTTTTTTTAACCAAGCCTGAAAACAAGCCTCTAAACTTTTCGCACCAGCAAAATATGTATCCACATCTCTTCAATAAATAATAAAGCACAGTAAGTGAAGCCATGCACATGTTATAAATAGCGTGTCTGTGTCTGTCTTTCCACGCACACGTAATACAAGCGGCTGCTTTTTGTGCTACATGATCCCAAAAAAAAGGGTTGTGAGATTGTTCAAAGACCTGCAACCTGTACAGTCAAGAACACTCAATAACAGTAAATGTGGTTGTGATATTTATCATATTTAGAGCTGTATTTTGAAGCTAAACGTGGAGGTACATTTTCGATGAGTAACGGTATAAAACTAGGAAGACACAATGTAATAGAAAGAGCATTTAGCTGTTCTGCGCAGTTCTTTGATAGGACTGTTATAATCATTTAATTTCTCCACCCTACTGTGCGAGTTCTTGAGGGCAGCTTTGTTTGTGTGTGCGTGCAGGTGGTTGTCATTTATATCGTCATCAAGTTGATTAATTGGTGACGCCATTCAATTAGACAGATGTATTTTTGATGGCTACAGTGATGAATTGAGTCTGTCATCACAGAGTCCGTCCCCATCGAAGTAGCTACTGTTTGTACTGGACGGTTTGCACCCTTGGAAACAGCATAACATTGCAGCATGTTTTTTTTGGGGGCACAATCTTGTGATGGTTTAAATGCTGCTGTTTGCTGTCTCGCAGAAATCAATCCTAGGGCAGCTGATTGATGTGTTGAGATGTTGCTTTCCCGTCCGCGTGACCCTCCCATTAAGTGTGTGTGTGGGGGGGGGGGGTATCTAGCATCTAGCTCACAGAAAGACAGAAGGGATCTGATTGACTGGGCTGAACGCTGATTGCTAAATATTATAGATACTAATACAGTACTTATCGATACATAAAGGAATGCATTTGGGTTCAGTGCAACACGTGGCAGTTTGAGTAAATATAAAGTACACAATTAGACCTGCTGCTTCTGATGGCTTGCAGTGCGATTTTTAGAAATGAGAGGAAGAGGCAGAGGAAAGTGAAGCTTTTTTAGCCTTTTTTAGCTGCTCTACACTGAAGTAATGCATACATGCTTTTAAAAATCGGAGCCATGTGTTCATGTATCACCCTGGGGAGCACTTGTACTCAGACACAGTCGAATGGGCTAACATCGAGCCAATGGAGCAAGTGTACATTATCTAGCACAACTGTATCGTGCATTGCAGTTTACAACGGTTAACTTGCATGCTAATTTGCAGCTTGCTGTATTTTCTCCACGCTAGTGTTAAGCATTTACTTTATCTTATCATAGTCTACCATGTATTATACAATTCTGTACCATGTGATCTACCCAGGTTGCGCAGATTGTACCTCTGCTTAACTACTCTTTGCAACTGCTTTGATCATGCAATGCCACGGTGAACATGCAGAAGGGACACCCACCCTGCAGAATACGCAAAGGACTTGCCTTGGTTTGATGCTTGCAAGGTTCAAGGTGGCTCAATGTCATCAGCCCAGGATGTTTCAGGCTCTGCAGAAACTACAGAAGAAATTTCAGGATTCAGTCGCTACCCTGGGAGCCCTTTAGTGGGAAAACATTTAAGAGCAACTGAAATGGAGGCAGGTGTTAGTCCGTATTGTCTAACATAGACCTGTGAAAGTGGTTTGTGCAGTCGATGGGGATCAATAGGTCTGATCGACAGGAGAGTAAAGCAGTGGTTCCAGCTCAGACCCGAGGTTGATCAGATCCTGGTATCTCATTTAAACACCAGTTTATTGCCATTGATTGGTACTCGGTTGTAAAGGTGAGGAGAGGACAGGTTTTCCTGTTTTGAACGGATGTCATGAATGGATTTATTTAAAACCTGACGATAAATACTTCTGAAGGCAATTCCGAGTGCGAGTATCAGCACCCCCCCCCTTATCAATAACATATAATATAGTGTCATAGCGATGGCCTTGTTTAGAGCCTGTGAGAGGAATAAGAAGGGTTCTAGAGAGCTCACAGATTTGTTTAGGCCTCCCTGAAAAATAAATGTTGTCTGTTTTTGTCAGGAGCTGTCACTGGGAAGGAAGGGTGCCTGCATTAGCAGTATCTGACCTCAGGGGGCAGACAAGATTCAGATCTCCGCAGATGCAAGGTCTGAATATTGATTTGTGAAACCTATTTAAGCACTGCATATGCGTTATGCAGCCAGAACACCCGTCGTTAAGGTATACAGCACAGCACAGTTCACCCAAACAACTGTGAAGGTTGGGGCTAAGACGGGTATTTCTTTTTCTTTTAACACTGAATTTCCTGCCTGTCTGTCAATGTACAATAAGAAGGAAGATTGCTGTTGTGGTAAACAGAACCAGGATAAAATGTCAGTAATACATACTAACCCTTAATAGCCTAATCGTAAACCCTGAGCTAAAATTACTAACAAGAAAAAACCTCTGTGCATCAAAATCAGCACCAGTATATGCAGGATGGTAGTCTGCTCCTGGGTGGAGTATAAGGTTTCTTATAGGCATTGCCTTGTAAAGCTGCTTTATAAATATTGACCTTGCTGTCTTGTGCTATGCATGTATTTTGCAGTGCACATCGGAAAACGAGTTATGCATATTGAATCAGAATTTGCATGGGAAGATTATGTGGTCCAATAAGCGATCGTCCCTTTTCTGGTTGCTATAGTTACAACAGCTTGTATTTTATTCGTTCACTCTGGATTTCGAAAGGACGACTGGTGGTGGAATTGCACAGATGAGCTGCCTGTGTCTGTATTATCACAGTGAGATGTGAGATGCTGCTGTTTGCCTCAGATTTGCAGGGGAGGGGGAGAGACAGGCAAAGGAAGAAAGAGAAATGGAAAGATCAAAGGGAGAGAGAGAGAGAGAGCGAGGGACAGTGATAGAGAAAGGTGAAAGAGAGCAAAGAAAGGTGTCAAGGAGGGAGGGATAGCAGGAGAGACAAAGGCAAGGTAAGGGGGGAGTAATTGAAGGCTGAGTGAGACAGGAAGGGGGAAGGAGGCAGGGGGAGAGAGAGAGAGGGAGAGGTAGGGAAGGAAAGGTGGGCTTACATAAGAGATCATGACATCCCCTAGCTCAGCCTCAGAGGAGGGTGGGGGGAGAGAAAGGCTATTTATAAGGCACATGTGGCCCAACAAACACAGCAATATGATGGCTACTCCAGTTGCCACAATGCCAAGTCTTTCTGCCTGACTGTGTTCTGAAGAAATCTTAATGTGGGGCTGCTTTTTCTTTTCAAAACATTTCATCCTTCCCAGACAAGACTGCTTCTCATCTTTCCTTAAGTGCTGTTATGATCAGGTCTCTCCTTATTAAAGTGAACGACAACGCGCCCTAATAGAGAGGGGGAGGGTGTGTGTGCTGCAGTTCAGCATTGACATCCTACAGTAAAAAAAGTATTCATTTAGTGTTATACAATATGATGTACTGCACAACTTAGCAGTAGGTCTAAAATATTGTATTATTATAGTACTTTATTCCTAACTCTTATCCAAACCAAAACCCTAACCCCAGCCCCAATTCTAATTCTAACCCTAACCCCACACATATCAGATGACGTGCTATCAGTAGACCTGAGGTTCTTGGGATTTCACTAATGCAGTCCATTCATTTGTAGTTTACAAACACAGCAATTGAATGATGATCTTGATAACCATTTTCTCTCTGCTAATACCAGTGATTGCTTATATCTCTAGTTAATGCAGAGGCTGTTTGGAAGCAAACCGTTAGAAACAGTCTAATCACTGTGGTCCAAAAGACACGAAAGAAAAGCAGCAGTGACTTATTCATGTCAGTCTTCCATCTGAAAGACAGGTCAGGTCCCTCGCGGGGGGGCCCTATTAAATCTGCTGATTCACAACAGGTGAAGGAAGCCAGCAAGGAGCTGTCTTTGAGCGAAGCAGCGGGACACGTCTGAGCCCAATGGTTACGGTGTCTGTGTGCAGACACTGTGCTTGTGCCTCTTATGTAAAGCAGCCCTGACATCCTGTCCCAGCCCCCAGGGTGATCATTAGAAACAGGTATTCCTGTGATACACCCTCTGCGGGTACTAAGGACTTCCGAGGGGGCCTGATTGACTCCCATTGTAAACGCTCTATTCATTACAGGCTTGACGTTCACATTGCAGGCAGGAGGTGGGGAGGCACTGAGCTTAGCTCATGCATGTGGAAGGGTAGCAGGTAGCATGTGTGTGTTGGGTTTTTTTAAGCTGTTTTTCTTAAACCTTCATTCATTACCAGTGTTATAACACATAGATATATAACATGCATGTTTCTTAAACCTTCATTCATTGCCAGTGTTATAACAAATAGATATATAACATGCATGTTTCTTAAACCTTCATTCATTACCAGTGTTATAACATATATATATATGTAACATGCATGTTTCTTAAACCTTCATTTATTACCAGTGTTATAACATATAGATATATACATGCATGTTTCTTAAACCTTCATTTATTACCAGTGTTATAACATATAGATATGTAACATGCATGTTTCTTAAACCTTGATTTATTACCAGTGTTATAACATATAGATATGTAACATGCATGTTTCTTGCGCAAAGAAATAAACCAGCCCTGCACTGCTGAATGTTTTTTTTTTTGGTTGCTTTATGTTGGACATTTTTCAAGAAACCTCTGTCCCTGTCACGTGAAAGTCTGACACTGAATGCTGCCGCGTCTCTGGATTATTACAGTAGCTCCAGGGCCCTCGGAGACACATGCACAAATTCACAAAATTCACAGTTTTGAATACATTTATACTGTGAATAGGATTCTATGCATAATTCAGAAGTTATTAATAATGATACATGGGTCTAAAGTCTTGCTACTGCCATGCAATGACTAGGATCCAAACCGGGTCTCCTTATTCACAGTCCTCAAATACAAATACAAAACTAGTACTGCTCCACTCTCCCGCTGAGGAGGGGCTGTGAAAAGGTAAGAGCAGTGAAGGGACATTTTGAAAAGGGCCCAGAGCAGTTGTGCTACATCAGACAGGAGGAAATCAGAGACCCCGTGTTCAAAAGCATCTGGGGGCTGAATCCACTTCATCAATAATACGGAACTGAACTTTTTAATCTTTCCTACTCGCCAGGAGCCTAAGAAGTTAAGGAATCCTTCAGGCATATGTCTAAACTGTTTTTTAAAAGCTGCACGGGACTCTGCTTTAACCGCAATGAACGGGCCCTGCTTTTACAGCCAAGCACAGCCAGGGCTGAGTGTAAACAGGAAAGCATGATTTATTGCACCTGATGCGGCTAACAGATTACTTTGTGCTTTACACGAGTCGACCTGAAAACCTGGGGCCTTGCAAATTCCTTCGTTGACTTAACAGATCTTTCCAGACATTCCTAAAGGAATAGCCAGGCAGCGTTTGGCCTTCAGCACACCCCACATTCCCTTCTCTTTCTAATCATATTTTTTACTCAGTCTTAATTGGCATGATCATTAAACCAGTACAGCCAAACAAGAAAACAAATGCAACAGCTTTAGTTTAGGAAGCACTTTCTGTTATAGGACATGAATAATCATGTAATTACATTGTAATAACCTGTCAAATGCATATGGTATATGTTCTTACACGGTAACTACATTGCAATTTACATACAATGGCATAAGGTATGAAAGAAACAAAAATAATAACACCATTCGACTTGCTATTCATATTGTCAGCCTGACATCTGGAGAGGAGGTGATGCCTTAACAAAACATATCTTAAGTGAAGCAGATTTAAAGCTGGGTTCCACTGTCAGGGCTGCTAAATTTAGCTTCTATCAGACTTTGCCAAGAAGAATGCTGAGCAGAGAGAGGCACTGAATATTGTGAGGGCAGCTCGTGAGGGTTTTTTTTTTTTTGGGCTTGTTTTGTACATAGTGCATAGCACCATCTGGTTGACAGATTTTGTAACAGCAATATCATTTATTATGAAGTTAACTTCAATGCTCGCAACGTCAAATAGATTTACAGCACATAGAAAAGGCAAATGAATAAAATAAAAATATTCAACTGTCATTATGTAGATAGAATGAATGTGTATGACAGGCTTCAGAAAAGGAAAGCAGGCGCTAATGGGAGATTATCTGCACTTTGTGATTGTGCAAGTTTGCAAAATAGAAACACATACTACTAATTGCCAGGCGCCTATTTTTAGATTTGTTTTCCCTGCATACAAATCTTGCATGCTGCTGGGAATATTTTTGTGGGTTGAAATGTTTTGAAACATGGTCATATCGCCATATTTGTCACCGAACACAAGAAAAAACGATATTTGATAGCAAATTATGTCTTAACGCAAAGCAAAAACTTTGGGACTATTATGCTTGTAAACACAGCAAAATACACAGAGCGTCAGCATTGTTTCAAGTATATAAAGAAAGAGAAAGAGATTATAAAAACAATAGCATAGAAATACTCTGGGCATTCAGAGTAGGGGTGTGCTGATATTCATACACGTTAAGAAGTATTTATCGGTAGGTATTCAATAAATCCATTTATTGAAAACCAGAAAAGCTGTGACATTTTTACTGCCATAAAATGACAGTTTACTGCCTTGATATGGCCGTAAAAATGTCAGCGCCCTGGATGAGAGAAAAATTCAGAGAGGATTACTTTAAAATAATGGCTGCAGGTTCGTAATTACAATGTAATATAAGAGGAAAAATATCAAAGCCACTGGAATTGATATGAATTTGCAATGTTCAATGTGTGAGGTTCATTCAAACATATTTTTTATATACCCCATACTGTAGTGCAAATGTTTTAATAACCATGTAATAACAAGGAGATTGTTTTAACTACCTGTTCATTGTGATCACATGGTATCATCTAGTATGGTTCAATGAGCATAGATAGAAAAATGAATTAATTATGGTGTGCAATACACTGTGTGCAATGCACATCCCCCTCTCACTGGCAACTTTTTTCACAGAAGGTAAGATAGCAGTGTTAGGAATTTTCCACAGGATTACTGTTTTGACAGCTAACAGATGGTAAGAAATCTTGTTCCATAACAGTGCGTCCACATTATAACAGCTCCAAACTAGACAATGAAAAACAATCTAATAAATAAATCTGTACTGGTTGGTAATATGCTAGCACAGCCTCCTATCGTGTCGCTTTGGTTCATGAATCAAATGCAGGAATCGGCGTTCATTTTTTTTTGGGACGTGAATCTAAAAATAAATCCTTTATAAATGAATATTAATAAACGATCGATTACTAATCGATGAACTATAGTGTTTCCAATGCCACTATTTACAACATATTTGCCCAGTAAATAGCCTGCTCAGCAGATGGCAATATTTGACCAGTAAATCGTAAAGCATGTAGTATAGCTGGCCTGCAACATGTATTCGCTAATCTCTGCATTCTTGGGGGCTTCACTGTATTAAATCACAAGCACAAAATATTAAAACACTACAGTGGGCCAAACGCTTTTGTATTCAATATTATTCCTTGCATATGTTCTGATCACATATTCATGCATATTTGCCAGTCCCTGGTCTGCTTTTTAAACCAAATTTGAATATAATCCTAAATAAAATAATTTTCATATATTCACTTATATGCTTTTAAGCCCGCTGTACACAATAACAATTATATACGCCAGTGCCACCTGCTGGTCAACTAGCACACCTGAAAACTGATTGGCGACTGTATTACTTGTGCTAAACAGCTTCTGGACTCTTGCCCTTTGTGATGGTTGTCCATTCACAATGCTTGCAAACTGCGGCTCCTTGTTCTTCCTTTCTTGAAGGTGTTTCACTGCTCTGTTGTGCCCCTGCTGGTCTTATCCTCTCAAAGCTACAGCACAGTGGACACATGCAGAGATTAACTACAGATAGATAGACAGCAATAATGTATCTGCAGTAATGGAGCTCCTTCGGGTGGTTTAAAGACGTCCTGTTCCTGCCTCGCTGTGTGCCGATGTATTGATGTCATTTACTGCAGTCACCAATGGATATACATTATTTCCAGGTCACCTCAGCATTACAGATTTATAATATATTAGGTTGCACTTTTTTCCCGCTGACTCGCAGAATCCCAGGACATAGTAGAGTCTGTATGTGCTTGGTGTGTTTGAGGAGGTGACGTCAACCCCACCAACACTGAGCATAACCTGCAGACTTGCATGATTGAAGTCATGGATAGTGCTTGTCACAATGCACAAGATCACTGGAAGTGTGTTGGCAGTGGAATCCCGAGTTCAGTCCGAAAGGAGACAGTAATCCAGCCCTTGACAGGTCAAGCGCAGACTGCTGATCCAGGACTAGACATTGGCAGGCACAGACTGTGTTTGACAGGACAGGAGTCTTGTGAAGAAAAAGCAATGAGACCAGAGACTGCATTCTGAGTAACAGCCACCAACAAAGATAGCGTGTATACACAGCGTAACAGATAAGGCACGTATGCAAGTAATTTACACCAAAAAAAACTTGCTTTGTGCATGGTTTGTTTTCTGCTGGGAGTACACTGTACATCTGCAAAGCCGTGTAAGTCCGTGTGCATTTAAGTGTACGGTACCCTCGCTCCATTACTTGATGTAGACTGTAGTGTACAGTATTTGATTGAACATTTCGACATCTCTGTTGGCCGAGTTTCAACCCTTTGACTTGTATGTGGATCTGGCACAATATAATGTTCACTGACTGTTTTATTTTTCAGTTGGATGCTGTGTTAACCGGACATTAGAAAGTGAGCTACAGTAGGAAAAAATCACTTTCAATAGTAACCTGTCATCAACTATAATTAAAAGCATACTGCATATGTGTACAATGTGAATATTGTATACATATTGGGTATACTAATAAAAAGTTCTAACTGAATAAAGTTAGGCGTGTGTACAAGGCCAAAGCTTGAATCCTTGAACCTACCGAATTTGGGTTGCATATCACAGATGCCTTAGTTAATTTAGCATTAACACGTAGTCCTGTGCATGTACCTGCATGTTATTGCTTGATGTATATATGACCCTAAATCTTAAAAACAGCTAGGGGCTTAGAAGGCATCTACCATGGGTTCCACACTCGTCATTGATACTCTGCAAGCTCCTGATCCGCAGACCTGAACAGAACTGGATACAGAGTCTGCCCATCAGAAAAGCATTTGAATTGCAGAAACTGTCAAATCACATTAAAGTGTCGACCAGCATGGCGTGAATTTCACTGCATTCTCACTCCAGGCTTATGAAATTGCTCTGATACAGGGTTTGAATTCACATGTCATGTCCTGCATGACTAAAACGGAAAAAAGGAGTCTGGGGATTATTAATCCTTCAGATGAGTATTTGTTGAAGACTTGCATGTATTTGCTAAAAATACACGGCTATATAAAGGAAGGAGCATTTTGGTTCCTGCATGATCTAGTCTTGGGGAGAGATGGCAAATGATGTAATAATGTAGCTTGTTCTTTTCTCACCTCATCTGATTTCTCTTTTCTCTCTCCCTGCCCCATCCCCCCCCCCCCTCTCTCTCTAACACACACACACCCCATGTAGTGGGTGGCTTTTGCCTCCCTGTTCTTCATCCTGGTATCCATCTCGACGTTCTGTCTGGAAACCCACGAGGCCTTCAACCCCATCTTCAACCGGACAGAGGAGGTGTTCGTGAACAACGTGACCAAGGAGCACAGCTACCAGGAGACCGAGACGGTGGCCTTCCTGACCTACATCGAGGGTGTCTGCGTGGTCTGGTTCACCTTCGAGTTCCTCATGCGCATCACCTTCTGCCCGGACAAAATGGAGTTCATTCGCAACTCGCTCAACATCATTGACTTCGTGGCCATCCTGCCTTTCTACCTGGAGGTGGGGCTGAGCGGCCTGTCTTCCAAAGCGGCGAAGGATGTGCTGGGCTTCCTGAGGGTGGTCCGTTTCGTGAGGATCCTGAGGATCTTCAAGCTGACCCGCCATTTTGTGGGGCTGCGGGTCCTGGGCCACACGCTGAGGGCCAGCACCAACGAGTTCCTGCTCCTGATCATCTTCCTGGCACTGGGGGTCCTCATCTTCGCCACCATGATCTACTACGCCGAGCGCATCGGTGCTAATCCCAACGACCCAAGAGCCAGTCAACACACACACTTCAAAAACATCCCCATCGGGTTCTGGTGGGCCGTGGTGACCATGACCACCCTGGGCTACGGAGACATGTACCCTCAGACCTGGTCTGGCATGCTGGTGGGCGCGCTCTGCGCTCTCTCTGGGGTGCTGACCATCGCCATGCCTGTGCCGGTCATAGTCAACAATTTCGGAATGTACTACTCCTTGGCAATGGCTAAGCAGAAGCTACCAAAGAAAAAAAACAGACATATCCCCCGGCCCCCACAGCTGGGCTCTCCCAATTACTGTAAGTTGGGCGTTAACTCACCTCACCACAGCACACAGAGCGACACCTGCCCCCTGGCCCAGGAAGAGATTTTAGAAATAAACAGAGCAGGTAGGAAACCTCTGAGAGGAATGTCAATCTGACCTTTTGAAAAAAAAAAACTAAATAATAATAATACTCAATTCAAATAAAATAATAACTAACACCCCCCACCTATCTCTCACTCTGCCCTAACCACCACAATCACCCATCACGCGCAGCTCTCTCCTACCCCACCACCACCACTACCACCGTTCACGCCCACTTTCTCTCACCACAGTCACTTTCACTTTCACTGTCACCACCACACTCACTCTCCAACCACCCGTCACCCCCTCGTCTCCCTTCTCCCCAGCCCGCCGCCCACCTTCCCTGGTGGGGCCTGCATATTTCAGCCAGATCTCCGCTGCAAGGAACAAAGTAGCACATTCATCCAAAAACGAGACAGGCTTTCCCTCTCGAAAAGTACGCACCGTTTGTTTACCTTTTTATATGATGTTTTGAACAATCGTGCCACGCTGTTTACCTGTGCTGCGACGTCAATGACTTCCTGACCCCCCCCCCGTAACTTGGAAACCAGTTCAGCTTCCATTATTACATACCAGTGCGATTCAAATGAATGGTGTTGCATGACATACCCTATGATTCAATTCTAATTATGGCGCCACTGCTGCCCTTATATAAAGTTCCAAGTAACAAAAATGAACAAGGACTGTGAAAATGCAACTGATGGATTAGCATATCAAATTTATCTGCAGTGCTATGAAGAGTCGCTACCAGGGCATGTGTTAGAACAGAAATCCTCAAAAAGAAACAGCTTGCCTATCTCATTAAGAACAGGCATTTGCCCTTGTCTTAAGGTTAATAACCCCTCTTAACACAGAGCTCAATATTTCAATAGGGTTAATTACACTGCTTTGTTCAGAATAAGAGTAACCTTGACACTGTATAAAAGAGCCCCTAACAGTGCCACAGTGGACCACAGACTTTTCTTGGCACAATGTTGTGGGTTTTTTTAAAACCTGGCTGGAAATTCCTGTGATTTTCTGGGAAACGCAGTTACTGGTCTGGTGTTTCCAGCTGGTTTACAGAGCTGACCAATGTGCTTTCAAAGAGGGCAGGCTTTGATACATGGTACCACAACTGGACAAAAATGGAGAAATGTAGGGACTAATAATGTACAGACAATATACTTTCTAGTCTCTCCCAGAGCAAAGCCTCGAATTTAAGATAAAGCAGACTGCATACTCAGATTGCATGTGTCAGTTTTGTATGGTTTTGGTTTTTTGACCTTAAAAAAAAACTGCTTTGGGTGATTATAGGACCTCTCTTACCAAGAACATTCCAGATCTCTCTCTCTCACTCTCTCTCTCTCTCTCTCTCTCTCTCTCTCTCTCTCTCTCTCTCTCTCTCTCTCTCTCTCTCTCTCTCTCTCTCTCTCTCAGCCTCCCAGTCATCACCACTGAGCATAGGGGAGGGTTATTTTACTCACCAGGTATCGCTGTCTGACTTTAATAAATCGTCTTTGACAAACGTGAAATATGAATTCATGTATTTATTTATTTAGGGTTTTGATTCGACACTGTGAAACCGCTCAATTATATCTTTCAGAGCATTTATTATTTGTCTAGCCGAGTCTGGGCTTGTTTCCATGGAAACTGTGTTAGAGTAAAGGTGGGAATAGAATCTGTTACAGACAGAGTCCCTGTGGTTTCCATGGGGTTAATTAACATGATATTTAAAAGGATTCACAGCAATGCGATAGCCCAGGCTCCGTTAACAAAGAGAGAGTGACCTTGGCTCAATACATCTGAGAGGGATTTGATACATAAATTACAACCAACATGGAATTAAAAAAAGGAAAGACAGTGGTACTTCAAATAATCTTCCAATCAAATGAGCTATCTCAATTAACAGATAAATGGTCATAACCCATTGGCTTCAATGGAAATTGCCCTTAATTACCCAGTCTCGGGTGCTCAGGTTGTTGTTCTATTTGTCAGTTATAATTAGAGTTAATTGCTCCATCTTTTAAGATCATTAAACAGGATACTTGTATTTGTGTCAATGCTCTGCTCCGGAGAGACCTGCATCGTTGACCTCTTGTAAAAGATTGAGAGCCGACACGTGCGCATTGGGGCCCTGCAAACAGTACTTCCTATTGCTATTCTGCAGTGTGGCCAGTTATATAGTTTTTATGCTGTAATAAGTGGATGGGGGCAATTGCCTCCCCCCCCCAATCCATCTTCCCACTAATACCGACTATGTTAAAAAAAAACTAAAAAAAACCCATCTCGCTTGTTCTAGCATTTGCTCAGCAGTGTTGAGCCCCGTTGGTCTGTAAACTGACCATGACTTGTTTGTGAAAGGCGTTCTATAGAGATACATGGTATGAGAGGGTAGGCTATGGTTATCTGAGTCCATCTTGAGCGTACAGTGTTGTTGAAGGACAGCCTCAGAAGGCATTCTAAGTTACATCATGCTAAACACTGTTCTTCATGAGGGCATGCTGCGGAGACCAAACTATTTAAGAGACCGGAGTGCAGGGCCGCTGCTGGGTTGTTGGGTTTATACAAAGGCTTTGTTCAGCCTAAAAATAACCAAACCTAAGTAGGCCAGCTCCATTAAGACTCTCTTAAATGTTTCCTCGTTTTGCCGGTGTCTCATTAGATCTGTCTCTGAAGCACACATGAGTGAGAATCCTATCTCTTACATCTCACCCAAAACACAGTCTGTGAATTATAACCAAATGACTTGGACTGTGATTTGTGAAATAATGTCAGAGCACTGTATGGATTACACAGGCAGCAACAGGTGGCTGGGTAGGGCACTACAAAGCAAACACAGGGATTTGTACAGAAAACGGCATTGTTATTTCAATGATACCTTTAACTAAGAAGATCCAAACTATTGTCTATTTTATATTTCATTAATAGCCACTGGTACGCTTATAGGAATTACACATTTGCATGCAAGACAGTAAACTAATCAATGTTAGCCAGTTAATTCACAACAAAATAAATGGATGATATAATCTATTTCTGTCTATAAAAACTTAGCTACAAATCGTATCTGTGATGAGCATTAACATGGAAACAAGTGCCGTCATCTATCTTGCACATCAATCTAAACGCATGTGTGCAATAGGAGCCTGCCTCCAAGTCTATCTTTTCTGTCAGATCTCTTGTCTAGTACACACTACACGTGGCCTGTGGTATTGATCTGCTGAGCATTGCTGTACTGTATTTCTTAATCCACTGTCTGAAGGATGCACAGTGCTGGCATCGTGATGGTGAATCAGGATCAAACCTCTTTAACCTAACTTAAATATCCATACATTTAATTCCGAGAGAGAGAGAGAGAGAGCCTATTGCATTGATTTGCATAGACCTCACAAAGTCACATTTGCTCTGGTAAGACCTAGACCCTGTGAGGTGCTTTTTGGGTCAATACACATAAAACTTCCCACTGCCTTGGTGCCATTACCCCGTGTGCCCTACAATGGCTCCAGCAGTTCTTTAGAGTGGATCATGCATTTTCTGGTCCCTCGGAATCCAGCCGTCTTAGATGTTCAGGTGGCATCCATAGCGATAATGCCAGTGTCTCATTTATACAGTGTCAGTGTAATGAAAAAAGTGGGTGTCCCCTTTCCTTTTTGCAGAAACATAACGTCTCCGTTTCTCGCATGCTGTCGAACGAAATAACGAATGAATGAATGTGCTTCCGGTTCCTTGCTCAAATTCTCACACCTCCACCTGCAGCGGCTACAGCCATCTCCTCCTCTTCCACTCTTCTGTAGCTTAAAACGCAAGTGAAAAAAAGCAACAAAAAAAAAAAATTAAAACAAAATAAAAAGGTTCATGCCAGTGCTTAGTGTGTCACTTGTGCTTATATGTTTGAAGATTCCAAAGGGAATGGCGAGGCAGCTAAAGCAGCGTTGGCTAACGAAGACTGTCCCCATATAGACCAGGCCATATCCCCTGAGGAAGGCCAGCTCTTTAGCCCAGACGAGAGACATGAACGCCCCTGCCTGCTCTTAACAACCGGGGAGCTGAAATGCCCGTCTGAGGAAAGAGTAAGGAAGGGTATGTAAAAGACGAGGCCACAGCCAAAGCAACTACTGTGCCACCACTGCAGACAAGCTCTCTGACCTCCAGGTGGTGCCACAGCGACGACCAATCAAATGTAGACCACGATCAACCGGTCCACCACCCAACAGCACCACAACAAACCCCCCAACTCCACTCTCCTCCACCCCAAATCCCCTTCCACTGTTCCCATGCTGGATATAGAAACACGATGCACTTCCACGCACAGGTATATTTACTGTAGAGATCTGCATTCTGGTTTGACATTTGACACAGGGCATCGCACGCTCTTGCAGGTAACAAACTACCCAGTCTTGTTTGCTTGTTTAATGCTTCGAGTCTGTTGCATGCACAGAACTCCACCTGTGCATGTTCCCAACACAAAACAAACAAAAAATTATATACATAATTTTAAAAAATCAATAATGCTATTTTTAATGTGGACTCTAACCTTTTAAAAAAAAAAATTAATTCTTTAGGATGATTTTCTTTTTTTTCAATCCCTCTCCCTCTCCAAAAGTATATTTAAAAAATCCTTGGCATACATTTCTTATGTTAATACATGTATTAAATACGCATGTATTTATTTATTTATTTATTTAATTGAATTATTTTTTTATTTCATTTATTTATGTTACAATGAAAAATGAAAGAAAGGAAAGGAGATCTGGCCGCTGACTGTGGCACAGGCACACCCCAAACCTCCCCTTTCTTTCCTTTTTTGTTGTGTTTTGTTCTCCTTTGTTTTTTGACGCCACTCGTGGCCCTGGAAGCCGAGACGCTGCCTCCTCCCAGGAGCTGGGCTCCAACTTGTACCCGCTTCTGCAGCTAAGCTGGATTGAGGCACAAGGAGGACACATGAGGGGCACGCAGTGAGCCAATGGCTAGGCTGGGATTCCGAAACGGGACGTCCTGTAGCTGTGAGCTAACGAGACAGCACGAGTCTGATTAGCAGTCCCAGGAACCAATTTGACCTGCTGTATAAGCCTTGTTGCAATTTGCCCATGTAATTTTCCTTTGATTTCAAAAAATAACACCAGTAGAGGAAACGGAAGTGGTGCTAAACTACCATGGAACCAGCTGCCCTTATAATTTAAAACAAGCACTGTGGGAGCAGAAATGAAATTCAAATTTAAAAAAAAAAATATCCTCCCGCTAATCTGTTTTCCCTTTTTCCAAGGGAAATAAAATGTCTGAAAAACTTTAAAAAAAAAAAAAATAAAAAAAACAATGAGCGTGCCTGAAAAAAAAAAAAAACATTTAAAAGCAACACAAAACCAGTAATGCAGATTTAAAAACCATTCTCTACAGTATATCTATTCACTGCAACACTGATTACACAGCGGACAGTATTAACATAACATACTTTAACACAATCCTAAGCAAGACGTTTACACACCATGCATATTTAGTCAGAGCCAGTTACTGGTGTATTATATATAATATATATTTAACAAACTAAACTAACAGGAACATGCAAAGAGCATAGAATGCAAATACAAAGGCTATACCCCACCAGGTGTGGTTTATAAGATTTAGATGTACACTTGTGATGGCCAGTGTTCTATACAGCAGGGATCATTTCTGTGTAAATATCAGTTGTAAGATTAACATGAAAGAAGAGAGACTCTAGTTGGACAATGCTATCTTTTGGAAGTATCCCTCCAAACCTTTTTAACTTTGGAGCAAACGAGTGGAAAGTGATTCAATAGTTCGATGAGCGTGGGCACTTACATTCTAAGCATGCTGTGAACCTGGTCTCACCACCCCGAACCCCGAATCCCCAATCCCAGTGCATCATGGGGCCCTTTAACCCAATAGGGTACATGGCCTTGCCGAGTCTCCCATGATGCATTGCCCCTACTGAGCATGCTCTGCTCCCTGAATGAAAGATCAAATCCTGGTAAGCTACAAAGAGTTTGTATAAATAAATGAGAAACAAATCAAGAAAATAATAATTTAACTGAAAAAAAGTGTCAGCAAATTGCTGGCTCACTGCTGTGTGAAGGTAACATGCTTCTCAAAGTGTTGTCCTGGTTGAAAAACCCATGCTGTTTTTTTGCATATGTGTCTGTCTGTGTGTGTGTGTGTGTGTGTGTGTGTGTGTGTGTGTTTGTGTGTTGATTGATTTAATTCTGTATAGCTGCCTTTATGTTCACAGTTGTGTGCATGTGTTGAAACAGGTTAAACGACTGCATGGAACCTATTACAGAGACAACGCGGGGTAGTATCACCAAGCTGCAGCTAAACTAGAGCACAAGATGTGTAGCCAAGGACAATCAAATAGAGAAATTGTTGTTATGCATTTTAAATACGTTTGAATTTTCTTCTGTAATCTCCAAATTGAAAGTGATGCAGCAGATTGAATTTATTTATTTATTTATTTATTTATTATTCTCCCTGTTTGCCCACCGCAAAATAATGGGTTGTTCACATCGGATCTGTAAATAAAGCCGTGTTTTATTCAACCGGTGATAAAAAGAAAATAGCTGGTGCTACTACCCCCTCCGCATGCAAACTAAAACAAACCTGCACGGACGAGGCTGTTAAAGGGGCTTTAATGTTGTCAAGCTCACTGAAAGCCCATTCTGTTGTTGATCCAATGCTGTACTCAAATGCATTTCTCTTTAAATGAAGGTTATGAAAAGTCAACATAGCTGGCATGAGCGGAAATGCGCTAGGACCGTCTTCAGTGTCTGCTGCTCCCTACAGCCCTCCTTGTGCATCTCCTGTCCCATCTCTTCTGTAGCATTGCTCAGTAGCTGAGAATGGTCTGTGTACAGCGTCACTGTCTGATAACCAATATGCTCTGTTGCACTGTCCTCTCCTCTTTCGTCTTTCTGTTTTTTTTGTTTGTTTGTTTGTTGTTGTTTTTTTTTTGTTTCGTGCCTTTCCCAAAATGAAACCCGGTGACTAAGTCTGAAGGACACATGTCTCCCTGCAGCACAAACAAAGGGGTGCCGCTGATTTGGCAAGACCCCAAACAAAATCCAAAACCGGATTAGTATTTGCCAAGCCGATCTCTAGTCTGCAGGAGATACGGCCGCGCACCAAGTCGTTTTCCTTGCAGCCTGCTTTGCTATTCATGCTTACTTACTTAAAAACAAAACAAAAATCATTGAATTTATCCCCCTTATAAACTGGCTCTTATGCAATGGGCTTAGCACTGAGTCTGGAGGCTGCAACAGTTGGCCAGCATTTGTTTTCTTTTTTCTCGAAGATCTTTCTTTTTTTTTCTCAGGATCTTCTTTTTGAGCCATAGGACAACCCCTCCTCCCCGTCCCATCCTGTACCCCCGACCCACCATACCCTTAGATCGCCGTTATATCTCCCAATCCTGGGCTACTCTCCATCCTTAAGGACTATCAAAGTGTACTGGGTAAGAGTGACTTTGCATGGAGCACCTCTTACATGGGTTGAATCATCATCTCTCTTAAAAAAAAAAATTAATAAAAAAAATGCTGTTTCTTTCTGCTTTGGCTTTTTCTGTTGCCTCTTTTTCTATCTATCTACTTATCTTTATACACAAGACCGTGTCCGACACAGATAGACAGCCTGGCTGACTGACTGCATGGATTACCACCCTGCTCAGAAGATTCTGGCTGCCTCTCTGCATGAAACATCTCTCTGTATGACTTTGTCCTACTTAATGCTTTTCTATCTCTTGTTGGTTTTTTTTCTTTTCTTTTTTGGATTCTAGACACATTTAAAATTATATTTTTGTATTTTATTTTCAAAACAACGGGCACTGATTGATGCTCAGGTACTCTGTATTGTTTACTGCAGATCACGTCCTTGCTCAGTGTATGCACGCAGAGGTAGTCAAAGTGACCTGACCCAGATGGAATACATCCTAAAGCTAATGTATCCTTTTGATCGCCCGTGTGTGGTTGGGAGAAGGACGATAGCAGGGGGGAAATCAGCAGAACGACATTCATATAAACGAGACAAATAAATCCTACTGTTCTTTTAAATGGATTTTGGACGAGGCTCCACGCAAGATTAAGAACACAATTGTGCTTTGTTTCTCCGAAAGGCAACACAGCCAAGAAGATGAGGACTTGGGACTATTTCTATGGCTAAAAAAATCAATACAAAAATGATCTATATATATATATATATATATATATATATATATATTGTCATCCGACTGTAGAAGACTCCTATCTGTTCATTTAGCATGAGTTGCATGATGTATTATTTGAAAATGCTGTACTTGTAATGAATATCTTTAAGAACAAAAATATATATATATATATTTTTTCCTTCAGAAAGTTCCTTAATTTTACATACATTTGAAGTAGCCAAAATGTAATACGGTATATATATATATATATATATATATATATATATATATATATATATATATATATATATATATATATATATATATACTGTACTTTTTTTTTTTTTTGCAACCAGTTGCTTTGTCTATCTCTTTCTCTTTTTTATTTCCAAGATAGGAAGTAACAAGTTTAAGGACAAATGTGCAATCAGGCAGTCACTGGTCATATTGACCATGGCCTTCATAATGCTTACTACTTATGTGAAGAGGACAAAAGAGTACAAAAAAAAAAACACTTTAGCGAGTTATTATATCTGTGTAGTTTTAAACGGTTGATTTAGATCTGTTTCTGTTGGCATGCTTGTGACAATTTGGAAAATACCAGCTGGGCCAACTTTGAATATTTTGGCTCTAGTTATGTTGTAACTTATTGGTGTATAGATTCACTGTGGAGACCCTGCTACCGTAAGACGTAGTTCATATCACACATTAAGTATGGACTTTTAACAGTGTTATTTTTAAACAAAATCTACAAAGAAAATGAAGAACAAAACCCAATTTGGACTCAGTGCAAAACCCTGGAGAGACTCTGAGAATTAACTGTATACTCTCTCTCTCTCTCTCTCTCTCTCTCTCTCTCTCTCTCTCTCTCTCTCTCTCTCTCTCTCTCTCTCTCTCTCTCTCAATCAAGACTTAAGAGCATTGTATGCAATTTAGTACTTCAGATAAGCAAACGCATGCACAATGTTATGCAAAATAATAATAAATAAATAAATAAATAAATAAATAAACACAACTCTAGCATGAAATACATTTTGTATGAAACCCATGTTGGGGTCAGTTTGTTTTTTCAGTGTCTTGTCTGAAGTCTTCCCAGGTAAGTATGAAGCCACTTCATGTTGCCTGTGATATTTTGGGTCAACACAGCCAGTAGCCAGTTCTATGTTGCCTTTAATGGCGAACAGAGTGATTAAGCATCCTATATGTATTAGCTCCAGGTTCTGTATGTATCCAACTGAGAGTCCCACCCCCTTCTATACAAGTATTTTGCTTTCAAATTATTATTAAACAGACTTTCAACTGCATACTATTGCTGTAAATTGCCCTGGAAACCAGCCTTACAGTTGAGGACACTGAAATAAAAATATATTAAATAAAGATCACTCCATGTGCGACTCGTTAACCATGAGAAATAATCGATTTTCTCAGCGAATGCACTTTTAAAAATCTGGTTCAAACAACATATCCAACAGCATAAAGCTGAGGGAACACCAAATCTCTTCGTGGCTTGGAGCTTGGTTTCAGGAAACTAGGTTTCAGGCCACTGCACGGCACACCAGGGGAGACCTGGGGTTTGATACAGCAACGCTGCCTCAGACTAGGTCTCCTTGAACCAGGGTTCAAGCCACTGTTCCTGAAAAAGTGGCTTTGTGTTCCCTCAGCCTAAGCCCTCCCCCACTCACATTTTTCCTTGAATATTTCCTCTGCCTTCACCGTAACCATGAAACCGAAGGAAATAACATGAGATCAGAGGGTCACACCAATACCTTAACGTCAGCGTACACACTAAAGCACCAAATGTACCAAACTCTTTATTTGACAAGGAAGCAACAGCAGATAACAGGTGCTCTACAACCAGGGGAGCCGGAGACGAGAAGCAAACACTTCCCTCGAGCCCATAATTCAGCTCTGCTGACTGAACACTCTCACCCCTGTGCTGTAGCATTCCTACATATCCTGCGCCGCCCCTCTGCAGGACACCCCTTAAAACGAGATCCCGAGGTCTAATCGCCGGTGAGTGGGGGACACAGAGGCGCTGCCAGGATGAAATATAACTGAGCAGGAGATGTCTGGACAGCTGGGATGTTTTATTGCCTCTGTGCTCGCTGTGATTTGAAGGGCTCGGGAGTATTCAATCTTCCAGAGATCCCCATTTATATCCCTTTGTGTTGCCCGCTGAATTATGACTTCATTATCTATTAAAATATAATTGGAAGTGTTATTTATATACATATATAGGGATTTCAATAGCAGGGTTCCCTAAAGCAGTGTCAGGACATCCCTGGGCTCCGGAGGTAGGAGAAGCACAAATCCATTGGCTAGCCGAGGTCTAACACAGCGTACAGTTACCATGTACTGTAAATGCCTTTCATTTCAGTGGGCTTTTAAGATAGACATTATCAATGAACGTCACTCATTCCCAGCATTGTTAAATGCATTATTTCATTGGAAATCATTAAAAGCTAATGTCAATGTAGAGAAACGACATGGTATTGGTATTCTTCATCAGCGTGCACGCCGTTTCTATTGCATATCTTTCACGCTATGTTCTATGGCAAAAAACCATAGAGTGTCCTGCCCCGCAGCCAATCAGAACAGGCCTGGTGTTTTGGAGGGCGGTGATTGGCTGAGGTGCTGAGAGGTTATTCTCAGTTCCATCCCCGCAGCGTCCACCTGGAGAAAGAAAGAGAGAGCCCTTTCTGAGCAGAGGCAGGGCACCACCCTGCTCACCTGGTCGCGATTGAGTTCAAAATCCAGGTAATCTTTGGAAACGTGCGTGTCCAGCAAGGTTATTCTGGACTCAATCCCTGCTAGGTCTGCACTTCCAGTAAAGCTCTCAGCGACCATCCCTGGGGTATCCATCCCACTGATATCCAAATGAATTGCCAACAGTCAGATAAGAGGTATATTTTAATCTTTGCTTTCTTCCGTCTCCGAAGGGAAAATCAATTCATGAAACTCAAACTGTACATAGCAGAGTGACAGATTCCAATCTGGGAGTCCCTGGTCACAATGTACAGTGGAGCCGGATCATTATTCACACAGATCCCTTAGAAACGTTACCCATTGTAAAAGCACAGCAAAGCGTAATAAAACACAGCGAAAGTGTAGAAAGTGTAAGAAAGAAACAGCACTAATCAGCCTAATCATACTGACACCACAAGCATTATACTTGAAACTTATCTTCCACCATCTTTTTTCGCAGTAACAGCCAACATCAAATGTGGAAAGTCGTTTTTTTTGCTGTTTTTTTTTTTTAAAGCTGTAAAGTTTGTTTTCAGTTAAAAGGGCAAGCATGCCCACCGGCAGCCTCTGGGAGTTGAATGTTAAGGACAAGATGACTTTTCAACGTTCTGTCAGAGCTGAATCCGAAGGACAAACCTTCCTGGTAGAGGCTAGGTCTGGTAGAAAGCGAAGGACAAATGTACCTGCTAGCACTCTGCCAGGGAGGAAGACTGAGGACTGTGAGTGGTGAATCAGAGCACGTATACAGAGTTAAACAACAGGTACGCACACTGACAGTCATTATATGTGTGCTAGTGTCACTGCCAGCTTTGGAACTCTTAGTATCTGATTGAAATGCAATGTAGTACCTTAATCGGTTTTGAAAGCCACTTATTCTTAAAGGTACAATATAGTATATCCAAGGACAATAAAAATGAATGGATTGCTGATCTCCCTGCAGCATTTCCACAGCCGATGAGTGTGTGTGAGAGAGGGAGTGTGGTGTTACAGCCCCCCCCCCCCCCTCCTCCCTCTACCTAATCCACTCTGATCTTACTGTATCACATCCGCCATGGCAACTGGCAGTGCCACTCAGGTCCCTAGGCAAACAATCAATTCCAATCAATAGCACAGCAATTATCCAGCCTGCCTGCCAATTAGTGCAAGAATTAGTGCAGGGCCAGTGATATTAATTGGTAACCTGAAGTCATTCTCCAACAATGGAATGGAGACCTTGTGCTGGGCTTGGAAATGAACTGGGTCTATCCAGGTGATCAAACAAGCCCCTCTCACACCCTAAGCTGAACCTAACTAGAGGCAAACAGGCAGAGAATTCAATACAGAGGGAGCCTGGGACTGCAGTCCTAGTAGAGGGGAGGATCTTACAGCTGGCTCAATAACGAGGTCTATATGGAAACGTTAATAAAGTGAACCTGGACGAAGCAACATTCAACACCGTGAACTCTGCAGCACCTTGGGGGAGTGTGGTTATCAGAGCATGAGTGAAGGCAGATATTACAGCAGGCAATGACTAGCGGGGTTTGGATTATAAAAATAAAAAGGTTATTCACTCTGTAGCTTTGAAAACAAAAAGTCATTTCACTTTAGATCTTTCAACACCTGTTGTGTAAATGTGTATGTATGTATGTATGTATGTATGTATGTATGTATGTATGTATGTATATATATATACTCCCTTCTATCTCTCTCTCTCTCTCTCTCTGAGGAGGACAATCATCTTTTACTATTAGATGACCTGCTCAGGGTTTGAACAGGCTTGCTCACTTGGGGAAACGTGCGCCATAGAAACCTGGCCACCTCAGAGTGCGATCGCCATGGCAACACTACAGCTCCTCACTGCGGCTGTGCTGGAAAGCGTGAGCGACTGAAGTGAAACCAATTTGAGCTGCCCTATTTTGATTTTTTTTCCCTCTTCCTCTCCCGTCATCCTAATTTTTCGCTCCCACGATAAAATAAGCTGCAGTGCCACTGTGGCTCTCCTTCTGCCTAGCTACTCTAAACAGCAGACAGACCTGGATAACTGTTACAGGAGCAGAGACTGGTGTAGATTCAGTGGTTTCTGGTGCTAATCTGTTAAACCCAGTGGTTTTACAGCTGGGCTGTGTTGTCCTTTAGCCTATTGGGGTCCAAAGAGATATATATTGTGTTTCAAAAACACTAAACTCTATTTCAATATTTAATAATAATTTAATGTTTGCATTTAATAAAAAAGATCTTCCTAATCTTTGTATTCAGATACAGGCACCAATCTGATACTTAAAAATACAACTCAATGACACAATAAAGCGCCTCTGCAATCCGGTTCTTAGTTTGTTTTGCGTAACTTGTGTTCTCTTCAGTTTTCAAAAACAGAAAAGTGCCTGCCATTGTTTCCTGGTGCATTCACTGCATCTCTGCATGTTCACGCAACTGCACACACACATGAGAACTGTCTCTCTCATACATACGTGTAAAGCTGGGGGTGTGCTAGCTCTTAAACAATTCAGCTCAATATAATCCCTGTCTATCCCTACCCTGCTCTCGTTTCAAGCATAAAAAAATTAGCAAAAGAAAAAAAGAATCAATACTCTGTTCTGAGCTTCACATCAGGAGGCCTGGGTTTCTGAATGAGGCTCCTGCCAATCGTGGAATGAGTTTAGTGGTCTGGTTGCCCCCCAGTGGACTCTCATGAGCACCTGTCTCCTTCAGGAGCACTACACTCACACAAGCATGTTAATACAAAGTCAGAAGAAGGACATGCAGCTCCACACACACATACACAGATCGAGAGAGAGAGAGACAGGGAGAGAGAGAGAGAGAGAGAGAGAGAGAGAGAGAGAGAGAGAGAGAGAGAGAGAGAGAGAGAGAGAGAGAGAGAGAGAGAGAGAGAGAGAGAGAGAGAGAGAGAGAAAGAGAAAGAGAGGAGGGAGAGGGGGGCTTAGTAGTAAGAGAGCCAGACGGCTAAATATATGTAAGTTGGTTTCTATGGTTTCCGTTCCCCCCCACCCCCACCCATCCCTTGGAGCTTGGTCGGACTGCCTCCCCTCTAAAGATTTGAGGATGCAATTAATACATCTAAAAGAATCCGTAAAGGAGAAGTCTGAGTGCTGTGTGAGTAACACCTACCCGTTTCATCAGTGATAAGAAATCTCTTTCATGTGGAAGACTTTTCATATCACCTCATCTCCCAAGGGCACTGGAGAGTTATTTAGGGCTTCGACGCTCATGTGATAAATATGAGATCTCTCCCTATGCCAGCTTGTGAGGCTGTGATACAGATAATGAACAGAATGGGGGGGGGGCGGAGGGCAGGTGTGTTTAACACATCTCAGTACCACCATTCACTAAAGTCATTCAAAAAAGAAATCTAGGGCCCCATGAAATCTGTTTCATTATTAAAAGCCTAAATATTTTGATTTATTCTAATGTAATGAAAAGGCACTTAGTAATATCTCCCTGAGAACTTTGGAGAAAAAATAAAAAATGCAGCAACTAGACCCTACATTCTGCAGTAGTCATTACAGTACTATCTGCTCAGAATAACTTATAGGCTCGCTTTTGCCATGCGATCATTCTCAAACGGTTTGCATGGAATGGAATGAGACAGGATGGAATGAAACGGTGCGCAGTTGAAAGGAATTGACGGTTCACTAGTAATTAGGGGGTTGCAGTGGGGCTGCCCCCTGTTTCGGGGTCCCGGGGAGGGAGGGCTCTGGGGCGGCTGGTGCTAGCTCTTCCCCCTGACCTATTTCAGGACTATATATAGCAGCACTCAGGCCCCTGCTACAAATCGAAATCTGCTGCTTCATCACCCACTGCCATCTCACTGCGACTGCACAGGAGGAAATGCCCCATGAGGTTGGATCTTAACCCCTGAAGGGACCAGGACAGGGGGGAGAAAACAAACCCTCTGCACTGCTCAAAACAAAGGGGGGCAAATGGGTTTTAAAACTGATATACTGTACATGCGTTTGTGTGTATGTATGTATGTATGTATGTATGTATGTGCATGTGTATGTATATGTGTGTGTAGTGAATTAGACCACACTACTCCTGTCATGCATGTGTGTATTGTGTTTACATACATATTGTATGTTAATGCACTTACAGTGCTGCACTGATGCCTTCTATTCATTCAAGTAGACAGTCTTCAGGTACTGAGCAGATGAAACTGGCCTGTTGAGAAGAGTGCCAAAAACGGTCCCCTAGGCTTGAGCAAAGAGCTTGTGCATCTCCTTACAATAAGCTGGGATCTACCCACAGGATACACACTGCATGTGTGTCAGACCTTTCATTTCTAAATGTATTATTCTTAAATGTATCCACTGTTTAATGAACTGATAACAGTATATTCAGACAGTGAAATGACTGATTGAATAATATAATGTAATGTAACATGGTGTCAATATGGCATCCCTCAGCAAACCTTATCAATCTCTCTAGCTATCTAGCACAGCTAAACTGCAATGCTGTTGCACAGTTCATAGTAATTATGCAATGGTATAACAGACTGGAAATCAATGATTGTGTCGATACAAGCGTGTGTGCATGAACATAACATTTCCATGTGTACATGAATTTATAAACAGGCTTGCTACGAATCTAAACTCCTGTATCAAATCTATCTATTAACAGTTGGTTTCACAGACCCAGTTTAGCACTAATCTTAAAATGACTTTATAAAACAAATCAGTCCACCTTGGATTCTACAAACAGAGCAATTCATCAATGAACAGGCTGTGTAAGACAGCAGTACTGGTAAGATGGCATTTACCCATGCAGTACACAGCTGGGCTTGGGATATCCCCAGATTACCCTGAGTCTGTTCATGATGGTGGCGACACACACACCCACGTGCACACACACGCACACCCACACGCACTGACGCGCACTCACGTGCACTCACACACACACATGCACTCACACACACACACATGCACTCACACACACACACATGCACTCGCACACACACACACACACACACTCGCACACACTCGCACACACACACATTATTATTATTATTATTAGTTTATTTAGCAGACGCCTTTATCCAAGGCGACTTACAGAGACTTACTTACACATGCACTCAAACACACCCACACGCACTCACACACACATGCAGTCGCAAACACACACATGCAATCACACACACCCACATGCACTCACACGCACTCGCACACACACACACACACATGCACTCACACACACTCGCACACACACACATGCACTCACACACACACACAGGGGTACCCAGCCTGCCTGCATGAGTCACAGAGCAGGGGTACCCAGCCTGCCTGCATGAGTCACAGAGCAGGGGTACCCAGCCTGCCTGCATGAGTCACAGAGCCGGGGTACCCAGCCTGCCTGCATGAGCCACAGTGCAGGGGTACCCAGCCTGCCTGCATGAGCCACAGTGCAGGGGTACCCAGCCTGCCTGCCTGAGCCACAGTGCAGGGGTACCCAGCCTGCCTGCATGAGCCACAGTGCAGGGGTACCCAGCCTGCCTGCCTGAGCCACAGTGCAGGGGTACCCAGCCTGCCTGCATGAGCCACAGTGCAGGGGTACCCAGCCTGCCTGCATGAGCCACAGTGCAGGGGTACCCAGCCTGCCTGCCTGAGCCACAGTGCAGGGGTACCCAGCCTGCCTGCCTGAGCCACAGTGCAGGGGTACCCAGCCTGCCTGCCTGAGCCACAGAGCAGGGGTACCCAGCCTGCCTCACCTTTCTTAAAGTTTACCTCGGTGGCCTTCATTACTGGTGAATAAACAAAAAGCCTGATGAAGAAACAAATGCAAATCTTGTTGCAGAAACTGTTTCCCTGTTAAAGTGTTATTGTTTACCTTTAATTTCACACCGCACATGACAGATGAACACTGTAATACTGTAATTGCATTATTATTATTATTATTATTATTATTATTATTATTATTATTATTATTATTATTATTATTATTATTATCTACTGTAGCAACTAAGACCTCATGATAATAACAACGATAATAATAATACGAAATACAAAACAATGAAGTCAAATGAAACAGGAGTGCATTAGTGGAGCTCCTTGAAGTGTGTGATCCGATCTGCAGGGATTCAGCGTGACAGCGTGACACTGGGCAGTGATGCAGAATGAAGCTGCTCTCTCAGGCAGAACTGATCCCGTGCAGAGCTGAAAGGCTGCTGAACAAGGGGAAGCAACTTCCACAACCAGCGCCGCTTGTCTGCACAGCAAAGCAGGATGCATGCACTGTGCGCTCAGTGCAGGTGGCTCTAAACTCAGGTTTCTTCTCTGGGCTGTATTCAACGCAGCCTTTTATTAACTCTACATCAACGTTACAAAACAGGGAGCCACTTGTTTTTAAAGAGCCCTCAGACTTCATTGCTTACATTTGGTTTCCAGTTAATACACTGTAGGAGTGTTTATCTGAAAATGGCCCATTCGTCTTCATCATCTCCTCTATTTATTTGCACTTGTCTAAATTGAATGGCGCGTGCATCATGTCTAATGAAGACACGTGACCCCCACCCACCCCCACTGTAAATGCCAAAGCTTTCGTGTCAATTCATTTTCCTTAAGTGACCTTTTAACAAATAAAAAGAAGCATCACTCAATTAGAGGAATTAATGCAAATGGTTTTAGATCCTTAAACTGTCATTCTGATTTGACTCTCTGTCACACCAAGAGCTGGAATGTGAAAGGAGCCATGCCCTTGCAGGGGAGAGGGAGAGGGAGTGGGGAGAGTGGAGAGGGGAGGGAGAGGGGAGATGGGAGAGAGGGGAGGAGAGGGAGGGCGGAGAGGGAAGAAGGGAGAGTGGAGTCAGAAGAGTGGAGAGGGAGGGGGAGAGGGGAGGGAGAGGGAGGGCGGAGAGGGAGAGGGAGAGTGGAGTCGGGAGAGTGGAGAGGGAGGGGAGAGGGAGAGGGAGAGAGGGAGATGGGAGCGAGAGGGGAGAGTGGAGAGAGAGAGGAGAGGTGGAGAGGGGGGAAAAGGGGAGATTGGAGAGAGGGGAGAGGGGAGATGGGTGGCGGCTTCTTACCACTTCTCCGCACACAGAGGTGAAATGATCTGCCCTACAGAGGGGTCACAGAACAATCACGAGTGAGCACTGACCAGCTAATCCACTTCAGCATCTTCCCTTGTGGGGTAGGATACACTCGTCTCATTCTCAAAACAAAATGCTGTCTTGCCAGATGAGCAAAAGGTTAGAAAACAATTAAACTCGCATCTGTATAATACACGTGCAAAAATAAATAAATAAATAACAACCCGACAGAGTGATCGAGCAGGAAGCAGGAACAGCAAATTATATTTATAATTATATTTCTAAAGTTTACTCTTTTGAGTTGCGTGCCGTGTGATCTTACTTGACATGTGATTCTAATATTAGCGCGACTGGCCGTTCCAAGTCCTGGAGGCTGCTTCTGGGAGAAAAAAAAGGCGAACCTCAGGGAAACGGAACAGCAAATGGAATGAGTGGCACGTTAACTGAACTAGTAAATTGTTAGTCTGGGCGTTTGTTAAGCCAAGCGAGCGACGCCGTCACATAAATACTATTTTTTTTTTTTAATTCAACTTCAACAGCAAGTGAAACAGTAAAAACGAATTCAAAAGTGTTCAAATCATCCCTATATTCCCAAATGTTACCTTCCAGGAACATTCTATTTTGTTCAGATTTTTTTTGGGGGTGGGTCGGTGGGTGGAGCTTCTGTCTCATCTGGTATGGTGTAGGAATGGCGTAGTTGGATATCAAATGTATCTTAAAAAATAAAAACATTTTAAAGATTATGTGCTGTCTCAAAACAGATTTTTTTTAAAAATGCACAATCCAATCAGATTCACCCTACCTGCTCGAGGATTCGATTCAAGTCCACATGGGTTCAGAAGAACTGATTCCTCCGAGCTCTGTTAAGTTCAGCATGTCAACTCTGTGCAAAGCCACCAATTACAAAAGGATGTATTCCATGTGTCTGTGAACGAACAAACGCATGGCCACAGAACCTGGACGAGCCCCCGAAGTGAAGGAAACACTTGAATTGGAAAGAAAGTGTGTTTGACTATATCGGGGAAAGCCTCACATCTTCTGAGAAGGCGCTGTCATTGAAAACAGTTCAATTAATAATGATCTGGGGCTTTCATATGGTATCTATCGTCTGATGTATAGAATCCAGGGGATTAAAACAATAGCAATGGCAGGGTGTGCAAGATAAATGTCCTAAGTGCTAATGTACTATTACCAGCGGTACAGCCATATGAATTGTGACACCCAGTGGAGGCACCACATCCTTCCATAGCATAATCCCAACTGCGCAGCAACAAGTTCATCTGAGTTATGAGGAAGTTGATAAACGGTGCATCCTTTCAGGACCTTGGACAAGGGCAAGTCGTTGCGAGACTGGTAATGAAATGCCATAAATAGTGTTTATATATCTCTCCCAGTGGAGCGCTGCACTCATCGGAAGGGACGTCAGACAAAGGGCTCATATTTCAGCAGGCTGGCGACACAGCCCATTAACCCTGCGTGGATCACACTCTCACACACACACACACACACGCACACACTCATACAAACGCACACACTCACACAAACGCACACACAGAGACACGATCACATACACACGCATATGCACATCCTATCTAACCCTGATGTAATTATCAACACTGTTATCTGCTCTTGAACTGCCCCGATATCAAATCGTACTGCTGTTGTATTTTGTATCTTGTTTTGAATTGTACTGTAATTATTGATATGTATTTATTTTTTAATTTTTTGTATACAACTGTAAGTTGCCCTGGGTAAGGCCGTCTGCTAATAAATAAATAAATAAATAAATAAATAATAATAATAATAATAATAATAATAATAATAATAATAATAATAATAATAACATCAGTGCAAATCAGTGTTGATTATCCATCTCAAAGGACAGCGGCCCCCAGCCTGGGCTTTCTGAATCCCTGGTAGAATGATAACTGGCTTCCCTTGCACCCGCAGCGCTCTCCCCTCTCCCAGTACACGATAAGCACTGCACTGGGAACAGAGCAGGCAGAGCCATTCATCTGATCATACAGCCTAGGAAAAGATAGATTTCTAAAGGAAAACCCCAATGAGCTATTTATATGTTCACAGCTAAATGCATTAAGTGAATGAATAATTAAGAGGAAAGGGCACTATGCAGTTTTAGACTGCTAGTGGCTACATCAGGCAGGGTTGGTTGATCAATGGAATTTTAAATTTGATGTATTTATATTGCATCCATCTGTATTAGCGAAGGCTGTGTGAAATGTGTTTTCTATTCTAACTCCTAAACTTGCACACCAGTAATTATCCTCCTTGTGGTCAACAACTATCCATCAATGGGACCGCATTAGCGTTCTAATTAAAACGCAGCTTTGCCATTCACAAAACAGGCAGAGCTTGTCAATGCCCCCTTCTGCTCCTTGACTGAGAAGTAATGTGTGAGTGATCTAGAAAAGTAATAAATTCAAAGTCTTTTTTCAGTGTCTTCAGTGTTGAGTATGATTCACATACTCGTATCAGTGGATGATGTGGACCCCATCGTGTGAAGAATCTCTTAATGGTCCCATTAAGAGATGTATGCAGGCATGCTGATTGAGCATGTATCAGACATTAGGCTTGCCTCTGGAGGGCATGGGGTGGAGTCCACATCATCCAGCAATATGTGACTCAAAACACTGCAGACATTGACAGAATTAAATATGTCTCTTAGCACTTAAATAGTTATGGATAATGTGGCAGTGCTGTACAGAAATCACACAGAAATCAAAACACGAATGCACCTCCCATCTCCTTGTCTTCCACTGATGGCACCCATGGCACCCCATTCCCTTTTCTTGACCCCTGCCTGCTACTGGAGACGACTGAACTCCAAAATACTGCCAGGGAACCTGTATTGATGTTCCCTGACGTGCATCGACGTTTCTGGAGCCGCAAAGACCCTTAAACATGTGCCAGTGCCAAAGGTCATGCTCCACACATTAAGCGGCTAGCTATTCAGTTGCTATGAAAGCTGCCCCCTCCGGTCAGAAGGACTGCACACCTAATTAGTGGTAGTGACTGGGCACAGCCCTGCAGTCTCCTGCATGAATTAAATTGGTTAAGTGATACCTAGAGTTACTTCATGACAGTGCTGGAAGATGGAACTATCTCCAAGATCAATGTAATTGTTTCCGTATTTCTTTATTAGACCGGAAAGAGCTCAAATATCGACCAGCATTTACTGTACACTACATGCCAGAGCTGATAAACTATACAGTCTGTAGATAGGGTTATTATTTTTATTACTGTGACCCACACTGACCATGATCCCCCATGTCCACTGCCTTGTATACTTATAATACAAGTGTTCCAAATGGATAATCCCGCTGTTCTAGAATGCACACACATCACTACTTTACAGGGCTTCCCCAGTCAGCACGTCCAAACCATTCCTGTTGCATGGTTACTCTTCAAGAAATCCCTGCCACTGAAATGCTTTCACCCCCTCATCTGCCTGCTTGAGAAGTTCCCAAAACCACTGTACCTGTCAATCAGAACTGGGCAGATTAAACAAACCCTTTCAAATGCAGCCCTTTCCATCCCCACTTAATTCAGGCTCCACTCCTTTATAAATGACATCAGATCTCTCTGAAGCCCCTCACTCTAACAGACTCTTCTATCATTCTCTGTATGGATAACACTTCAGTCTTAAGACGTATGCTTGATAGATTAGGCGAGTTTCAATATTTCCAGGAAAGTCATGACCAAAAGCAACGGAAAACTGTTGTAATTCCTATAATCCTTTAGCGAAATCAATATTAATACTTGCCACCTAACCTTCATGGCCCCACATTTATAATGAACAAAACTGCAGTTCTCAGGCCTTTCTCGAATGTGTTTCTTTGGGGTTGTGAACAGATAGACCATGCCTCAGTATTAGCATGTATCAATAAAACACACGGACGGAGGGTCGCTAGGGAAAGCGATTGACCAATGGAGTCAGACCTTAATGAAGAGCATTAAAAGAAAACATTGTCAGGAGCCTCCCTTGCATCACGCTGCGAGCGAATCCAAGGTGAGACTAACTCCTGTCAGGCAGGACGGATGTGCTTCAGTAACATTAACTTTCACTACAGAGTGCAGTTTAGCTGTGATTTACCTGGAGAGTAGCTACACTGTAACCTCAATTATAATATAGTCTTTTTTTAATTACAGCAGCAACTAAATGCTTCTAAGATTGTAATTAAATGAATACCCTCTTTGCTCTCTGTTTATCCAATACACACCCCTTTTTTTTAATTCACTGCACACTCTGCGACGGTTCGATTCCGACTGTCTCATCGAAGCAGGTGAAACTCTTCCCCTTCCTCCTGAAGGATTTATGGAAATGAAACTAGCTTGCATTGGAAACAAAGATCCGAATCCACAGGGCAAGCATCACTGCTTCGCACAGTCGCAGATCAGCTCCCATGGAATAAGAGCCGGCTGTGTTTACAACTCTCCCGATTAAGAGCCCAGACAAAGTCCAGTAAATCAGGGATGGCAATAAGACTCCCGTTGCACAGCAGTTTGATCCATCCCTAGTTTTACTATGAGCTTGTCACCATACACTATTGCTAAATCAAGCTTGTATTAACACATGGAATGGGTGAAAGTGCTGTGCAATGGGAGTCTGATTTCCATCCCTGTAAATGAATACAGCTCACTTCCCTGGCCCAGAGGATTCCGGTTCACTTTCTTTCCTCTCACAGAAAGCGTGACTGTGATGCTCATATGGGATATATATATATATATATATACTTTATATATGGATGAAGGCTATATTTGCATCCTGAGCCATTCGAAAAAAAAAGGCATAATACCACAGTAGTGACGTCAAAAAATGATAATTCCTCTAGAGGAAAATATACTTGAACTTTGACCCATTCGACTCCTCAAGACCATCACTTTCAATTCAAACGCAAAATGTCTTGTTTTCAATCACTCGATAACAGCCACGGTACAGAAATATTCATTAATGATCAACAAAATGAGAATAAAAAAAAATGAGGAAAGGTGAAATAGGGAAGATGTGTTTTTTTATTTTTTTATTACCTTGTTCAACAGAGAATATTCTGCCTCTAATTCCCCATCAGGCACCAGAACAAGTAGTGCCTAGGGAAGAGTTGACTGATGGAACCCAACCTGGGGATCCAACCTATTGCACATCACTTCCGATTCAAAGGCGACAATACTAACCGCTCAAATCCCTTGCGTCCTGACATTCAAAGAGAGACAGAGAGACAGAGAGGGGGCTAGTGCACTGTGGCCTCCCTACCACCACGACAAGGCACTATTTCAATCACCACAAGCCAGATAAAAAATAAAAAACAGACAGGAAGGCACCTGTACCAGTGCATTTTCATTGTGGTTGTCTCTTTCCAGAATTCCCTAGTCCCCCCTCCAGATAAGCTGTCAAGCTGGGAGGCTGACAGTAAGGAAGTAGGGAAGTCAGCGGTGTGCTGAAATGCACATCAAACCTCTGCCTCTGTCCCTCTGTTCTTTATCTGTGTTTTGTTTCTTCAGGCCTTGTGGTCGTTTGCAATTCGCCACCTCCTCCCTAACACAGTCCTACTAGAAAGAGAAGATGCAGGGCGAGAGGCGAGTGCTATGGCAACAGCAGCTGCAGATGCACCTCCTTCTGATGCCTGTGTGCACAGACCGGAGAAGACAATCCACTATTATCATTATAATTAACATGTGCAGTTAGTGCATCCAATCCACTAGTGACTGTTAGCAAAGGCATACAGGCAGTATTTATGATATCATGTCATTTATAATATTTATAATGATAAATGTCAGTTTCTTATAAATAATCTAGTATATGACATTTTTAGATGCATATATAGGTAATAATTTATAATATATATATATATATATATATATATATATATATATATATATATATATATATATATATATATATATATATATATAATTTAAAATACAACAATGGCATGAATAATAATGCCACGCTTGTCGTTCTGTCTCATCAAGGTCTTTCATGTGTAATTAAACATACAAGTAAATGAAAGAATGTCATTGGCATCACACTTCCTGCTGGGATATTTTAAGCTACAAGTGCATTCTGTGGTGTGATCGCGAGAGGTATGGGATGTCCTGGGAGCGACTTTATTTAACTGAAAGCACAAGTGCCGATTGGTCCTCGCTGGCAAAGCATTGTGCTGCTCTTCATCACAGGCTGCTCCGGCAAAGGGAAGCTGTTATATAAGAGAGAAATGCACAACCAGAGAGGCCTGTGACACAGCTGGCTGTCTCTGAGAGAGCGGATACAAACTAAATCTGCCTAGGAAGATGGGCATCATTTCTTTTTTTCAATTGTAAAAAGAAAGTGAGAAGCTATCAGAGGTGAGCCGGGGAAGGAGTTGGGAGTGATTAGAAATGAAGAACGGCTAATCCTTCTGGTCTCCCGACACGAACCTCCTGATGAAAGCGAAGCTGACAGTGTCATTTAGAATCTACTTTGAATTCTTTTGTAGTGCAGTGCAGGCTGAAACCTGGGTTAATGCAGGGGGGAGGGGGGCTGTGATCAGAAATCCTAGTGCAATTATTACTAATAACATCACATATTATTATTATTAGTAGTAGTAGTAGTAGTAGTAGTATTAGAAAAAAAATGCTCTTTTGATATCCGTGCAAGCTTTTACTCTTACAATTAAAAGAAGAACAGTCCCAGGAAAAGAAACAGTTAAAAACAGTTTGTGACGGTATCATTTTTTTCAGCCCCGCGTTTCCAGCTCGAATTAACTCTAAAAGCCCGGCCAAACCCTGGGGATGGATATTCTAGATGGCTGAGTGGATTTCTGCTTGTTTCGTTTTGTTTTTCTGCAGCCATGAAAGTGACATCAGTGTGCCCTGCAATCTCACTCCTTCTGACTGCACCAGGCCATTCCTCGCACCCATCAAAGAGAGAAGTCTTTACGAAATACAGGAAGCCAGTATCCCCGTGGGTATACGAAGGGACTGCATGGCCGCAATGGGGTTCTTGAGAATCCCTACATACTGTAGATCACATTCTCAATCACAGAATGCCTCATTGAAAAAAACAACAACTTTGCATTCATTTATTTCAATACAAGGGGGATACACAAATAAACAAGTGAAGGGTTAACGGGGTGTGATGGGGGGAGGGGGGTAATTGTATCATCACACAGCGCCACTCGGTGGCCAATAAGAATAATTACATTTTAATAAACTCAGATTTGGGGCGCTACCATCTTTAACAGCAGCAAGTGATATTACTTGCAGGTCAAATTTAATGACATCAATTTTATAATATAAATCTCACTGCTCTAAATCAATTCTGCTTGTGTTCTCTCCTCTCCCTTAAGCCTGGGAAATTGATTAAGACCCTTATCAAAAACACTGAAGACACAGAAAAATACAAGAGGTGCGCGTCATGGTTTTGAGTTTTAGCGCGGCGGTATTAAGATCACTAAAACAGACTCCTTGCTTTTCTTCTCTTGGGGATGTGAGCCAAAAGGTGTCACCGCGCTAGTCACTCCACAATGCACAGTCACCCCAATCAGAATCTCCTCTGTCTCTCTCTCCCTTCATCCCACCCTCCTTGCTCTGCTTGTGACCCAGTTTCTCATCTCCAATCTCTTCCTCAGCCGAGCAGCAGAGATGCTCCTGGCATAACAATGAGGTACTGCAGCACCAGCTCGCTCACTCATTCACTCACTCACTCGCTCACTCATACACTCACACAGGGACTAAGGCTTTACCCCAAAATGGGTACCCCACACCAGCAGATACAGAACCCAGGAGGGGATACTGGAAATGGGGCAAAAGCAAGACAAAACTCAGCTCAGGAGCAATCTACAATCAGCCACAGTCTGGGTGTTTGAGACCTGCCTCCAGACTGCAGGCAGACAGCACAGACACAAACACAAACACAGCAGTGTTCACATGGTCTTCTCTCAATGGGATGCAGGTTCATTGCGACCTTGTAAATAAACATATTCATGTGATCTGATCACACACATGGTTTTGCTGCTGCACGTTCCCATATTTATACCATGGCTTCTACATACACAGAGATATCAGATTTGTTTTGGCAGCACACTGATCACAAAGCAGAATGATTTAAGACAGAATATTTTAATAGCTCACATCCCTCTCTGACGCTGTCATTCGGACACCAATGCTGGGTCCGATGCTTCACTTTTACAGTGCCTTCCTGGAGGCTGTGGGCTTGCTGAAATTATAAATCTACCGCTTGGTGGAACTCCAAGGGAAAAAACTAATTACAAGCTATAAACCGCCTCAAACTAATCATGAGCACACAATATTTACAGGAACTAATTAGAATGTAATGCTTCTAATGCTGTGCAGAGAGATGTTCAGAGGCCAGCGCTCAGACAACCCAACCAGATGGGCAGGAATGGGTCTCCTCGGCCAGGCTGCAGAGGAACGAGGTCCAGTTTTACCCAAACTGAGCGTCTTGTTGTTTAGCTATCAGTTCCATTCTAATAGAAAAAACGTACCCATGTATACCCAAGGCTGAGCCTGTCTTTGATCTGCGCAGGGCCTGAGGTAACGAACATCCCTCAAGTTCCCACAAGTTTAGTAGGTTATTAAATGCTGTCTCTGAATACAGATTGTGTTGTCCTTCCTGCGCAACACAAACGCATGACTGGTCTCAATTAAGTTACAAAGGGTTACGCATATGGGTATCGCCCAAGTGACTGGGCAACACATGCCAGATCTAGTGCTTCATTTCCTTATGCCAAAGTGGTGCCTGCTACAAAACAGGCGATGACATCACAGCCACGCCAACAATGACAGGATTCCCAGCATTCCAAACACAGCCTGGGGATTGAAATGTAACATGAAGACGTGTGAAACGCCTGCATCTTTGTAACTCTCAGTTACACGCACGCTGCAAACGGCTGTACCAGCGCAGGGTGTCTCATTGCATTGCTGCAGCCAAGACAAAGCGAGGGTTAACATGAATGGCAGTGCTCTCTTTCTTTAATAAACACGCCACACAACGTGCTCAGTCTACAGCATCTTCAGCCTCAAACTGCTGGCGCCCTCTAGTGTGCAGCCCTGGTAGTGACGCCACTGACTTGCATTGGGCTTCATTAACAAAGTTTCTCCAGGTCTTGGTGTTCAATGTGCCTGGATAGAAGGTTGAATCACATGTTTTACTTTTTTATTTTTGTTTATTTTACATTTTATTTTCACTGTGGGATACATGCCAGGTGCCCAGAGAACTGGAATGCCCTTGGGACCGCTCCTCTGTGCGTGGGAGAGGAGAGGCTTTCAATATTAGCGTTGGACACACAGAGCTGCTGCCAAGCTGATCCGTGGGAAAGTCTCTTCTCCTGGTGGGAATGGGTTGCCCTTTCCAGCATGGGAATGCTTCTCTTTCAAGTAGAGCTTCCCATTTTCACCTCTGTATCAGGGCAAGCCATTAATGCACAAAGGAAAATATTTGTCTTTTGTCACTGTTAGTTTTTGCCACAAAGTTTTTTGACTTATTATTTAGTAGCTGTAAATAATTGAGGGAAAGGCATTCACCGTCTCTCCCTCACCCTCTCCCTCACCCTCTCCCTCTCCCTCGGGCCGCCCTGGCTGTGACAGCGTTTCACGGTGCGTTATCGTCGGTCCTGGGAAGGGCTTCGGTGGGCGAGAGTGAGCCCCCTGAGGGAGACGCACTCGCTTCGAGTCCCCTTCTACTCCAGGCTGCCCCGGGACGCACAGTGGGTCCCGACAGACAGACTGCCCTTGCTGCTGCTGACACGACCAGGCAGGACAGAGCATGGCTAGGGAGCCACAGCAGGACCTGGGCCATACCGCTTCAGTTATTAAATACCTGTTTTTGATTCATTAATTATAGAAGAACAGATTCATGCAGACAGTGTTTTATTAAATCCTTAATAACAGGCTTAAATACCGTCTTTACAAAATGAATAAGTTAAAGCTTTGTGAAATCGCTAGAAAGTCTGCAGTAAATGTATTACAGAAAAAAAGAAAAATATAGAGAAAGCTAAGAGACCAGAGGACAATACACAGCTTTCAGAATGATTGAATCTGCTTTCTGGGTGAAGGGGACTCGCATACTGGATGGGTAGATGGATAGACTGTTGATATATGTTCATTCATATATTATTCATAGTAACTGACTAAGGGACCCATATGTATCAGTGTATCTGATACAGATTAGAGAAATATAGTATAGTAAAATGAATCATGGACGTTGTCTCTGGATGTCTGTTAGTTAGACTGCTATGTCATAAATCTTAGTGTCAACTGATCTGTCTCAGCAGATCGGTTTTGCATCGTGCTCCTTACAGAAGCAAGCCTGTGATGCTTCTAAGAGACCCCCACACAGCTTGTTTTTCTATTTGCAGGTGAATAACTCTCTTTGAAATTTCTCTCTTTATTTGTCCTGTTTCCAAGCTGTGTAAAATGAATTCTCTGTACTGCTCATGCCGTCTCCACCAGCGATCCAGTGTCCTTCCGACTGCCCCTAACCCTAACCCTAACCCGTTCTGAGCTGCGTGAAATGAATTCTCTGTACTGCTTATGCTGTCTCCACTAGCGATCCAGTGTCCTTCTGACTGCCCCTAACCCTAACCCTAACCCGCTCTGAGCTGCGTGAAATGAATTCTCTGTACTGCTCATGTCGTCTCCACTAGCGATCCAGTCTCCTGAGTCTACGAGTCTTGTAGTGGGTGCATGGTCTTGTAAGCCAGTAATACTGTGCATTGTTCAGATTCAATTCATTCATTATTTTCCACGTTGCCTGGATTTTGTGTGCACTCTACTGTCTGTCTCTGCTCCACTCCCTGCATACTTTCAGAAGCTTGTCTCAGCTTTTTACAGGACCAGCTCCCTGAAAGCTGGCCATTAAAAATGCATCGCTCAGCCACTTCATCAGACCTCAATTATTCATTCTAAAAATTTTGGAGAACCTTCCAAAACTACTCTTTTAAAAGAAGAAAAATACCTCCCCCTTCACAGAGAAGCGCCGTCCATAAATTACTCACTGTGCTGAAGATGAGGAACGGGGGAGACGGAGAGGGAAAGGGAGAGGGAGATGGAGAGGGAGAGGGATCACACAGGAAAATCCACACAGAATCTGACCTCTGTCAGCTTGTAGTAGGCAGACAGACTCCACAGGACACACGCAAACAGCATGTTTCCATACATGTGTCACAGCACAGCAGTGGTTTTATACAGTAACGCTTCCTTCCCTAGTCAACAAGCCTCAGAGCAAATGCAAAGGTTTCGCTCTGTCTTGTGGCACCAAAATCGTCTCTCCCCGACAAGCTGATTTCACATGTCATTCCAAACACCTTCCCTGCGAAGGTAATTAGCACGCATCGTGAGTTTGAAGGCTTTCAAAGCACAGCAGGAATAGCTCCGGCAGCCACACACCTTCGATAGCGAGAAGCACTCAGCTGTTTTAATCACATTTTTTTTTTCTTTTCTGTAACTTTGCCTAACCTCTCGATGCGACAGTACCTCCAGTGCACTCATGTCCTATTTCCATATTACCCTCTGGGTCTAGTCACGGTACACCGGTATGTTCTTATCTAGAACAGGACACAAATCATCTCTCTTAAGACCAAGGGCGCAAATCAATTCAAGAGCTGCCTGTCCACAAGGCAGCAGCCTAGAGCGGGTAACAGTTCTCCGAGCGAGAATGGAACATCTGGCTGCCTGTGCCACAGTTCAAAGGTGCTGAACTTCAGCAATGGCTATAAATTCTTAAAGTTTAAAAAACCTTCACACTTAAGGTGTTAGAAAATAAGCTGGGGAATGACTATTTTATTCAACTTTTGGTCTGGAATGTTTGACAGAATTTTTGTCTTCTGAACATCACAGTGCATCCAGTTCATGATCCCTGCTGCAATAATCCTGGTGCTGTGATTCAAATGAGTGGCATATTGTGGGAACAGAAAACCAGCATATCACAGGAGGGGGGAAGTGATCTGGATAAACTGCCAACCTTAAAAGACATTATAGTGCACGCGTTATTTTCCAAAAACTACTGGATCAATTTTAAGCCCTGCTGTACTCCGGGAGGCTAAACACAAAATGAAAAAGGGGGAAGACACTTCCTCCTCTCTGACCCCTGCCTGCCTGCTAGCCACCCTCATTATGCATGCACAATTAAGATCTGGGAGCCCATAGGTCCAGCGCTGGCATGGCATCAGATCTGGAGATCATATTTTTAGATGCTGGCCTGCGGTGCACCTCGGCCCGGATCGGATCCTGTAACCCGTACCCCCTGTATCGAATGTCCTTCCTCTCTTTTTGTTTTCTTTCTTTATTTTTAACTGGAAGGCTGTAAATCGATAGCATTTCTTCCGCTTCTGACCATTGATTTCCCTTCCCCTCTCTTTCTGCTTATATTGACGGATCAGTCCTCCGCCTTGCTCTCTCTCGCTGCAGTGTTTGGTAGGTTGGTTCCTGGGTTAAAGCATTAAGGATTTCTTTTAAAGGAGACTATCTCCTTTTAAAGCAATAATTTGATCTGGCTACAAGAGTAAGTAACTTAAACAGATGTCCTTTTCAAAACAGCTTTCCCGTTTTAAATTCTGTTGTTGCAATGTGGATTTCCTCTTTAGCAGAAAACAGACTCTCTTTTAGTCTTTATATGGAAGATTCAAATGCATGAGAGCCTCATGTGAGAATGCAGATTTATCCCCACATAAAGCAATGCATAAATGAAAAATACATTTATTTTGTTTCCATTTCAATATTTCATGCATGAAATTGCACCAATTAAACTTTTGCTCCAGCTCCTGAAGCATGGCATTATTTAGTTATCTTAAACCTGGAATGGAATGGCATGGTACTGCAGGACTGGGGTTTCAAGCCCCTGGATTATACTACACTGCAGGGCTTGAAACATGACTCCTATTGCATAGCAGTTTGATTCATTCCTGGTTTTACTAGGAGTCTAATAAAACACACCTGAGCTTGTTACCTACACACTGTGGCTAAATAAGCTTCTATTAAAATATGGAATGAAGGAAACTGCTATGCAATAGGAGTCTTTTTTTTTTTCTTCCTGGCACTACACAAAACTGGAAACTATAACCTGTGTAAAAGATCCCGCCCTCTCTGCGGTTCGTTGCCCCTTTAAAACACTGACCCAGCACGCAAATGGATTTTTTTTGAAAGCGCGGTTGCGCTATTTTTAATGAAAACACAAAACAAAATAAACAAAACAAACACCTAGCTCTTCTTTGAGCACTAACTAAAACAAAACAGGAACCTAAACTAAACAACAGGACAGCTAAGCTGTTTACCTGTAACAAAACAAAACAAACAAACAAAATCACACACACAAAAAAAAGGACTCGCTCTACCTTTTTTTTTCTTTTAAATTACGGCTGTACCCACACACCAGCACAGTCGGGCTTCTACCCTCTTCAGCAGCTGCCCAGAGCAGACTGACTGCTCTCCTTTTAAACCGGGCACCTGGCTCCAATTTTCAATAGTAGCCAGGTGCCGGTAATGATAAACAATAAAACAATAAAACAATTAAACAAAACAATTAACACAAATTAAACAATTAACAAAACAAAAACCCAAAATGTGCCTTACGCACAAGTTTCCCTCTAGGGAGGAATTAACCCCCTCCCTGCTGTCTCACACATCCCCCCCCATGTCTTTTCAAGACATCGGCCATACAACGGCCACCTCCCTCCACCCTTAAAAGACCACCCACCCTCAAGTCCACAAATGTCAATTTTCGCCCTCTTCCACGGGCGGGCTTGAGGGTGGGTTGGTCCCTCCGGCGTTTCCAGGGAGGGACCCAGGACCGGCGAGGAGGGACCCAGACGGCTTGTCCAGGGCGACCACAGCGCAGACCGGTGACCGGGAGCCAGGACTGACAGGCAGAGGCGTGCGCCTGTGGACCTGCGCAGCGACCTCTGGAATTCCAGGTGGAGCACAGCACGATGCAAGGGGAGCGGAGCAATCAGCAGGGGGAACGCTAGTGACCTCTGCCCCTTGCGTAGCGACATCTGCCTCTTGCGCAGCGACGTCTGGGATTCCAGGGGGAGTGGAGCAAGGGACCAGGCAAGCGACTGTGTCTGGCTGTACTGCGACCTGGGAGCAAGGTCCAGCGCAGGGAGGTCTGGGCATTCCGGCCAGGTGTCCACGATGACGGGACTGGGGACCTCCCTCGGCAACGCCGGGCTCACTTGCACGGATGATGGTTTTGGAAGAAGCGGCTCCTCCCCTCTGGGCTCTGGTAACTGCAGCTCCAACCCCTCTGGCTCTTGGGATGGCAGCTCCATCCCCTCTGGCTCTCGGGACGGCAGCTCCATCCCCTCTGGCTCTCGGGACGGCAGCTCCATCCCCTCTGGCTCTCGGGACGGCAGCTCCACCCCCTCTGGCTCTCGGGACGGCAGCTCCCACTTTTGTAGCAGCAGCTCCAGTTCGGTTGGCTCCCGCTCCGGTATTATCCACGGGGCCAACCCCAGCTCTTGTGTCTGCCTCTCCATCTTCCTTGTCTGCTCCTCCTGAGCAGCGGTGTTTTTAATAATCCTTTCAATTAAATCTTTAAAATCCATTCTTGGGTCATTAGGGGCGCCCCCACTCGCTGCCACCATATGTAAAAGATCCCGCCCTCTCTGCGGTTCGTTGCCCCTTTAAAACACTGACCCAGCACGCAAATGGATTTTTTGAAAGCGCGGTTGCGCTATTTTTAATGAAAACACAAAACAAAATAAACAAAACAAACACCTAGCTCTTCTTTGAGCACTAACTAAAACAAAACAGGAACCTAAACTAAACAACAGGACAGCTAAGCTGTTTACCTGTAACAAAACAAAACAAACAAACAAAATCACACACACAAAAAAAAGGACTCGCTCTACCTTTTTTTTCTTTTAAATTACGGCTGTACCCACACACCAGCACAGTCGGGCTTCTACCCTCTTCAGCAGCTGCCCAGAGCAGACTGACTGCTCTCCTTTTAAACCGGGCACCTGGCTCCAATTTTCAATAGTAGCCAGGTGCCGGTAATGATAAACAATAAAACAATAAAACAATTAAACAAAACAATTAACACAAATTAAACAATTAACAAAACAAAAACCCAAAATGTGCCTTACGCACAAGTTTCCCTCTAGGGAGGAATTAACCCCCTCCCTGCTGTCTCACACCTGGAATTTGAAGCATATAACCAAATTCCAGAATAATCTTCTCATGCAAATGAATGACTTTGCAGTTCCGGTATCAGTCAAACAAAGCTGGGAATGTTAAACGTTTGCAGTTATATGCATGCTGCAACTGCAGTCACAGCTCCCATACTACAGCTCATGGTGCACATTATTATAAATACAAATCAAAAAAGCACCAAGCACATTTTTGAGGAGGTGTCAGTGCTGCGAGGAGCCATGCAGACTCCAGCCAGCGCCGGCCACAACGCATCACTGCTGCAACGCTGTGGAGCTGCAAATCATTTTTCACCTGGCGTTTCTAATTTGCCTTTTCATTAGCCAGTCATTGGAAGTCTGTAGAGCAGAGCGCCTGGGACAGCTGCAGTCTCACAGAGTCATTTTTAACGAGATTAGGAGCGTGATGAAAGGGATGCACGTGCCTACCAGCAAATAATTGCGATGGAGTTTTATTTGTGTTGTTTTTTATTCTTTTTTCAGCGAAAGCTGCATAGCTTGCAGGGGCCTGTCTCTTCTTTACCAGGAATAGTATCCCTCAAGGTGAATACAACACAGCCCTTCATCACAGCTCTTAGTGAAACTGCATTTCATATGATCCGGTAACGAGCAAAGGAAGAGGCTATTGGTACATTTTAACCGAGGAGTTTCCGTAACACTGAAAATATGAAGTCTGTATCTCACGTGGTTCATGTGTAAAAAGTGACCTGGGCCGAGACAGGTTCACTAAAGCGTACACATTCTCCTCACAGGGGTGCTTCTGTGCAGCTCAGAGGGATGTGAGCTGCGAACTTCCATCAGTCAAGTCACTTGCCTCTGTCCTCCCACTCCCATTGGCTGCGGCTTTCCTCCCTAGCTGTCCACAGTCGGCTCTTCCCCAAGTGAACACGTCCCCGCTCTCTGAAATACAAGAGGACTTGCCCTCCTTTCATTTGGAACGGTACGTGTTTTCACACATAGTCACTCCACCTCCAAACCCTTCAGCTCTGATGACTATGAAGCACTTTCTCCCTGGCCCTTCAGTTCCACTGATAAAGGCATACTGACTCCCAGCCCCTCACCTCTAATGACTAAGCCCCACTGCCTCCCAGTCCATGCTATTTTTTATATTAGCTAAAGGCTTGAGTCACAGTGGTAAACATCTGCATCCTAATAACAGGGAGTCATTTAAATCCAGAGGCTGCTACCTGGACGTTTCCAGCAGCCCATAGGCCCATTCTATTTAGGAGCCAGGAGTAACGGCCCTAAAGGGAATACACTAGGAACCCTTGTTATCCTGGAAATCGCAGTCATTAGAATATTGCAAATCTATTTTATTATGTTTCAGACAGCTCCTGTTCCCAGCTCGCTCAGCTTCACACATCCTGAAATAAAACTGTGTGTTTATGCAGGTGTGAAAGCGTCACCCGTCATGTGCGGAATAGGTGGGAATTGCGACTGTGCTAACTAACTGCAGCCGCGTTTCCATGCACTTGCAGGCAAAGTGTCAAGCACATCAAGACTAGCTCTCCCCTTACACAGACACACAGCAAGAACAGATAACCCACTACGTTTCCAGCTTTAAATGACTATTAGTTAATGTATCTCTTTTCTGGAGAGAGAGAGAGAGAGAGAGAGAGAGAGAGAGAGAGAGAGAGAGAGAGAGAGAGAGAGAGAGAAGAGGCACAAACTTGAACCAGCTTTCCCCAGTAGAGAAGCAAGCCCTAGAAACTCTGTGTAAAGATCGGCACTCCTAGCTGTGAAATGCCCCAGATCAGGGCATCGCATACCACACAACGTGGGAACGAGGTCGCCGCTCAACACTGCTGCTGCGGCCGCTGTGGACAAAAACATTGACTGCAGAGCTGCAGTAGAGAGAAGAAGAAGCGATACAAAAAAAAGTAAGAAACATTATCCTTACGGGGTGAAGTTGGAGCCAGTTTTCGAATGCTTTTTTCATACAGCGCTGGAGCCGAGCAGCAGGTAAAGTCAGACCCTGTTTGCAGTACAAAACAAATGTACTGCGTGCTACACCTTTTAAGAGAGGCTTACTTGCTGATGGTGGGCTTTATTTCTGCCTGCATGCTCCATTTTTACCATGAGCAAGATATGAAAGGTGACTTTGGGCTGTGGGTTTGTCCATGCACACACACACACACACACACTCACACACACACGATGTGGGGAAGGAAAGGGCTGGCTCAGCAAAAGCTGATGTTCGGAGGGGAGCAGGCTCACTGTCTTTAAGCAGTGTGATCCTGTGACGATCCCTGCTCTGTTCACTGTCAGAGAGATAAGCTGCCAGCATGCTGCGGGTCATCTTTCAAATGCCCTTCACTGATACCACCATCAGCACTGCGCAGGGCACAGCAGCTAAAAAAAGCAAAATGTGCAACTGCTTCCCTTTCTTTTTCCTTTTTCATCTTGTTCTTTTTATCAATAATGCATCTAGTGAATTTGAATTTGGTTTATATATTAGCATAAAAGGTCTCAGATTCATGTATTTATCGCTGGGGAGTAATGCGGAACATGAGGGGAGTGTCCCAAGGTCACACAATGAGCCAGTTACATAGCACCATTTCCAGACATCATCATAATAATACACAATACACTGCAGCTGGAGTATTTCAGGAACTCAGGGGGTTGAAGGGAAACATAAATATTGAATTAAAACACAGAAGGAGCAAAACACAAAGAAGCCAGAAATCAGCAACTCTCGTTCCCGAAAACAACTGGTACTCTGGAAACGTCAATGCAGGAGAAAGACTAAACCCCTGGGGAGTCAGGCTTTAAAACGCTCAATAAAACCATATGAAAGTCAACTTGACGGATGTTTCTAAATGCTTTCAATGCACACATCATTAGCTAATCGACTTCGATGCCGGAACATTTGAAGATCACTTTCTGTTATCGTGTGTTTCTACACTACAGACATGTCCTTCACACTATGCTGGCTGTAACCACACCTTGCTGTGTGCATCACAATACACGTGATGGTCCTCACGGGCTGCTGTGTGTTATGTGGAACAAGACAAAACAATCATTAGTGCCTGACTACTTAGCTAAAATGACCAACCTTAAAGGGCATGTATTCATCGTTCAAAAGCATGATGTAGATTGCAAGCAGCCATGCACTGCTTTCTCTGCACACAATACACACCTCTGTTTCTAAATGGCAGCAGGCACAATTCTGGTCGTCAAGCTCCAGAGCCTTCCTGGTCCTTATTTCACCTGTACCATAAATTACTGACTGACTTTACCTCCTTCCAGATCAGTTAATTATTTACTGATTCCTATAAAACCTGGAGGATTGCAGACCTCAAGGACCGGATTCTTGCAACCCTGATATATGATATAGATCATGTAAAGAAAGTATTAGGAATCACCAATACACACTGAACAGCCCCAGCCCTCGACTCCTTACCTGTCCTGCAGATCACGTGCGCCCACCCACTCCAGACCGCGCTGACCGCCTCCTCTTCGAAGAGCCGCGGGTGGATGCAGAGAGCCTGGCACAGGAAGGGCTCGGAGCTGGCCGTGCTTGTTACTGCCCCACATGAACACCACTCCGTCCTCTGCAAGTCAGGGGCAGAATGCATCAGTGAAACATCTGGGCACGGCACTCCAAAGCATCACACTTCAGACCAGTCCAAAAGTGATCTGACACTGGAACAGATCTGCAGTAATATCCCTTTTTATTGGAGTTGGGGAAAGCACTGGGGATGCATTACCTGTAATAAAGACTGTAAAAGGGTTACCATGTAAAAAAAAAATATCTAATTAGAATATCGAAACGTTGAATTGAATAATGACGGGACAGTGAAAGGGGTACTGATAATTTAGGGTAGGGTATTAGATTAAAAACATGGAGGTACTGCACCTGAATGAAAATAGTTATAATAAAAAATATAAAAAAAATAAAAAAATGGACCTACACAAAAAAGGCAACAAGAATTGCTAATGAAATGCGTTACTCTCGGGCACAGGCAGGTGGCAGCAGAGACAAAGGAAAGTCACAAGATTTTTCCTCCAAGAAGAAGCTGCACAAGAGCAAAAGCATTTGAGCTGTGTGTCTCTAAACCCACTGACCCGTGAGAAAACCACCAGAGGGCGCCAGAGGGGCAGAGAGACAAAACCCACCTGTAACTGCCAGCAGCTACCTCCACTACCTTCTCACTCAAGGACTGGGGGAAACAAAAGCATGCAATAAGTAAAGCTGATTTTAAAACCATCCTTTCACACCTACCCACCATGGCTGCTTAGCCCTGTGATGCCCAAGCATTTCTGAATTGAGAACAGCTATCTCATTTATGTAACTCGATACTGTTTCAATGTACAGAACACATTATCCTTTTTCCTGTCCGGCAATTCTGGCTTGTGAGGCTGGATTTAAAAAATACTAATACTAATCACAGGTGATACAGAAATTGTCATTACAGGGTTAAATCAGGCTGTCTCACACCTTGATGGGCAGGGGGACCGAGCTGCCAGCTGGGTGATGAGGAACTCCAAGCTGCCCGAATGCCCTGGAGCCACATGCTATGACCCGGCCATCTCCTGGGGAGCGAAAACAAACAGGTACTGATCACCTGGTTTCAGAACTGTGAGGATTCTCATTGGTACCACAGTCACACCAATCACAATGCAGGCTTGTTTTAGGAGAAAGTTCATTGACCAAGGGGAGGAAATAAAGGTTCTAACTCAGTCAGGGCACTGGGGTGAGCCGCACGGACATGTGCAGCTTGGCAGTACCAGATGTCCACGATTGAAAACCAGCATCTCATATCTACAGCAGCAATTCAAAACGGGGCTTTCTTTTTGCCAGCTGCTTCACAATGCTAGCCAGACACCACAAAGGCTTCTGTAATGCATGATGTAATGGTCTGCCCGATAACAGTGCCGAGATGTCACAGCTCTAAAATGAGACAGAACGCTATGGAAGCTGGCCTGCTTATTTACTGTACTCGAACACTCTGGAATGGGATCCATCCCCAGCCCCAGCACGCAAAGGCATTTAGGTTAATCCTTTAATCTGGTTGGGTCTCGGCGAAAGGATCCTGAGCATGAACTGTGTTATTAATTCCCAGCCCTGCCTCAATCCCAGGCTGTTCCCAGAGCCTGGAGCTCTGGTGTTTACTGGTGCCGGTTTTCCTAATCAACGTGTACACCAGGATCGTTATTTTCTGTTTACATTTAAACATTTAAACACATTTAAACCTCTGTGACTTGTTTCGCAAACTCCCTGCCCCCTCCCCGACTACCTTATCTAAGGTAACATTAAGCAGTCTAAGATAAGTGCTAATCGGGGTCTGTGAAACCAGCCCTTAAAAGTTTAACACATTGGGAATGCTTGTAACCAGAAAAGCCATCTTCCATTACTGTTTTATAAATTATAGTTTAGTGATACATAAGACTGCAAGTGTACAGAATTGAACCTTATATGGAAGATTGTGAAACTGCCCTGAACTCTACACCTCGTATGTAAGCTATGTTTGTATACTCTTATACGCTTGGGCTCTGACAAATAAAGATCCAAAGCAAGGAGACCATGATCATTCGCTGGGACTCTGGCTTGAGCTTATCCAAAGCAAGGGGTCCGTGATCATTCGCTGGGACTCTGGCTTGAGCTTATCCAAAGCAAGGGGTCTGTGATCATTCGCTGGGACTCTGGCTTGAGCTTATCCAAAGCAAGGGGTCCGTGATCATTCGCTGGGACTCTGGCTTGAGCTTATCCAAAGCAAGGGGTCTGTGATCATTCGCTGGGACTCTGGCTTGAGCTTATCCAAAGCAAGGGGTCCGTGATCATTCGCTGGGACTCTGGCTTGAGCTTATCCAAAGCAAGGGGTCTGTGATCATTCGCTGGGACTCTGGCTTGAGCTTATCCAAAGCAAGGGGTCCGTGATCATTCGCTGGGACTCTGGCTTGAGCTTATCCAAAGCAAGGGGTCCGTGATCATTCGCTGGGAGGAGTAATGTGTTGTTTTGATGACCTAGCCACTCATGAAATGACATGCTTCTTTTCAAACTGGTGCAAAGACCTACAGAGGACAGCCTGCGTGTGTGCGTGCCTGCGTGTGTGTGTGTTAGGGCCAACTTTCCATTTTTCCAAAACCAGACAAAACCAGTGGGGGTTGCTGTTCGTGATTTATTTTAAATATAGATGCTCAGTAATCGTATACCGCTAACCAGTAAATGGTAAAATAACGCAGAATACATTTCAGTGTAGTTCTCAAACTTAACTGACCTATAGAAAGAAAGGACTGGCTCAGCGAGAATGGAAATACCCAAGGGCAATGGAAGCAAGATTCGCAAGAACCAGACTTTTGCTGTCCGGTCAGTGGTTCTGACCGGACGCTGTACAAATTGCCTTAAAACCGGACAGTTAGCAACTCTAGTATGTGTATGTGTATGTGCATGTCTGTGTATGCATACATGCATGTCTGTGTGTACAGTATGTGTGTGTGTATGTGTATGTGCATGTCTGTGTGTATACGTACATGCATGTCTGTGTGTACAGTATGTGTGTGTATGTGTACATGCATGTCTATGTGTATGCGTACATGCATGTCTGTGTGTATGTGTACATGCATGTCTGTGTGTACAGTATGTATGTGTGTATCTCCATAACCATGTTGACTACGCTTGTCTTTGCCTTTTCCATGTCAAAGTAAACAAGACTAAAGCTTAAGGTTAAGCTCAAGGCCATTTATAAATCCCTTTCTTATAAGATTTAATTGTGAGACAAAGCTCCCTAAACATGTCCTCAGACAAACTGGCTTAGCAGCACCTTGCAATGTGCAGTCTGAGCGTGAGGCTGTGTATTTGCCCTCTGTATCATGACAGAGGTGTGTACTATACCCACTATATCATGACAGAGGTGTGTAATATGCCCACTATATCATGACAGAGGTGTGTACTATGCCCACTGTATCATGACAGAGGTGTGTACTATGCCCACTGTATCATGACAGAGGTGTGGACTATGCCCACTGTATCATGACAGAGGTGTGGACTATGCCCACTGTATCATGACAGAGGTGTGTAATATGCCCACTATATCATGACAGAGGTGTGTACTATGCCCACTGTATCATGACAGAGGTGTGTACATGGTACATGACTAAGCACCGAGCAGCTACTTTTAATAAAAAGGTTATTTAATAGTGAAAGACTGATTGAGTGTTGATTACAATGCGTGTTGCCCCTACGTCAGTCTATCGTTAATGATCCTTTTGTTTTTTCCCACGTATTACAAAGTGCAGCCCACCAGGACCTGGTCTGCTTTCCACACCCTCTGCTGGAGCTGTTGTATGTGTTATACATTCATATTATCCTTTTTCAGCATGTTGACCACAGCAACAAAAACAAACTGTGACCAATGAAAAACAGTTTCCAGCGTTTTCTTTATTTGTATTTTTGTATTTATTAGTCATCATGAAAGAGCAGGAAAAAGCAGAACATTGTCAACCTATACTTGCTGAAGCTCTTATTTACATAGAAAAATCCAATAAATTACTCTGGATAAACTGAAACGAACCACGACCGTCATGTCACTTGTATGTAGTAGAGGCCCCCTGTCTTTACCCACGTGGAAAGAAAATGCACTTTCAATATATTGTTTAAAAATATACCAAAAATATATTTAAATACAGTATTTTTATATATTTAAAATAGAGGTTCACCATATGTATTGTAAAGCTCCACATGCTTCATGTATAAAATAATATATTGTTTATTTTACTTTCCATATGGGATATGATACACTTCTAGAAGGAGCTGTGGTCACAGTTTGCCTAAAGCGAGTTACTGAGAAGTCTGCAATGAGCACAGCGCTATCGTATCTGACAACTGTTCAATTTTCTGTCAGACAAGCATGCTGCCTGGACCCGGGACCGTGGGTGTGCAAGGAATCATTTGTTGTGGCTAAAATCGCTTCACCTTTAAGATTTCTGTGACTCACTTATGCATTCACGTGATCGGTTTTGGCCCCAAAGTGAAGTTTTCTAAAAAAAATGTGGGAGCTTCAAACTCTTACACAATATATTGTCAAATATGAGTTTTTTGGTATAGGAAAGGAGTATTCTATACAGTACAGCTGACGCTGATGCATATAACTCACACATTGCAATGGCTCACCTTTGTGTGCTGTGCAAAAATGTTTCCACAAACATGCTATATTTATCTTGTAGCTCATCTTTAATAAAGTGGATGAAGTTCTGTACAAGTACAGGACTGTACCCATGTGAAGGTGCAACAGCCTATAAACATAGACATTGACATACACACATGAACGCACTCACGCACACACACAGAAAAGAAATATATATATATATATATATATATATATATATATATATATATATATATATATATATATATATATATATATATATATATATATATCTCTTTCAATGGCTTAAATAATGATTTATTATCTGAGACTAAACATTAGACAGCTCACTTACACACAGGGTTCCAAGGGGTGGCAGTGATTGACAGTCATGCACACCTACATTACTGAACCTGCAAACAGTAGTTATTGGGTCTTCCCAATTCAAAAGGTACAATATGCAAGCTGTTGGTTATCCTTGCTAAATCACTGCATACATGATGTATAAAAGCTTTGCTTATTAAATATTGACAGGTGATATTATCAAAGTGAGAACGATCGTCAGTCACTGTTTGTCCACATCATTTATTTTTTATTATACATGAGATCCAACACGGTGAGCTAGCTTTGGAGGCTCCCTTTCTAAAATCACTCTAATTGTAATGCACTGAAAGGGCCGGACTCAGCTATTTCACTTAATGCTGAAAAGAATCAGACAAGCCAGCTGGGAGCTTGCAACTCTAACACGCTGCAACTGTAACACGCTGCTACAGTCGGTGCGGTCCAAATGTAAGAGGCTTTTAGAGGGTTGAATATCTACACACACACACACACACACACACACACACACACACACACACACACACACACACACACACACACACACACACACACACACACACACACACACACACACACACACACACACACACACACACACACACACACACACGTATATATACAGTTTATAAATCATATTGTATATATATATATATATATATATATATATATATATATATATATATATATATATATATATATATATATATATATATATATATATATATATATATAATCTTTACGGATATGCACAAAATAAATATTGGGGCTGAACGGCATCCCCTTTTTAAGGTGCCCATCAGTACCAGCTGTGTACGTTCTGAAGATTGAGGGAAGGGAAAAGTAGAGATTCTGATTACAGTGCCAGAGGGGGAGTCATGGAGAGAGCTGGGGAGAGCTCTGCCCACTGTATACCATGCATTTGGTCCTTTCACAGTTTACCTGCACTTTAGAATGGCAATGTTATTTTTTCACCATTGCTTTACCTTAAAGAACTGCCTTTCCCATGCTTGTCACCATGCTTTCAATGTGCTTTTCCTAAGCCTTTGTAACTTTTTATGTTTTACCATGCCACGGTAAGCATCTGAAAGTGCTATGGAGAAGAGGAGGCTGAAGGGGAGTGAAGGGAAACTGAAGGAGGGGCAGGGATGTTACAGAGATAGAGGGAGGGGGTGGAGGGAGGCGAGAGGGGACGGGACGGGGTCAGACCCCCAGCTGCTTGTTCATCCTGCTGAGGGCATCGCTGACGATGTCCAGCTCGTGCCGCAGGTCCTTGACCACGGTGGTGATGCTCTTGGTGTCCTTCAGGATGTCCACGCTCTGTGTGTAGGGGTTGTAGCGCACACTGAATGGCCTCTTGATGGTCTTTGCAAACTCTCTGCGTGCACAGAACAAAACACATTCACACGTTGGGCATGGCTGAGTTACATGTTGTTTGCTGTGGTGGTGTGAGCCTCTTGCAGTCATTGTTGTAAATGAGAATTTGTTCTCAATTGACTCATCTGAATAAATAAAGGTTTTGATCTTCTGATTGATTTACACTGACAGATCCACGCAAAGACCACGTATGATTAACAGATGAATGAATGGACTGTGGATAAATAGATTTCTGTATACTTGTTATAAATAAATACAGTCATGTCATTTGTAGCATGTATGTGGGTAGGAGCTTATGCAGAAGGAGCTCCCTTAGATGTCTATTCTGTATGGTGAGGATGGGGAGTAGAGAATTGCTGTAGACCTGTTCATTATACTCAGAACTCCCCTTCAGCGTAGGTGCAAAGCCGCCCTCACCTCATTTTCTCCTTGGCTTCCTCAAAGCTTTCTGACACAAAGTAGACATCCTGGAAGGTGGTGATGATGCAGTCTTGTTTGCAGGTGACCTTGGGGTCAAATAGCTTCACTTTGGACTTCCCGGAGAGAGCGTGCTGCACAGAAACAAGGGCAAAGGAATATTAATGACACCTCAGCGTGTGGGCTCATTGGACTCCCTAGTGAAGCATGTGAAAGGGCAGGAATGCCTTGGCTAGCAAAGTAAAAGTACTGAATTCGAAGGTATGTGCATGGGAACTCCATATCTAATTACTGTGATATTTGTTCCCTTAACAGTATTATTTTTGCCTCAGTCCGCATATCCCTCTCCGAGTCCGGTATGTGATTCCAAAGGAGAGTATAAAGCTCTTTTATTCCAGTCATTCACAGCACACTGAGCTGTATTTATAAGACCCGCTAATACTTTATCAATACGTTCCACTGAGCCTGCCTTTTAAATCTGTTCTTTGCTCCAGACAAAATGCACAGCGTTCTCTCCAAAAACAAGTATTTAAAAAACAAGCTCTGCGAGGAGTCCTTCAAAAGAACCTTTTTGTAATATAGTTGCAAATTGGAATTAATAGGGGGTTACTAAGTAATAACATTGTTATAAACTGCCAAAGGTGTTTGCAACCCTGCTGTACTCACTTTGAGTTCACTGATTGAGGACAGCAGCCCGGCCCCGTAGGCTCTGAGCTGCCCCTCCTGCTTGCACAGGCCGAACTCCACTGTGAAGAAGTAGCACTGAAGACAAAAAACACAGGGTCAGATATATAGAGACAGCATCACTGAAAACAACAACCACACACAGCATTGAAGAGTCAGAAATATAGAGACAGCATCACTGAAAACAACAACCACACACAGCATTGAAGAGTCAGAAATATAGAGACAGCATCACTGAAAACAACAACCACACACAGCATTGAAGAGTCAGAAATATAGAGACAGCATCACTGAAAACAACAACCACACACAGCATTGAAGAGTCAGAGATATAGAGACAGCATCACTGAAAACAACAACCACACACAGCATTGAAGAGTCAGAAATATAGAGACAGCATCACTGAAAACAACAAACACACACAGCATTGAAGAGTCAGAAATACAGAGGTAGCGTCAATTAGTCTGAAAAGAACACAATAAAACAAACATTCAAAGGATGCTAGATGCTTGTGGGGGAATTCTGAGCTGTGTTGTTATTTTTTTTTCAATGTACACATTTATCATATGGTTTTTTTTTTTTTTAATAGAAGTAATTTTTACCTGGCTCAAAAAACCTTTGGGGCCAGGTAATAAATTAGTTCTCATATAATTTGCTATATATTATTTTTCTTATTACAGGATAATAATAATAATAATAATAATAATAATAATAATAATAATAATAATAATAATAATAATAATAATAATAATAATAATAATGGAAGCAGTGTGTTTGCAGTGTTGTGAAAGCCAATCCCGTGGGCCTCTAACTCACCGTTGCCAGTTTCTGCACAGCCTCGTCCGAGGCCCCCAGAGAAGCCAGTCCGATCTCCTGGGAGAACTGGGCGAAGCTCGGCTCAGCCAGCAAGGGAACGTGACCCAGCAGCTCGTGACAGGTGTCTCTGAATCAGCAAGACAACACTTCAGCACAGGCGCCCAAACAGGGACTTATTTAAACACTGACCATTCTGAATACCACTGCCGTTTATATCACAGTGTCACAAGGACATATGAAACCGAGAGGAGCCATCAGTGCTCGTCCTGTACTTAGTAGCTGGTTGATCTCAAAATTTAGTCAAGTAAGGTCTTAAAAGATCCCTATGATTCAGCCTCAACAACATGGCTAGGTAACGCATGTCATACCAGAGGGCAGTAGCCTCCGCTTCTCTGCCTGTGCTTGTTTTACGATGCATTGCTATTGCTTTGCTATGTCTGCAGTAGCGAGGAATGGACATACAATACAAATCTGAGATCAACAATGTGCTGGATTATAATCGCCTCTCCCACTCTTGTAATCCTAAAAATGAAGGTATGCAATCCTCTTGAACTTTCAAGCAATGCAGGAAGAAGTACTCACGGCTCGGGTGTGTAGAGGGGGTCGGAGCTGTGCCGCACGTACTGAGTGCAGTGGAAAACTCGGAACGCCAACCCTGCCAGGAAATCTCGAGGAGACAGGTACCCCGCCACGGGCCGGATAGTAAAACCAGTGCACTCTGCAACACACAAAGCAATTACCCTTACACACTGCGTCTGAACTCATATTAATGGTGTTGTGTTCATTAATTACTACATTACTATAGTTAAATATTAAACAGGAGAAACCAAGGACCTTATTTTATTTAAAAATGGTTTATTCAGGAAAGCCATATGAGCTACACTTAGCTCGTTTACAACAGCATCCTGATGAGAACAGCACCAGTTTACAGTTTTCAAGAAAAAAAAGAAAATCTATAAACACACATGACACATAGTATACATTAAAATTATGCAGTACATACACAAGGCTTTTTTTTTTTAATTACAGCGTGAGGTCTCTGATCTAAGTGCAGCAGGTAAACGGTTCCAGTCAGAGACAGCAGCAAAAGCAAAATATTTTCTACCCGCAACACATTTTACAGCAGGTGTTATAAAACATTTTGTGTCACAGACATTGCGCAAGCTATACTCACATGTGAACTCCTGAAACAAACTGTTTAAGTAAAGACGTAATGTGTTACTTGCCCCTTTAAAAAGAATCTGGTTCAAATGATAGTTCCTTCTATTAGCAGGTGATAACAGATTTAGTCTAGAATACAAGGAACAATGATGTTCTAGGGGAGTTCTTCAGTGACTCCTTACTAGCATTCCTATAGATCATATCATTGTAGTCTAGAATAGGGAATAAAAGTTGTTGAGCTAATTTAAACCGTGCTGTAAAATGTAAACAATGTCGCTGACCAATACTCAAAGTAAGAGATGTGTTTAGAGAGATCAATTAACATTCCAATCCAATTAACAAGGATAGGGAACAAACAGGAAGCTCCACTCCCACTCTGTCTGCGTAGGGAATCGGGGTTGTGTTGTGCTCTCATCAGTCAAAAGACAAAGAAATAGATAAACAGACGTCATACTGACAGACAGAGAGGGAAACATGACTCGGGACGCTTGAGGAAGCGTGAGATGTCCTCTCAACAGCTCCTTACCCTTGAGGAAGCGCGAGACATCCTCGAGCTGCGGGATGTTGTCCTCACGGAAGTCGCAGTGCTTGGTGAGCAGCGGCAGGTTCTTCAGGTACTCTCGGCAGGCGTGGTTTGGGTACAGCTTGTTGAGCTCCCGAAACACCGTGCTCCACGTCTGCACCTCCTCCTCTGTGAACTCAATCCGAGGAATGGGATCACCACTGGGCAAGCAGGTAGAGAGAGGAGAGGTTTAACCTCTGCGACCAATCTCTCTACTCAACATGGGCCGCACAATATTCACTGATTCAGTGTTTCTGAATGTCTGCATTGCATTATAGCTGCTTTTAAGATTCTAGATGTTTCTGAGTTTGAAACATTGCTCTGTGTGTATATGTCAAATACACATGCATATACAAATATATATATATGTTTAAAAAAAACTTACCATTTGTAGTTCATTGCCAGGTCTGCAAAATACTTTCTCCTTTTCCGGTAGACATTATCTTTAAAACCCTAAATATCAAAACCAATTATTAGAACAGCTGTCATTCACATTTACAACATTAGTAAAGGCCCTTAATTACTTAATTCAACCCTTCATTGAATCATTAACCAATTGAATTGGGAAAAGGCTCTGGGCTGCCCAATAAAGTAATGAAAGGGACTGGACTGTAACATATTGAAAGAGCCACAACTGAGTTCCTCTGTAGGAGATACAGAACTTCATAGAGCCAGAGGAAGAAGAAAAACTTACAGGGTGATCTGCATCCAGATCAGATCCGTACATCAGCACTCGATTCGCAGATTTATCTAAATCAGAGATCCTCTTGGGAAACCACGGCACACTCTCCATATCTATATAAACAAATGAATGAACGTCATCATCCTCTCTCAAAGATTTACTCTAAAAACACATAGACTGAAGGCATTCAGCTCCATGGTGACTCTCTTCAGTGTGAGTTGAAGGTTCAGCCTCTCTAAGCTGGTGGATGCATGGTATGACTTTGTGTCACGGAAAGCAGCAGAGAATGGGGCTCTCACCATCGTCAGGGAGGCAGGAGTTGTCCGGCGGGTTCATGGACACGATGTTGACGTGAGAGCACAGGAGCTGGATGATCTCGTTCAGCTGCTCCCGGTTGCTGTCGCAGTCCACGAAGATCTCAAACTCTGAGCTCCGCCTTTTGGACTTACGGGACTCGATGTGCACCAGGTTTACGTGCTTCTCCTGAAGAAAGACAAAAAGCAGCAAACCTCTCAGAACAGGACTGGGTGGGACGGCCTACAATCTAATCCAGAGACTACATTTGTTGACCTATGCTTGCAGGTTATAATCACAAAATAAAATAAAACCAAAATAAATGGCATTGCTAAGGCTCTGCTCCATAGCTGTGAGGCATGGACGAGGAAATAAAGAAAGAAAGAAAAGAAAAGGAAAGCACAGAAGAAAAGCTGCTTAAGTTTTGTTTTTGGATGAGAATGGAATCAGCTGATTGACAGTTGATACTGAGGTTAACCTCAGGGTCACTGCTCTACATCCAGGTTACGACTGTAGTGGCTAAATATCTGTGACTAATGATAAAAGAGAGTGGGGACTTAGCCTGTGATTTGGTGGACTGAAAAATGTAACTCTGATACAGGGGGTGAGATGAGAAGGTTGGAATGTAAACCTCTATAAGTGCCATCAATCCATGCATGCCCTATGTGACCAGTCGGCCTGTGTGATATGGCTGTTCAATCCATAGTGAATGCAGCTCTTTTAGAGAGCTCTGCAGAACACCCGGCTACTATGAGTTTGTGATCCACCTAATAAAGGTGTTAAAGTATCATAACCACTAGTCATTTTGTAAACGCTGATGACCTTGGAATATCAAACAGCATTCGAACGTTGATTACCTGAAAGAGCTTTAAAGCCTTCACCAGTCCGCCAACCTCATTCTTCAGCGAGAAAACCACCACAGCCCTCCCCCGTTCCAAGGAGGTGATCTTATTATCTTTATTCTCCTCGATTTTGCAGAAGTTGGACTTGTTTATCTGCACCAAAGGGGCACAAACAAAAACAAGACAATGAGTGCCTTGCGATCAGAGCAGCTTGGTGAGCCCTCTGCGCTCTAGCGGGTGAAACGAGGAGCAGAGATGTTCTCGTTCAAGCAACCTTCCATTCCAGCACAAGACTCTTTTTCAACCAGATCCTGCTGGGTTTCAATTGAACTATTGAAGGCCCTGGCCTGAATTAAAACAAAGTTTAAGGCACTGCCATAGCTAGACTTTATAATGGCTATGGCATCATCGCCCTAATTTTGGTTTAATCAAGAGCCTGGTTAGTTGGTTGGTTGGATCTAGGTGCTGTAGTGGAGGTGTGTGTGTGGGGGTGGGGGTATTGCTATTAAAGAATAAACAGAGATCAAACAGTTACTATAGAGTATTGTGTTACATGTTTCAAGTCTAAGTAAAAGGCAGCAACAGCCACTAGCCACAAGCAGTCTTTAGTGGAAAAGTGTGTTTATGTGTGGGTGTGTGGGTGTGTGTGTGTGTGTGGGGTATATGGAACACAGATCAAAGAATCACTGTTTGGTACTTGGTTATATGCTTCAAGCTTTTGGTCTTAAAAAGGCAAAATAATTAAGAACCAGTGTTAGCTGGAAGAAGAATGACAAAGAAGATTGAGCTGGAAGAGGAATTGATCCCACCATGCCCTGATCAATAACCCAATGAGTTGTAAACAGAGCAGTGCTCCTTCAATTGAATAGGATGATGGACTTGCATTCAAACGTGGTGCTCATTGCATTGTTGACTCCACATGAGGTACTACAGCATGTTCACTTTATGGCTGCATGGCAAAACCTTCTATTTCCTTCAAGTGCAGGGCGATTTTAAGACTCAGATGGCCATCTCACAAAGCATTTAAGTTTTAACTAGTTTGTAAAGCGAAAAAAAAAGCTCTTTAACATCAACATTGTGTTTTCATTTTAAAAAAGAAAATGGTGGCAACTTATGGTGATACATGCTTTGTGAATTTGCCACTGAGCCTAGAAATGCACATTCTATCCTGTATAACCACACGCTGCTGAAAGATGTGAATACAAGATATTTATTTATAACATTTTCGTTCTCTTCTATTTATTACGGGTACGATCAAATGGGCAGGCTGTTATGTCTAAATCATTTGCACAGGAGCAATAAACTGGTAAAGTCAATTTTAAAAAGCGCCTACTTCAGATAGTTGTTTTGTTTAAACAAACACAGACAGTTATTGCGGCAATATTCTGACATTTTAATTAGTAGCTTGCCAGTAGAACGAGGCTTGGCTGTGTAAATTAAGATTGCTGTGTTTGCGTACACCGTGGTACGCTCTGTGTTTAATCACGATGTACAGCGCGTTAACAGTGCATACCGTTCGAGTTAGCTTTTCCTCGTTTCTCCGAAGGGGCTGATTTGATTTCCATTACATGAGAGTAGATGTTAAAACTTCATGCTGATTTGAACTTGGCTCTCGCCAAGATAAGCACCAACTAAGATGTAGCAGGGGCTGAATCACTTTGTTAAACAATGCTGTTTATCCACGAAGCTGTCAACGCCTTGGCACCAGCCGCTCGGAAATGAGTTCGAGGGATTTCCTGCAGGATCTAGAGCCTGACGCTTACTTGAACATGAACTTTAATAAACCTTGATGCGTAAACTTCCACCTTCCGAGTGAAAAGTAATCAAATGGGTTATTTGTTTAAAACGACACTTACTAGGTTGATAAAAAACAAACACAAAAAAGCAAGAAGATTGCAAAGATAAAGGGCATGTACATTTATTCTAAGTTTTAGTAAAAAAAAATGCGTATGTAAAAATAATTTGCAAAAAATTCAGCTCTTAAATTTACCTCCTGATTTCTGTACCCGAATCCACGTTTTGTCTTCTTTTACAAAAGTAGCTGATGTCAACTCAACAATAGGGTTTGTGAATACGGTACCAGGACAGGGGTGCTGGGAGTAGGGGTGCTGGGGGTGCGGAAGCGTGGCTTCGCATGGCTTCCATCATATACAGGGGTTACAGTTGTGTTCCAGTGCCATTGACCAGGACTTTAAAATATAGCAACATGAAGCTAGTGTATAGATAACCCATGTAATAGGAACATAGTAACGATACCAGGGTTTGAGTTCGCTGTTGGATTAGACGTGCAGGTAAACCAATTATTTTACTGAAATCTGCCATAGCCCAGGTCTGATTAATACACATTAATTAATTGATTGATTAAATAATTATTAATGAAGATGTATTATTATTAATGAAGATGTATTATTATTATTATTATTATTATTATTATTATTATTATTATTATTATTATTATTATTATTATTATTATTATTAGGTTAATTAATTCATTTCGATTTAGGCTATATGGGTAGAATTGCGCTTATATTCAAGGGATAGCATAGCTATATTGATATTTTCATGATTTGGTATTAAATTATATCAATGACCTGCGCGCTCCATTTCGAACGGTTTAATCTTAATGGAATGAATTAAACGAATTAAATAGACATGGTTCGTGCCGCAACAAACAAGCATTGTTAAGAGTTGGTTTCATAAACCAAAGCTTCCTCACTAGAGTACGTTACTTAAGTTTTTAAATTATTATTACAGTTTTTTTTCTGGGCTGCGTGGTTGCCACGTTGTATCCCGTTCATCTTATTATAATTGGATCTTTTATTAAAATAATATTATGATTTCTAAGTGTAAATTATTATTATTATTATTATTATTATTATTATTATTATTATTATTATTATTATTATTATTATTATTGTTAGTAGTAGTAGTAGTAGTAATAATAATAATAATAATAATAATAATAATAATAATAATAATAATAATAATAATGTTGTGAATATCCTATTCAAAAAGTCCTATGGATTTTTTTTTTTTTTAATGAATCCATTCAGCGGTCCGCTAACCAAAAACGAAATCTCCGGCAATGTATATTGAGCACATAGAGTTGTGTCTCCGAGGCAGATCTAGCTATTGAAGTCTTCTTTCAATTAGTTTGCCTTTAACAGGTAGCATTCTGCCTATTCAGTAAAGCCGTGGTGTTTGTAGACTAGCCTATTGTACGTGGTTCCTACCTCAGAGCACGACTGAAACTCAACTGAAACCCCGGCGCGCTGTTTATCAAGCCAAAACGGCCAGAACTCCCTTTTGCGTCGTACCAGTTTTTATCACGCACCTTATAAAAACTAAAATAACTGCGCGACAAAACAATGCATTATTGGAAGACCGTTCTGGCTTGCTAGAAGTCGTTGTGAACATCGCCATTGAGGGATATAGCTGCACTAACAATTCCATATTTATACAGACTCCCTCTGTACTTATAATATTTAATAATGGCTCAAAGGTCAGACGGAAGCACGTGGCTATAGCAACCTCAGTAGCATATCAATTGGATGTACACAGGGGTTGGTATGGAGTGCGCACAACTGCCTGCGTGTCCCTGTGTTTCCTTGCTTCGTGGCAAATGGCAAAGATACATCCCAGCGCCTTGCTACCCACAGCATGCCACGGATTATTTCGTTTAATTAAGGCGAGGTTATGTGTCTGGCTGTTGGAACCTGCTTAATGCGATCTCATTCGAAGCACAGGCAAGCCTATTATTAGCCTCTACTTATTGAAATCTGACACACAAGAGATTAAGGACCTTAGCCCCTGGCCGAACTGTAATTAATCAGCCGAGTACAGTTACTTACTTGGGTTCAATCAGCTGGTTTCATGTAATGCTGTAGCCTATGCAATGATTTTTGGTAACATGTTGCAGCGCCCGTCAGCGCAGTCTACATTAATCACTATCTCATTACACGGACGTTCCTTCTCTTTTTCATCTCACAGACAGGGGACAGGATCCGTAACGGCAGTGCAACACACAAAACTACCCATTATATTATTATTATTATTATTATTATTATTATTATTATTATTATTATTATTATTATTATTATTATTTGTAGTAGTATTGTAACTCAATAGAATCCCTAATATTGGGCCTGTAATCGCGACTTCAGAAGAGTCGGATCTCTCTATCTGACTTTCTTATTGCCGTGGCTAAGCAGTTTTATCACAGGATTGAGAGCCCAAATTTACTTTACTGAGAAACCTAACAAACTTAATCAAACTCGCAACAACCGCCTGGCAAACCCGAGAGTCTATTCAAATTCAAAGACCAGCTTTTTATCGCTGTTATTGTTATTGAAATGTTTTTTTTTTTAGTCTAATGTATTAAGGATGGGGGTGAAATTAAACGTGGCTACGGTATTAAAACGGTACCGAAATGGTAATGCATTTCCACATACTGAGTAAAACTCACCTTTGATCATGTAGATAGATCCAGATAAATTAACTATTGCAGAGCGTTTTAACAATTGCAATATGTGTTCAATACGACTACTTAAATGAATAATAATAATAATAATAATAATAATAATAATAATAATAATAATAATAATAATAATGAGCCCATCATACGCATTGTTTCCAGTGTTGGTTAATACCAATTGCACAGCTATAAGCGCTGTCACATTTTGTAGGAACGCGTAATTTTGTTAAATTTTTTATTTTTATTTTTTAAATAATAAACGCGATGGTGACCACAGAATAATAAAGAACACATGGGATTAAAGCAGGAAGCGCTATTTACCTCATTGCTGAGCTGCTTTTCTTCAAAGGCTGTGTTCATGGAGTCGAAAGATCTTCCTCTCCTTGGGCCATCAATCCTGTTGGAGTACATACCGCGGTGTGGTTTCAATGATTCGTGAGTGTGCGAAAGCAATCGTGTTAATAGTAACCAGCGGAGAAGCGACTCGCTGTGGTTTGTACTCTGCGCGCACTGCGTTTCGGTATTTATGGCCAGGGACTCTTAGCACACAGAGCTATAATCCCCCACTAATGGAAAAGATTCTACACAGCCACGTCATGCCAGCATTAACAATGTACCCACATCAAAACAGATATAACACGAAGAAGAAATGACGTAACAGCACGGTGACAAAAATATACAAATGGTTGATTTTTGAACCATGTCTTTCGTTTATTAGACCCCCTTTACCTCCTTAGTATAAACGATTGACGTTTTGGGATGCTGTGAAAAAGGTTGACACATTCGTGTGTGTTGTGAGAGCTTGTGTTCATTGGTGATTTTGTCAATTGTTCGATTTAAATAAATAGCCCGTATTGAGCGGTATAAATAATTGCGTAGACTCGTATGCGTTTCAGGTATCAGGAACGAGGTCGTATTGTTCTAAGGAGTAGGTATTTCTATAATGCTTTGATATCCATGCATTGTATGCCTTACACAGTTAATTGCACATTGGACATGTACCCTTTTAAATGTGCCTCGTTCAATCCCAGACCCGTGAGTAACCGTGTGTATAGATTAATAAAAAAATAAAAAACACAATGTTTTATCACCAAACACATAGGCCACTCTACAGTGTATATCTAGCTATCTTATTTAAGTATTTCCTATAAATATATATGGCTACACTGCCACACCTATGGACACACAGCTCAACCCGTGGACAGAACTTTGAATACAGAACCTTTTAATTCCCCGTGGTAATGATCGTGGTTGTTTACTGCAATCTGGCCCATCTCTTCGCTGATAAAAACCCCAGTCAATAGAATGACTGAGCAATCAATTATCTATGGGAATTCGGCATTGCCATATTAAGGTGGTAGTAGAACCGCCAGATGGATCTATTTCAGCAACGAGTGGGTCAATTGTTATGGAGCGAGCCTTAGGGCGCTATTCATAAAGATGCCACTTTGTTTGAAATCAGTTTGGATCTTCAGAAACATGTTTTCATGTATCAGTTCGCTGACAAGCATGTGAAAATGGAGTTGGGTGTTTTGAAAAAAAAATTGAATACACGTGTAACAATGGAAATGTAAGGGACATGAACAGGTACCCACCAAAAAGAGTAAAAGCATTTCGAATACATTATGTTTTGAATAACGCTTATACGCATGGGTCTGGTTGAGACTTCAGACTCATAATGTGTCGTTAAAGAAATTAAATTGCAACTTGTATGCATGTTTGAATTTCCACAAAGAAGATGCAATAACTCATTAATACCGATAACTCAAAACATGTCAATGATTATTATTATTATTATTATTATTATTATTATTATTATTATTATTATTATTATTATTATTATTATTATTAAAGAATACAAGCTATACCATACCGGATATTACTACCACAGTACTAGTTATTTATAGTAGTTTTCATGTCTTTTGTAAATGATAATGTATGTTTTAGATTCTTCTTTTTCTTTTTCTTCATAATACTAATTAGAATATATATATATACAGTATATATATAAACGCTTTTATCCGTCTCAAAGAAGTCGTCGATTTGCCTAAAGTGACGCAAAGCAAATTAATATTTGAATGCACTTCTGCGGTGTGTTGCTGATGAGGAAGTTTTTTCTGTTTGCTTCCCTGGCGGGAACCCTTAATTAAATATATAGCGCCGCTATTCATTTTGACTCCGTGTCATCAGTTTACTAAGACGTGTATCAGCCCGGTTGTGCGCAATTCTTTAACTACTAATCATTGCTGCTTCCTTATGTACATCCTGGAGGAACTGCGTTTGCTGATATTTCAGCATCCCTGTCAATGGATACAGTTTGTCGACGGTGTAACAGTGTTGATATAACTCCGTATTTATAAGCACTGACACTGTCATGTTTGCTCCTTCCGTTATTAACTATTAGCGCTGTGGAATAAAGCACGTGGAAGCTGAGGGAATAGGGGGGGAGGGGGGGGGTCTGTTTGAGGTAACGTAACAGTCAATGCCAAGGGATTCTTTACGGTAAATTAACATTTTGATTCAGATTCCAGATCTTAACTACATCAAGCTGGATGATTTGTTTTGTGTTAATGTACCAGATTGTCTGTCGTCCTCTCTTCGAGTGTAGCTATGTAAAAATAAAAAATAAAAATAATAAAAAAACCCTACATACTGTGGAAATTACCTTAACGCTCCCTATATTTTTATTGTGTTTAAGTTTGTTATAACACAGATCCTATTTGCGTTTTTGTTTGGAGTTGTTTTTCTTTAAACCAATATACAGTCCAAACCTGCTCATGCGACCACCTTTATTTATCGACCACCTGGTCTAAGTGACCTCTTTAAATTCCTCCCAATGATATCTGTGCTTTTATTGAACTGTATTAAGCGACCACCTGTCTAACGAGACCAGCGACCACAATTCTCTTACCCAGCAACGGACTCAAACCTGTATTAAGCACCCTTACACAGGGCTATTGTTGTAAGAAATAAATGGTACGTCCCAAATTCAAAGGAATACGGTAACAATTCTAGCAGTCTTTATCTGTAATCAATAAAACAACAGCGCTCTCTTGAAAAGGAAGAGAGAAAACCTGGAGAAACAAAAGGTCCTCCCAAGATGACAGAATTAAAGTTATTAAACTTATAAAGACAGTGTGCCAGAAAAACCGCTGAAGAATTCGGCACTAGAAAGACGCAGATACAGCATTGTGAAACGGACAGAACTAGGGCTTGAAGTTTTAGGTTTTTATTTTTGTTCACGTGACCGTGTTTTGAGCCGATTCAATATCTTAATTAAACTGTTAATTACTAAACAAAGTCGCTTCATTTTACCTGGATGTCCTGATTGACTTGCTGATTCTGTTTCACCTTCATTATTCGAACACAAGAGCAAGCCATGACATTAATCACTTCCCCCAGATGCTACTTTAACTTGCATTTCGTTCTCGCACTTGCCTGGGAACTATAGGTAGCTTCCATTAATTTAACATAATGCTATCATAATTAGGATGTAGCGGCTTAAGACTTAAAGACAACCCGTTAAAAGGAAAATAAACACCGACAAATTCAAGCCATGCTGATAGGAGTATGATTAAAACAATGTGCGCGGTAATCAAAAAATATCTTATGCTTATGCTGGCGTCGAATCAACAAGTACCTGAAAGACAGACACAGGCATTGCAATTTGCAACGGATTTAAAACATTTTGTGTGACCTAAGACAGGCAAGCATTCATTACTTTAAATGCATTATTAAATGAATGTTATTAAATTACATACTTCCTTTTGTTCATATTACATCTGCTGGCATTTACAGCCTATATAAGACATACATAATTACAGGAAAGCATTCAGAGACAAATAGAACATTCATAAGTTATGGGCCACCTGTGTTAAGAGACCACTATTAGACTGTCCCCCCCCCCTCTCTCTCTCTCTCTCTCTCTCTCTCTCATGAATAGAACTCCGACATAAGAAAAATAAGACAAAAAATGACAAACAGGCTGTAGAAAGACAGCTCCGTTTTTGAAGCAGCTTTGTGTACGTTCTTAAATGCCAAGGCCAGTTCACAATGGGTTTGTCAGTATCAGAGGTTCCATTCCAGCCTTTGAGAATTCCAGGAGCCGGGCGCTGTCCAGAACAGTGGTGCTGAAAACACGTTCTGAGAACAGCGCATTCACAATACGACACAATGGGTAATATTGTCAAAGCTATTTACTCCAAAACGTCATCAGCACGGTATTTCAATTACGTAATAACACACCCAATAACGCTACCAAACAACAATTAAAGACCTGAGGCACTTGATACCGGGGTTTGTGAACAGTTTTGAGTTTTTCCTATAACCCGAGACGGGTATATCAACGCGAATCTTTTAATGAGAGAGGGCGACTCTTTACGTGTGGTCTGTTTGCAGATATGTTCACAATACATTCTTAGTAATTCTGTGGCTTTCCTCGTAGTCTGTACCACACAGTAAAATGCACCTCGAAGCATTCCACACTGATACAGACAGAGACATGGCTATTAATATACAAGCACCGTGTTGGCGTATCTCACTGCAGCATTCTATGGTTTTATTAGTAATACAAGTAACAAGACAGTAATTTTATTTAACATCCCCTGAGCCTTCTGCATACTTGCCTACTATATATAATAAGGAAAGCATTGTGTAATACATTTTCACAAACACAGGCTGGATTTCAATCACCACTGCATAGTCTTCTCTTGTATAGGCCTTCGACTTGCATCTTGTCATGTTATGTGATGACATAAGATTTAGCATTAAAATCGTGCATTAAAAAAATTAATATTACCTTAATACCATGATTACCCTACAAAGAGTAGGACATTATTTTTTTACATTGCAAAACTCCCATACTGTAAGACCACACTTGAAGATCTGTGGGTTAATTTGAATGCCATATTTGAACAGTCATCTGTCTGCTTCAGACATTTCAAACCACTTTTTCCTGATGTGGTCAAGCAGTCTGCTGCAATAAAGGGGAGGGGGATGGAATTTCAGCAGTGATTAAGCCAGACTGCAACTCACCCATAGGTAAAACAATAAGAACCTGATACTGAAGAAGGCATTGGCAGAAACGTTTCTTATACCCAAACATTGGCTCAATGAAGTGTACTTGACTTTGTTTCTTATACCCAAACATTGGGTCAATGAAGTGTTGTTCTATTTTGACCGCTCATGTAGGTACTTTCTGTCAATCCAGTAGGGGAGACTCAGGTTATCCTCAGGCAGGGCTTGGGAGGAAGTGCCATCAAGCAAGTATAAATACCCTGAAAATAGTTAGTCTCTTCCCAGACTGGGGTGGGCGATTCCTGGGCAAAGGTCAGGATCTCCCCCTGTCAAGACCGCGTGGAAAACAAAAAAGCAATCATTTTCCAGAAGCAAATCATCACACATCAATGACTCTGAAAGCATTCAGGGGAATGCTGTTGGGGAATAACACAGTCAGATGTTCCAGTCTCTCAAAGAACAAAAGCCTGTAGCAACACCACCATGCATGAAAAGGAGATGCACGGTATAATGCAATTTTATCTTCTTATTAAATTAGATTAGAAATTGAGAAACATTATGTTTTGTGATTGTATATCATTTTTCAAGGGACAGCATGCACCCTGTGTGCCCACCAGGCAGCCAAATCACTAAAGCCTGCCAGTCGAACCTGTTGACTGTCTGCACACCAGAAGGTCATCATTTCAAATCTTCTCTGTTGAAAAACAGATTGGGATCTAATTGTATCTCAAGAGATGTGGCGATGGTCCAGTTCTCAATGGGGGCTGTTCTTGCTGATGAGGTGAGTGGCTGCCTCCTGCAGACCTCACCTCAATCCACTCCAATCGACTCAGACCAGTGCATTAGTTATTGTGTCCTGCACCTTGCGTGTGACAACAACAACACTTAAGGCTCTTACACGGATTCAATGAGCAGTGCAGGCTTTCTTCATGTACTCTCTCAATTCATTGGTCCTGTTCTCTAACTTTTGTCTACTTAAAGGACTGACCTGGCATCTTAAAAGCTGTGTTGCTTACAAGCTGTTAGCTTACTGAACTGGTGTAGTCAAATGCACAGAAGACAATCACATGATTAAAAAAATATCTATGACAGGCATTGGGTTTTTTTTTCAACTGAGGGGGTGACAATAAAATTCTTAGAAAATGACAGCTTAAAAACTTCACAACATGCATGCTGAAGATTCTACAATAAGTTAACATGGGATCTAATTGTATCCCTGTACATGTTATTGTTATTATTATTATTATTATTATTATTATTATTATTATTATTATTATTATTATTATTAATAATAATAATAATAATAATAACATGTACAGGGATGAAACTTGCCCAGCCAAAGTGCTCTTGAGAAAACTGCCTGATGCCATAAGAGAAATAGAAACACACTGGTAAGACGAAATGTGTGATAGGGAAAGGCTGACTCGGGAGCGGTGAAGCGTGTGCCGTCAGCCCATCACTTCTTTTCACACTGCAGACTCACCATGCAGCTACAGCATAGGAGGACAATGCAGCTCCGGGCATTTACAGGTGCCTGGCCAGGCTACAGGGGTCGCTGGTGCACGGTGCGCCGAGAACACCCTAAGACGTTACAGTAAAAGGAATAAGCATCTTTAATCCCTATACAGACGGGATTATCACAGCCTAATGCTGCCCTTGCTGAGGATCGTTCATTGATCTGATGGCTGCAAAGTCCTCACAATGTACCTCAATGAATTGAATTCAGGCTGTCACGTCTCTCTACATCTGATTTAACTGTACTGACCCAGACATTTAATAAGCAGGGAAAGGGGCCAAATAATACATCCATCCATCCATTATCATTAACCGCTTACTCCTTTACAGGGTCGCGGTGAGCCGGAGCCTAACCCAGCATACACAGGGTGCAAGGCGAGACTACACCATGGATGGGACGCCAGTCCATTGCAGGACACCACACACACACACACAGGGCAATTTAGAGTGACCAATCAACCTGGACAGCATGTCTTTGGACTGTGGGAGGAAAACGGAGTACCGGGAGAAAACCCACACGAACACAGGGAGAACATGCAAACTCCACACAGACAGTACCCTAGGCCGGATTTGAACCTAGGACCCTGGCGCTGTGAGGCAGCAGCGCTAACCACTACCACACCATGCCGCCCCCAAATAATATATGCAGAAGTTATTTATACAAGTTGTTTTGTGCATGTATAAAATCAGTCTTAAGGAGGTTCGGGGTACATTGTCAAAGCATTTAATATCGTCTTTAATTAACTCCCAAATCCTACATTTTAATGTTACAAAACTGCTAAACAAACCTGAGAGTGCTAGTAATAGTAGTTATAGTCATTACTAATATTTAAATCAGAGTACTCTGCAAACAGGTCTTCTCTGTGTTTGTATGACTTGAAACTGTTAACCCAATAAGAGCATGCTGATATAATTACCTGTAAATTGTGTTTTCATAACTTGAAAATTAACCTGAAAACCATGACAATGTACCTTGTGTGTAACTGGACTGCAACCACACTGGCTTGGATATCGCCTTTGTGAGGATTGTTTGACCTAAAACAAAAAAGTATTAAACTTAAAAATGATTTGATTTCCTTTAATGGAGTTGTTTTTGTGCTGGAAAAGTTTGTCCAGTCTCTGATTAAGGCTTTTAGTATGATTCATTTTTTCCAGCTCATGGAGTAGCCTTATAACATGAATCATAAGCCTGTTTGCCCAGATTTCTTCTGTTTCCCTTTTTTGGCAGGTTATTCAACAGAGATGTCGTTCCACTTAAGAGGACAGAAGAGCAGGATTTTCCAGAGCATGGTGTTTTGGTTCATCAGACCTCATCTGTAGACCTGATGAGGTTTGACAAGTAAACACAACATTCAAGGCAGGGTTTATCCAGGTCATTGTTGGACTACTGTCAGTACAACACAGAACAGCAGAGCAGAGAGACTCCCCAAATGAATCCAAATGTACAATGCTATTATAGGAATAACAGCAGGCCAATCAGTGTGATGTCACAACTGGACTAACACTCTTGCTCCTGTTTAGAGATTGGCTACTAAAGATTATAGACATGTTTAGTAAAATGGTTTCCAGCAGTTTGACCCATGCTTAGGCTGCACTTATTATCCCAAATCTAACCCAAACCTAAACTCTAACTGTAACCCTTACCCTGGATCTAACCCTAACCCTAAACCTAACCCTAACCCTAACCCTAACCCTAACCCTAACCCTAACTCTCAACCTAACCCTAACCCCAGCCCTAACCCTAACCCTAACTCTCAACCTAACCCTAACCCTAGCTCAAACCCCAACCCTAACCCTAACATAACATGTCCCAGTCTCACCACACCCCATGGTTATTTGGTAAGGTAATATATTAAAGACCCACACTCAGGTGAGACATATTACTGGTGGGACAAGTCTTATCAACTCAGATTGCATTCAGAGTCTGATTCCTCAGATTGCCAGGACCTGATGAAATCAAGTGAGTTGTCCGGCCAGCTTTGAACATGAATAGAAGGTCACATATTGATATCTGTTTACCATTATCTTCTGGCAAGATTTAGATGTTTTTATTTCCTTTCGTTGCAAGCACGAAAGCTGCTTTATGCATCAAGGTTCACTTTGCACCATTGGGAGAGCATGACTATTAACCCTTCAATGCTACTTCTACCATCTCTCAGCAAGTCCCTAAATTAGGTGTCCATACAAAAGCCAGTTCCTCTTTGTACTCTACTGTTTGCAGAATATATCCCAGGCCAATAGTGTTTGCTCTAGCTCTGTTTGACAAACTTATATTACCTCTTTTATGCCGGTGTACACAGTTGTGTTTTTTACGAAGGTCAATTGCAATCTCCTGCTGATGAAGGATCTGTGTCACATGAAAGCCAATGTGAAGCAACTCATGCATTTAATCTGCCCCTGTAAAGCAGTGCACCAGGCAGCTGGTCGCTGCTTAGCCTCCCAGCTGGGCAGCCCAGGTTCATGGCTAGTAGACAGGAGGGCTGAAAAACAGCTTCAAACCCAAAACACTTGCTGCCTTCTATGATGTTTCAAACTCTTCTGAGTGTGGATTTCTATCTGCACTGTCCTCCCCCATGCAAATTCACTTACTGAAAGATATCTGATGTTATTACTGAACTTTTAATTTGACACTTGGAACATTATCAAATCCCCCAGGAAACTCTCTTAAACTCTCTTTTTTATTTTTTTTAATGAACATTTAAGCAATAATTATTATCAGGAATTGCAGAAAACAAACAAACGAGAAAAATAAATGTAAATGCCAACTGTCCACGCAAATACACTCAACTGACTCTTAACTAGCGCATGATATACAGTGAAGTACTGATGAATGCACATACATGCATTTTAAGCTCTTCTGAATATTCAATTAAGAATAGGATTAATAGCAAGTGTTTGTGTGTTAGTCTGCATGGGTTAAAGAAGAGGACCCTGTATATTCAAAACAGCCTGAAGAGCTCTCAGCTGTGTGCTCAAGAGCAGCTCCCTGCTCTCACTGCTCAATTAGCAGCCTTTCTTACCCATATCATTACAGCACAAAAGCACGGCCTCTTTTATGTTCCTTATTGGAAAAACAAATATGCTGCGGCTGCACCTACTCCTATATTTACACATACAATTAATTGTCCATTGCCTACCAACACAACCCCTGGGATTCATGACTTCAAACAATCTTTCAAACGATCTAAACAACACTGATCAATGCTAATCCAGGCTTTGCTCATCCAGCTGTATTGTAAAACACAATAATAGTCTGTGATCTTGGTTTTGTGGTGTGTACTATTATCCACTGAGGGCCAAAAAAGTTAAAGACACCAAACCTTTTGTGTGTGTGTGTGTGTGTGTCCTTAGCTGGGTTTGAACCCAGGGCTCCAGGGGTAAAAGGTTATTGTACCAACCTCCAGTGTCACCAAGACCTCAATATTTAACAGACACACACTCATACTACACTGCTACTCATTACCAGATCACGATTCTGTCTGCTTTCATGCAAACTTCAAAAACAGAATGTGTCGAAAAGGGAAAATTAATTATGCATATGGGGTTATTCACCTAAAACAATGAAAGAAAAACAAGGCTGCCTTATTGAACCCTCCCCGCCTCCAGCACGGCCTTTGTTTGGGTTGCTAAGGTAGAAGACAGCCCTGTTCTTAACTATCTGGGTGACGGCTCAACGGACCGTGTCCCTTTTCTCTATAGACCTTTGTTAGGCAACCTGACACAAAGGTGGCTGTTTTCCTAGATCAGGAAGAAAGAACAGCAGTCACGGTATCCTTAATGTCAGCAGCTCTAGTCCCTGCTACACCAAGCTGAACAGGGGAAAAAGGGATCGCAGTCACAAACATTAACAGGGTCTTTTATTTGTCTGCTTGTATCATACAAACAGCATGATATACATTATCCTTCTTTTAACATCCCTTTAAAGTTTATTATTTTGACTCTGCCTTTCTCAACAATTCATGTCTTTTTTTTAAAGCCCTGGCTTTAACCCCTATTCAATCTGCAGCTGTGATGTAGTTGCAGGTACTGATTAAACACATTTTCACTGGAGCAGCGCTGCAGATCCATTGTTTGTCCTGGAAGCACTTCTTTAAATTAGAATGGCGCAGGTATAATGCAGCCCAGAATAAACCAACATTTAAAATAAGAAACAGCCAATGACGCACGCTGAAGCATAAACTTCAGGGACTTGAGTTCTCCACAGAAATCCCTGCTGGCATTAAGGGAGCCTGCCGGTGCAGTGTGTAGTGCACACACTTAACACCTGTCAGTTGTGATTGATTGATCCAGTTGTAGTTGCACTTGCAGAGTGGATTCCCTCTCTGTGTCCCGTGTGTGTGTGTGTGATTGGGTTTCAGTGACACTTGCGTGTCATTTGCATGATTAGCTCCGTCCATCGGTTGCCCAGGCGCTTGGCAGGAGGCTCTATCAAGGGTTTTGCGGGAAGATCACGATTTTACTAGTATATAATAAAGGAAGAACCATTTCAAAATATTGTAATATTACCAACGATTTAAAATGTATTTTGCGCAACTACTAATAAAGTTAGGTGTGCAGCGTTTTCATCCACTAGCGCTTCATGCATGGGCTTTTGTCCATTTCAACAAAACTAACAAAGAATCTGGCACAGCTACCAAAGTTCCAGTACAATGCCAGGCAGGAGGTGTTGAGCTAAGGATTAATGTGCTCTCGCTCTCTCACTCGCTGAGCCCAGCCAGTGCCTTTATAGCTTACTTTTCATGAAAACTAAATGTTTTGTGAGCCCGCTCCCCCTTAAGAATAATTTTATTATGGAATTTGACAAGTGTTCCCCACATGCCATCTCATATTATTATTATTATTATTATTATTATTATTATTATTATTATTTATTTCTTAGCAGATGTCCTTATCCAGGGCGACTTAACTTGGGGGTACGCTTCTGGATTTTGAACCTGACAGAGGAAGATGTTGTTGCTGGAGGCTGGAGGCTGGAGGCTGCTGGTTATTAAGGTCTGAGGGCACCTGGATTCTGAGTCGCTCTAATTGCTTGGCACTGACAGCTAAATAAAAGGTCTCTTTTCCTGTTGTTCAGTGGAGCCTTTCAGCTGCTCTGTGTTTGTGCACACGTCAGGGGAGGACAGGGCGCTAGCTAACCACCCCTCCATCAAGCCTGAGTAAACCCTGAACTGAGAGAGATGGAGCTGATTGGATTAAGGGGAATGTTTATCCGCAGCGCCAACAGCAAGCAACTTGCCTCGGAGTTGCTTAAGTGTTAACGATGAGAAGGAGGGTGTTTTGTTACACAAAATGGGCATCGTCGCATGGCAAGTACTTTAAATGAATGACTTCAAATAATCACAACTGATCAGCTGTCATGAGCAGGAATGTTACTCCAGTATTAGATATGAAGTGTTTCCAATACTCTGCACCAGGACTACACACGGTTTCTGTCCATCATGACTCAGAGATAGAGAGCACCATTACACTGGAAAACAGACACCTTTTTCTAAATGCACCAGAAACACATGCTAACAAATTACAAGCGAGAAAAAATGCTGAGACTTTGTAAACAAGCAGGTGTTAAAAGATCTGACATCACTGGGGTATTTGTGAATTATTTATTGTGAAATGGAAGGTGTCAGACTAAAAATATAACTGCGGGCACTGTTTCTGTAAATTGCAATATCTTCCTATTGACATTAGATAGTGGTGCTCCAGCTCAGGAAATGACCTACATGATTGGATTCCGACAAGTTAAACAATAGTGCTTCCTTCCTGAGCCCAGGGGCTGTGGGGGCGAGAGCGGCAGATGGTCTTCTTTGTGGGTATATGTGACAGAGCAGGGCAAAGTGTGTGTGTGTGTGTGTGTGTGTGTGTGTGTGTGTGTGTGTGTGTTTACTTTCTAAACCAAGTCATACTGTTCTTTAATTACCTCCAAAAAAGTTAACCCATGACACCCTTTTTTTGTTGCTTCTTGATAGCCGCTGGCTTCAGACATTCCTGCACATGCATGTGCGGATCCTGCTCCTTCTGCTGCGGGCTCCCTGTTCACTTGACAGCACGGACTCTTACAGAGCAGGGATTGGGGATTCGAAGAATATGGGCTGTCAGGTCCTCTTTGTGCTCGCTCACTTTCCATTACCAGCCTGGGGGGCAGTGAGGAGCTGTCAAGACCCTGATTGACATGTGACACAGCAGATTCTTCTCTTCGCAGCACAATCTGTTGGTACAGCCAGCCTCCTCTCCCGTTTAGAGTGGATTTACTTGAGCAGTCCCCAGGGCTGATGTTTACACAGCCGCCACTTCCACTTCCAATGAAGCACCGAGCCGCCGTCACTCGAGCGAGTTTGACAGCTGAACCCGAAGAGCTCATTCACTCAGTGCTAAAGGTGATGGACTCCAGCCCTCCTCCTCTTCATCCGGCAAAGAGGAGGACAAGTGAAGCCTTATGAATGGAAGAATAAACTGCAGATTCAAAGTTCAACTCCATTGAGGTGACATCTCTCGTAGTTTTCAAAGCTTTCATTTCGATTTGTTTTAAGCTTTTTCACGTTCCCCTTCGCTCCTGGGCCCTGCATTACACCAGGGGTGCACAGCTACGGTCCTCAAGGTCCAGAGCCCTCCTGATGTTTAGTCCACCTGAACCTTCTTACCTACATCTGTGAATTTAGTCCTGTACTTATCGTCTATTTCTTTTTATCGCAGATTTAAAAAAAAAAATTATACAGGATGTCAGGACCTTCTGTAAGATTTCAAGCAAGACATCCTCTGCTTTTCCACTCCAAGGAGACCTGATTTTTAGTCCAGTGCGAATCATGCTTTAATTTCTTAATCGGTTATTAAGTTGATGATACCTGGAGGTCCACAAGGAATGGATTCATGCATCCCTGCATTACACATGAGTTTTTTTTTCACATTTTGTGGCCTCCAGAGGTACTGTTCACATTTCCGTTAATTAATTTAAAAATACTCATTTGTCTCAAGGTTTCCCTCGTGAGTGAGCGAGTGGTAATGCATGACTGAACCCACAGTAACGATAAGGTAAGAGAAATCGTTAAATATGAAAACGCTTTCAATTCCGGTTCATGTTTTTAAAAGGGCAGATGTGGAAGCAATCCAGTATCCTATCTTCTTTCCAATCTTTTCAATCACCATTTCATCCTCCCTCCACCCTGCATTTTCTATTCAGCAGTGCAGATTTCCATTACAAAAGAGCAGAGTGCATATCAATGCAATCTTTAATTAAACCACCTCTTCATTTTCCAGGCTTCGAATAGCTCCCGATATCATTTGAAAATGTCCTAACCTTTTAAAAAAGGCTCTCCTTGTTATACAGCAAGCGGATCCACGGCCAGAGATGCAGGCAATAGCTTTTCAATTAGCTTTTAAAAGATAGCTCCTTTTTAACATCTCTAACAATGTCTGATATCACAAAGGAGCCATCCCTCTTAGATGCAGTTTGCCCACCAACATGCATCGAGCTGGCAGAGAGAGGAAGAATAACAACAACAGATATGGTTCTCTCAGTTTCATCTTTTTGGGTAAAAAAAGAAGCAATATAGGTTGTAAATCATGCCATTTTTGGACTGTGGTAGTTTTTCATTAATTTTATTCACGGTTACAGATCTGCAGAATAAAATAAGATAGATAGACAGATAGATAGATAAAGAGAGATAGATAGAGAGATAGATAGAGAGATAGATAGAAACCCAACTGTATAAATGGGTAATTGTATGTAACAATAATGTGATATCTTGTAACAATTTTAAGTCGCCCTGGATAAGGAATAAATAATAATAATAATAATAATAATAATAATAATAATAATAATAATAACAATAATAACAACAACATTTATCCACTGGCGATGCTAACTTATCTGAATCCGGAGGGCTTCATTGAAATGAACGGGGTGCCTCTAAATTGAAGAGGGTTTTCATCTTCCTAGCTTTCCAGGCATGGTGTCCGTCTGGACAGTAACATTTCATTTAGTTTTCGTCCTTCATTGTTCCAAACAACGAAACAAGAAGTCTGGTTCCTGTGTCCATGTGTCACAAAAGGTGATGCTAACAAGACTTATAAAATACTAATAACCCCTGCAATACAGAAGAGGGAAACCAGCGATTCTGACAGTTTATAGTTAGCTAGCAAAGGGGCAGGATCCGCTCTGTCTGTCTGCCAGTCTGCCTGCCTGCCTCTGATCTCTCTTTAACGCAGGCTTGCTGTCCTGGGATCAGAGTTCCATCTGGATCCCACCCCTGACCCAGTCCCAGCCCGGACCCAAGAATTACTTAAAGGTGAGTCAGCTGGCAGGCCAGTTCCCTTGGAGCAAAACCAATGACAGAACATGCAGTGCGATGAAAATAAATCTTATCTACTTGTTTCCAGCAGGGTGGGGGTCCAAGTCTCCCAGGAGTAGCAACAGCACCTCCCTGTGGAAAGCAATCATCATTGCAGGTCAGCAGTAAAACAACACCAGTGTATGCAAGGCACACAGAGCTGGAGAACAAGTGTCACCAAACCAGGCAAACGAAGTATTAACGTAAAATAAAAAGTGAAGAACCAAATGAATGACAATCAAAGCGCAATGAAAGACAGGAATCAGAAATAGAAACTTTTTTTTTTTTTTTTTTAAAAGCACTGTCTTACATTCACTTCACAAAATATAAAATTTTAAAAGGACATAGCGTGATCTAAGTCCTCAAGGCTGGCCAGGTAAATCCCAGCAATTGTTTCCAAACCAGGCACAAACAACCTCCTTATCTCATCCCACCTGCTGATGTCCCTGGCTGTCAGTACAGAACAGGTCACTCAGATTTGGAGGGAGGGATGGAGGGGTGACTCACTGTCAGATGCGGGCAATTGGATTTGCCGGTGACCCCCAGCAGGATGCCCAGCTTTGAACTCCTGAAGGAAACGTGCAACATCCTAAAAACAAGCCAGCGAGGATAGATTGTGCTATAGGAGCAGGCTGTAACACACGGCATGACATGCACTTTACAATATACAGCAGAACTGGAACCAACAATCTGCAGCAAGACGACAAAGAGCAGTAACAGTAAACACACAAGGATTTCAATGTGTGTGTGTTTTTAATGTTGTTAAGTGAGTGCTGGTCTTCTTGAAATGTTTCTCTTTGACCAAAGCACCCCAAGTGAATACTGTGAACACCTCCCAAGTGTTCTGTGGCGTTGAGCAAGCCCTCTGATCATTCATTAATCGTGTAATCAAACCTGAAAAGGAGCGCCCCTCCGGGCTGCACACCTGACCGTCAGTGTGATATAACTATAGATATTAACCCTTTGGATATGAAGCTGTCCATCTCCTCACCTTGTCCATGGATAAGCATAAGCAGGGAGAGGCAGCAGGAGAGAGAACTCTATATTTACATTTATAATATTTAACCTCAGGGACTCAGGATACACTGCATTGCTTACTGCATACATAGCAGACGATGGCAGTGCAGCCTTGACCCTCCAGTCCAGCTGTTCAATAATGCCTTTCATTATTTTATCGGACCTCCTGGCAGAAACTCGGACACCAGGTTCTAAAGCACTTCACTGTTACAGTGTAATGATCACAGCTGTCCACTCGGTGCTAGACAGAGCTCACCCCTCCAGTGCAGGTCTCTGTTGCAATCCAGTTCGAAATGGCTTAATGGAACCAGCTGAGAACTACCTCAATGACACTTCCTAGATGATGACCAAGCAACACCACTATAGTGAGATGACATGCACTTCACTGGGACAGACAAGAACATCTCCCCTCGAATTGTCTTCACTCTTGGCAACCTGCTGGCTTTAATTTAAACAGCACTGCGCGTTTAATTTAACACGAGAAAAACATCCCTGGATGCCGGGAACGAAGCTTCAAATGCAAATCGCTCAGTGTTGTCCTTGTGATTACAGGAACGGAGTATTACAACTTTGTCAATAACTCATAATTAGGACTACAGTAAACAAGTCTTTGGCCAGGTTTTGTGTGTGTTCCAGTTACGGGAGGTCATGTGACTGCACCAGTACAGCTAGTGTCAACAAACACTGTGATTTTGTAACGATCTGCATTCTTGCAATGTGTAATGTATAATGTATTTTTAAAAAGGAACCCTGCTTGCATTTCAACAATAGTTTAGCTCAAAAGTGACGTGCCACTTGCTTGCTTTATATATTACACGGTTAATGCATTATATATATATATATATATATATATATATATATATATATATATATATATATATGAGATTCCTTCAGAGCAAGGCAGCCATGACCTCACTGTACCTGGGGAGTTGCGACACACTGGAAATCCCAGGATTCCAAAACACTCCAAATCCCTCGTTGCATAACCTTCCCAGAAGTCACTCCATTCAGTGAATATCTGAATGGGAATGAACCTCCTATAAATACAAGCCCAGTCCCTCACAGCTACACCAGGCAGAGACCGAAGACAAAGCTTTAGCGACTGTGTGGAGTGCTGATCTTTGTGAGTACCGGACGGGATTGGGGGCTGTACTGTCATCCTTTACAGGGTGTTCTTAATGTAATGACAGATGCGGAAATAATTACCATCCTAAACCAGGAAGACGTCGGTTATAAGAACGATGATAATACTCACCTTTACCTTTACGCAGCGCTTCTTGATAATCAAGATTCTGAAAGCGGTCGTCAAAGCAAGGAGCAGGGAGGGCTGGAGGCAACAGATAGATCCCATTCACAAAGCTAGAAAGGGCAGATAAGAGGGAGCAGGCTCTGAAACTGGAACAAGAGACCCCTTGGGTCCCCTCAAAGATGCTAAAGGGGGTTTTGCAGACTGTTATAGAGTCACATTTTAATCATTTATTACTGCTGGGGAATGGGTATGGCAGTCTGGTTCTATCAGGGTTAAAGTTCTAAATTCAGTACCAGTTAGTGTCAATAGAGAGGGAGAGAGAGAGCAAGGCTCCAGGGTCAGCAGCTACAGGCATGTTTCTCTGAACTCTCTTTTTCTGTCTCGTCGGCAGCTGTGAGAATGAAGCTGTATCTGTGTGCGCTCGTGCTGTGCCTTGTTCTTGGAGCCCAGGCTGAGTGGTATAACCACCCAGGCCAAGCACTGAGAGGTGAGTAAGTAACCCAGCCCAATACTGAAAACACACATACTGTCCAGGAAGCAGGGCACAGGGAGTCTGTGGTGTTGATCTTCTTTAGGAATACAAGAGGAGTTAATTAAAAACTGGAGTGTAGACTTTGAAAATGTGGACCACAGTACACTAACTGAAATGGGCTAGGTGGTGCTGGTGGAAAGCAAAAGTTGTTCAGTTTGGAGATTGACTATTTATTTATTTTTTATTTGCATCAGGGGCTTATGACATGGGACGAGCCTACAAGCACATGGTAGAGGCCAATTATATCGGTGCAGACAAGTACTTTCACGCCCGCGGGAACTATGACGCAGCTCAGAGAGGCCCCGGGGGGAAATGGGCGGCTGAAGTAATCAGGTACGAAAAACCAGTGAACCAGGTGGACGTGAGACCAAGAGCAGTTTATGTTTAAGAAGCAGGCAGGTCGGTCATTTCTTTTGTTTGTATTTTGTATGCACACAGTAACTGGTACTTCCTCTTCCAGTGACGGCCGTGAAGCTTGGCAGAGTTTCCGAGGCAGTGGGCATGAGGACACTGCAGCTGACCAAGCGGCCAATCACCATGGACGCAACGGAGGGGACCCCAACATCTACAGACCAGCCGGCCTCCCTTCGGAATACTGAGCGGCTTCACCCTCAGCCACAGCCGGATCTGTTCAAAAGCACATGTACAATTCGATAAAGCGCTGTAGGAGTCTCAAATAAATTCTTACCAAAAAATTCTGATTGTTTTCTATGTTTTTTTTTTTAACACATTTGTTTTTCTCTTAAATTCAGTATGCATAGTTTCAGGGATGGATATAAGATGCCTATTGCATAGCAGTTTGATCCATTCCCATTAAGCTTGTTAACTATACTTACCATCTGCACCTCAGGCGTAACCAGGCACCTGGGAGACGGGCCATTTAAACAGGTTCAGCGCATCTGTATGACTGAAACTGGAAAGAAGCTAAAATGTTGTTGTTCTGGATGCAGTTGTGCAACGTAGACAATACCCTCCGATAAAGCAAAGAATTTTTCATTGTGTTTAAATGTCTCATTCATTTATTCGACAGCAACTTACTTCTGTACATTACACAGTGTTTTTATTTACCAGCCGTTATTTTAAAAAAAAAAAAAAATTCACCTCATGCAACCATCTCTCTGCAGTTTGATCTATATTAATATATTTTAAATAATACATGTATTTAAAAAAACAAAAAAGTCTTATTAACATACTGTCAACTTGAAACAGGTCTACAGTGCCCAACAACAGTGATACAATCTCTCATCACACAGTAAAGTTTAGTTTAGTTTCCTGGTTCAGCTGCGCACACACACTATGCCTCTGTCCTTCAAGCCTTCTTGAACCTTTCCTTGTCACTCTACAGATAAGCAGATTGTACAGTTAATACCGAAGTCAAAATATCAACCTTAAATACTGTTTGTAAAACACATTCTAATACTATAAAAGCGATACTGTAGTTAATAATTTATATAAAATCAAAGTCACTCCTGGTAAGGATGCATGTGCTGTGCAATAGCTGTCATTAACACTGCTTCCCCACCTTGCTGCAGTCATCACAGACTCCCCTTCAGGGAAACAGATCCTCAGCAGCTGCAGCGAGGATCCTGTTCCGCTGCCAGAAGCCAGTTTAAAGGCTCAGTACGCAGGGTCAAAGTTAAATGAACCCACATTGTTATCTTAAAACACACAATACTCCAGATAATACAGCTGGTGTATGTTAAATAAGGAGAAAGACTGAAGCGTTTAGTGGGAAATGCATTTTCTTTCAGTAAAGAAAGAGCAAAACATCTGTCATCCCAGACAGTACAGCCATGAGAAGAACAGATTTCAGCTTGATTTGCAGCGGCTCTGGTAAATTATTCAACGTCGAGTACGGACATCTTTCAGGCGCTATCAAACCATGAAGGCGAGAGTCACCGAATTCAAATGCCGAGCTGTGGCGGGGAGAGCGCCCGTCAGTCTGGGACAGTCCAGGGTCGTTTTTCTCACTATGCCTGTTGAGACCAGAGGAAGCGATCACACTTCTCCAGCATCGCCTGGATCAGGGCCCTGAAACGCAGAAAAACAAAATCCAGACAGGACAGAAAAACATGACGAGGAACATCAGGGTCCTGCCAAACTTCCTCCGCTGTTCAGATGATCTGAACAGGTCCAGTTCTCTTGGCTCCAAATTCGACAATTTCCTTTGATAAATCGTTTAAGCAACCGAATGATGAAATCAACAACCCATTACGGGATGGAGCTCTCCACGGAAATCTGATGCTGAGAATCAGGTGAGGATCATTGGTGTCGATCGGGCCGACTTACCATTCAGAGTGAAAAAAAAAAACCAGCTGCTTGGGTTTGAGTGGAATTATTGCTGCTTTTTCTCTCTACAGAGAACAGCGATCCACACAAACCCTGTTTCTTCACTCTGAATGGTAAATCTGTTTGATCGACACCAATGGACCCTCATCTGTGGAGAGCTCGATCAGAATAAAAAAATCGAATAAATTGGTTCATGCAGCACTACAGGGCTCCCTTTCCAAACACATTAAAAAAGTATTTATTTAACCAGGATAGAACCCTTGAGATACACATCGCATTCTTCAAGGGGGTCCTGGCAAGAGAAGGTAGAAAGAAATAACAAGAGGCTGAATCTGCCCCGAGAAAGCTCTCTCTGAACATGAATCACCTCTGCCGTTTCTCTGCAATCCTCAGGATCTCGCACACCAGCGCTGACCTCTCGGACAGCTCCACGCTCAGCCCACACTCCTGCAGCACAGCCAGCGCCCGGTCCGGCCCCACCGTCCTGGCCAATAGGAGCGTCATGTTCTCCAGGTTGATGTGGCTGGACCAATCAGAGCCGCCGTTGGCCAGGCTGTTGCCGTGCGTAGAGCAGGGGGAGGCGGGCTCGTCAGCCTTGCTCTGCGTGGTCTGGAGGAGGTACTTCCACTCCTCCAGGGTCTCTGGCATCACACCTGCGGACCGGAGAGAGACGGGCGATTCAGGGGGCTGCATATTCTCGTAAAGGGCTTGAAACTCGCACCTGCACCCAGGAGGGATGGAAATAAGGGTGCCATCGCACAGCAGTTTCACCCATACCGAGCAAGATTAGCCACAGTGTATAAGTAACAAGATCAGAGGTGGTCTATTAATCTCATATTAAAACCAGTTGCTACGCAGTCTTCCATCCCTGCCCATTCCTGGGTTTCAGAACTTCCCTTGTGTTATTATTACTGAAACGACCAAGTGCCAGCAGTTTGAACAAATCTGGCCCACTGGTAAATCTGGTCTGAACGGAATTAAAATTGACATACTGTATGACACCCAGGTTAACAACCACGGCTTTCGTGGAAATCTCAATGGGATTTTTAATTTTCCCAAAGCAAACAGATCCACGGTCGCAATGTTAGCGTTTGTCTACAGATTTTAATACATTGCAAATACAAATCAAAAAGTTCCACTTTTCTAGTCTTATAATGTGAAGTCCAATAACCAACCCCAACCCCCACCCCCATCCCCCCCTTTGCATGTAACAGGGATGAAACAGGACACCTATTGCACAGCAGTTAGATCCATTCCTGGTTTTACTATGTTTAATAGAACACAGCGGAGCCTATGCACTGTGGCTAATCAAGCTTGTAGTAAAACCTGGAACTGGTGAAACTGCTATGCAACAGGAGTCTTATTTCCACCCCTGTGTAAAAGTCTCACCGTTGGGTCCCTCCAGTAGACCCATGTCATCCAGGCTAACGATAACCGAGAAGGCCTCTGTCCTTCTCTCCAGCTGCCAGCACAGGTAGAGGTAGCCAGTCCAGAACCTGCAGCACACACAGTATCAGGTCACTATCTTACACAGAACTCTCCTAGTGACATCATTATTCACGTTTCAGCTTTGGTGTTTATACATTTTTGCAAAACAATTTGAGTACATTCTTTTGCTCTGCGGTCTGGATCCCCCTGGCTCTCCCTGACTCACCCGTGGGATCTGCAGGTCTCTGCCATCTTCTCCTTGCACTTCAGGTCTCCCGGGAGTTTAAGAAGGAGGGAGAGGAGCTGCCCATAGCCCCAGGAGAACAGGTGAGAGCGGGACCTGAGAGCAGGAGGAGGAGAAGAAGGAAGAACTACTCAGCCACATAGCGTTCTTCTAAATCTACAAAACAAAACTAAAAAAACTAAAGAATACAATTAGCTTGAAAGTTGTTTAATGTTTCAGCTCTTCAGCGCTCAGTACCTGGGGTTTCCTTCAGGGCTGATGGTGTCCACTGGCTGTGGGGCATCATGGGATAGCGCTAGCTCGAGCCAATCCTGACGCAGGGATTCCGGTTGAAGCAAAGAACCAATCACAGACAGCCTGAATAGGAACAAAAATAAATAAAATTATAAAACTAATGCTTGTGGAATTCACAAAGCTACTTCCTCCAGTGTCATTAGCACCGCATTTTCTTAAAAAGGAGAGTAAAGGTGCACCCTATAACCTGGAGGTTAGTCTGCAGTGTGAAAAAAAGGCTTCGGAGGACAGCGTGTGCTCGTCTTCGCCTCTTCCGAGTCAGCGAAGGGGGTGGTAGCGGTGAGCTGAGCCTAAAAAATAATTGGATATGCCAAACTGGGAGAAAATAATTGGCGATTACTAAATTTAAATAAATAAATAAATAAATAAATAAATAAATAAAGGGAGGAGAGACATACATCTTTCAAGATACAAAATGAAAAACCATTCAGGTTTTATGAAAGTTGTATTACATCTTTGGGCCAGATTCTCAAAGCTACTTACCTCAAATCGTCATAACCTTACCTCTGCTCTGCAGGCTTCAGCGCACCATTACTCCCCAGAACCTTACCTCTGCTCTGCAGGCTTCAGCGCACCATTACTCCCCAGAACCTTACCTCTGCTCTGCAGGCTTCAGCGCACCATTACTCCCCAGAACCTTACCTCTGCTCTGCAGGCTTCAGCGCACCATTACTCCCCAGAACCTTACCTCTGCTCTGCAGGCTTCAGCGCACCATTACTCCCCAGAACCTTACCTCTGCTCTGCAGGCTTCCACTTCACAAGGTTGTCCAAGTAAGCCAGGAAGTGGGCGGGGCTTCTCCTGGACAGGGCCATGACATCAGCAGGGATGATGGTGGGATAGAACTGGCCAAAGGATCTCAAAGCCAGCTCTCCATGCCTCTCGTACAGCCTGCAAAGGGTGATATACATTCAGTCTGTACAGCAGGTTTAGAAGTATTTTGCATTTACTCAATTTTACTTCAAGCACACACTTGCAGTTTGAGTTTGTAAACTGCATCTATTATTCAGCTTCAGCAGATAGTAACCCGTCCCTCCTCACCTGCTCAGGTGTGCGAGGAGCAGGGCTGCGTCCCAGGGCTCTTGGGCTCTCAGGTACTGCAGGGATTTCAGCAGGTCCCCTTCTTCCAGAACCACTGTCCCAGGACTGGACCGTGTCAGCTCTGGGAAGGGAACACAGAACAATCCATTCAGCTGAGTTAATGCTAGCCTGTGAAATTCAACTTTCTAAATTTAAATGACAAACTTTTCAGCTAGAACTACCAGTCAAAACTTTTCTGTTAGTATTCATTCATACTATATGCCACTGAGTGTTGTCTGCATTATGGATGATATTATTATTATTTATTATATCTTTATTTTTATATAGCGCCTTTCATAGTGGAACACCATCACAAAGCGCTTTACAGAGGTAGGCTGTGAACTGTGCTTTATATGCAGTCACTTACAATAGGACATTGATTTAACATCTCATCCACAGGGTGGAGCACAAGGAGGTTAAGTGACTTCCTCAGGGTCACACAGTGAGTCAGTCAGTGGCAGAGGTGGGATTTTAACCCGTTACCTTCTGGTTACAAGCCCTGGACTTTAACCACTGGACCACACTGCCTCCTAATAGCCAGGAAGAAAATTCCTATATTTTTGTTGATCTCAAAGTGCCGTCAAGCCTGGTCTTAGAAGATCCCAATATTTCAGCAATCCACCACTTGGCTGTGAAGCACTGATGAGTAGAAGGGAGGGGTTTGCACCACTCGGTGTAAAGGAAGGAGCCCTTACCCTTGAGCCCGGCAGTGTAAGCGCCCCACACAGCAGGACAGTCCCGGTATCGCATCAGGCAGCTCCGCCGGGCCCGCTCCAGATCAAGCAGGAAGAAGAACCTGTGCAGGAAGCGGCAGGGCGTGGCCCCGTCTCCATGGAAGCAGCCTAGCTCCAAGCAGAGCGTGGCCAGTTCAGTCAGGTCTCTGTGAAGCTCCGGGTGCAGTTCGCAGGGGGAAGTCACTCGCACTGGAGCCGGGGGGGCTGGGGTGCAATCTGTTCCGTCTCTGAAGCCCTCCCCCTCCAGAATGGTCTCTCCCGGGTCAGTTCTTGAATCTTCAGACACCCCGCTATGCTCCTGGGGGCTGGTCGGCACAGCTGCAGGGTGATCCGTGGCACCCCCATGGTTAGGGCACCCTGCCTCTTCAATCTGGTCTCCAGGGTGCCTGCTGTCCTCTGGCCCCTCTGAGAGCCCTGTGGCCCCCTCTGCTGCTGCTGCAGTGCTGTCCTCCCCCCCTCGCACAGCATTCTTCTGGGGGTCACACGCTGGCTCCACCGCGTCCCCCCAGCGTCGGACAGGACTCTGCACATCCCCTCCTCTCTCTGCGCGGTCCTCCGGCAGACCCCAGGCTCTCTCCAGCGCTGGAAGCCAAGTCCTCAGGACTTCCAGGAGGCTGTCTGTGTTCAGCAAGACTAGAGGGTCCTGGAGCTGGGCCCTGGGGAGGAGGGGTTACATGTGCAATGCGTGTTAGTTTTCATTGCAGTACAAAAGAGAAGGAGAAAACAAACTACTGACCCAGCAAAATTCGCTTAAACCTCCTGCCAGCTTTGCAGAGTTGATTTTTTTTCCCCCAGCAAGGCTCACGAATCACTCACCACTGTAATTGTCTGCCTAAAGGATAATACCTTTTCAGGGTAATCTGCAGTTCTCCCCTCCAGACCGCGTCTGGTCCATAAATGCACCTTTTCAATCCATCCGCTCACATGCTAACCACCTTCCAAACACTCGATCACTGAATCTCATCAGAGAAGTCATCGTGAGAAGGAGCTATGCTTTTAAGTGAAAGCACTTTTCAACAAAACTGCCCTTTGCTTTTCAGAAAGCAGCTGTATTTCAGTATTAAGTTCCATTAACAGAAAGAGCCGCTGTTTGAATCTTTAATAACACTCACACTGCCCGCGCTGTCGCCTCCTTCAGGCCCCGCAGCTCATCCTTCTCAGCAGGGGGGGCGTCTGTACAAACCCTGGGGAACAGAGCAGGAAATACAGAAATACTAAAAAAACCAAAAAACAATTCAAAGCTTGTTTAAAAAGAAAAAAAAAAAAACACACCAACCACCCCACTAAAATTTGGATTTCTAACCAAAGTATAAGAAATTTTGTAAATAGGATGAAACTGATCAGCTGTTTACGTCTCAGGATCTCGAAGCCCTGTCTATGCAAACACTGTACAGCTGTCCTCGAACAACCACCGATGCACCTCGGACAGTCCTGCTGCAGTGGTGATCATTAATGGTGGAGTTTTTTTTTTTTTTCTGGGGTAGAAATCCCTTCACCTAGGGAGGAAGGCTGAGACCAACCCAAAACTCCTTACACACACACACAGACACACAGACACACAGACACACAGACACACAGACACACACACAGACACACACGTCCCAGGTCACACACACACACACACGTCCCAGGTCACAACCGAACCTGGGTCCCAGGTGAACTCCCTCTGCTAGCCGGGGCTAGTCATGGTTACTTACTCCTGCTCCTGCTCCTGCTCCTGCGGGTAGGTTACCACGGCCTCACGCGGCTGCCCCTCCTCTTTCCCGTTCGGTTTGGGCCACAGGTCAGAGGGCATCTGGAGGGTGTTGATCTTCTCTGTGGTCTTCCTCATGAAGCTGGACACGCTGGAGAAACAAGGACAGCACTGAGCATCAGGAGGAGGAAGGTCAACGAGGAGGGTGGGGTGACAGACTGTCATTACAACTAGCACAACAGCATATAGAGTACATTATATATATATACATACAGTACATATAGTTTTGTAACACTAGCAGGTGTTTTGTTTTCTTTCAAATACTGTAAAAGGCTTGTGAATTCCCCATCATTGTCACCTCAAGCTTTCAATACCAGACATTTTAAAAACAGAGGAACTCAGGAAGAGGATTTTAACAAAGCGTTCGTTTTACTTCCTAAAGTCAAATTATTGTATTATTACTGAAGATAGTACATACAGCAATATAATATAATATAATAATAATAAACATTTGACACGCATCAGAATCTTCTCCGTTTCAATGGAGCCTGCCGCTCACACAATGCATCAGAAGACTTACAAACACGTTCGGATCGCCCCTTTATCACAACACGGCTGCTTCAACTGAGCTCTCCTCGTATCCCAGGACAGAAAGCTAAAGGAATCACTCTTACCTCGCAGCAGCTCTGTCAAGCAAGTGTTACTCTGTATCCACCAGAATGAAATAACAATCAAATGTCTTCTTTACAGAGCTCCATGGACAGCTTTCATATGAAATAATGTGCATGTGAGAAACGGGAAGTGAAAGCACAGAGCAGCGGGTCATGAGATGAGATCAAGCTATATTTATAATCGGCACTTCCCCCTTTATAATTGAGTTTGTATCACATCCCCCTATAGATTTGACAGCAGGCAACAAATACATAAGTGAATACCTACAAATCGTTTCTGTAACAAATAAAATCCTGCTATATTCATACAAAAGTATTTTAAAACTTTGTATCTGATTAGCGTCTGATCAATAAAGCGATGGATTTCGTGGTATTAGGGATGGCTTACCAGCAGTGATGCTGTGCAGCACTAAAAAGAGCCCCCTTCCTGTCAAGCATAGACTCTTACATGAGGAAGTTGGGAAGGGGACCTTTCTGGACCGGTGCACCTCCCTGACACTACTGGCAATGTACTGGTTTTATTGATCAGTCAGTAACTAGATGTTTAACCATTAACTGTGTGACACAAACATGGATACATTGGACTTCATGTAAGGGAGAACTGATTTCAGATTCACCCATGCCTTTACACGCACTATACCACAAACCCTTTTTCTGTTGTTTAAATACCTAACAGACTACTTTTGCAGACTTCTTTAAAGTATTCTGAGCTGCTTGCTTGTTGCTGACATTTTCTTACACTTTCACAAACATTTGTTGCAAACTGAATTTTGGGGTAAATAAGACTGTGACAAATCAGGCCCAATGGTTTACCTTTGAAAGTTTACCATGGTAAATTTGTTTGCCATTTTCCCTTCCTTTTCACATAGCAATACAGGGATGGAAATAAGACTCCTATTGCATAGCAGTTTCACTCATTTCAGGTTTTCCCATGTGCTTGATTATCCACAGTGAATAGGCAACAAGCTCAGGTGTGTCTCATTAAACGCATAGTAAAACCAGGAATGGATCAAACTGCAATGCAACGGGACTCCTATTCCCATCCTTGTAATACTATATGCTTTACACTTTGCTATGCCTTTACTATGGGAAAGTTTCATAAGGCTACAGATCTGCAGCACGCTCCTAAAGAGAAAGGGGGGTGATGGTTGGTTCTGGTTTGAAACTCAGAGCCCCTTACCTGTCTTTGACAGCCTGCAGGGCGACGCGCGGAGGAGTGGGGCGGAATGACAGGGGGATGTGGAACTGGAGGAGGAAGTCGGTCCGATCAGCTTCCACGCGCTCGCTGGTGGGGGGCAGCGTGTCTGAGAGTGGAGGAGTGGAGGGAGTGGGCACAGCATGGGAACACAGATCGTGAATGAATAAAATCGAATCATGAAAAAATAAAACACACAAACACATGTGAATGCAATAACGGGTGATAAGCAACAGACACCGGAGCTGAGTGTGTTCTACAGTGAAGAACAAAAGAGAAAAAATCATAAGGAATGGAAATGCAATGTTATGGGTTTTTTTATTTTTTATTATTGTATTGTGTTTTTTACAAACATATTAAGATAAACAGAAGGCATTGTCAGAATTTCAGTTGCTTTATTTAGCTGGAAAGCTTTTTTTTTTTAATTTTGTTTGTTGTGTGGGATCAAGCAATGGGGTGGTAAGCCAGACAGATTTAAATCACAAGGTACAAAGTACTAAATTGGAAGTACTAAATCGGGGGTCCGCGAACCCCATATCTTGGGGACTGACCCTGCAAACTTCCTTCAGACGGCCCGTTGCCATGGCCACCCCTTACCATGCTCTGCTGGCTCCTCCTCCTGGGCAGAGCTGAACTCCCTCAGCCTCTCGTCCTCGGACAGCGTCTGGCTGACGAGGGAGCTGGCGTCTTCATCCGACTGGCTGCCCCTCCTGCTGATCACCCGGTAAATCCCACAGTCCAGCACGTTGAAACTCTCCTGAAACGAGCAGTGAGAGAGAGAGATTGCAGGCATGAAACCACACTGGAACATCAACCCTGGAAGTACAGCAACCAAGACTCAACTGTGACACCCCCTCAACCCCCTCAACCCCCTCCTGCTGTTTCTCATTCCAGCTGCCAGTCAGTGCCAAGGGGAGAAGCCAGACTCACATGGGAGGAAATGCTGCTTCTCCTACTGCTGGAGGCGGAGTCAAAGGGCTCCAGCTTTGAGATCACTTCCTCCAGATGACCAATCAGCTCGTGCTGGGTGGAGCTGTCCAGCTGACCTTTAAGGTGCTCGAGTCGGTCGATAGGGAGGGACTTACGAGCCTGAAGCAAGAAAACAGGAGAAACATTATACAGAAAGAAATGCATTCAAAAACATGCACATTTCAGAAGCTTGGGAATACCCCACAGCACTTCAAAGGGCTGTAGATCAGAAACAGCATCTTGGCGAACCGGCCTACGTTTCTTTTCCAATCTATTTCTAACAAATAAGAAAAGAGAAGATCTGAAAGGATGGAAGCCTCGATTTAGGATTTAAAAAAATGCAGAAAGTGCACAAAAAAGTTTCAAACTTTCCCTTTATGGGAACGTTTAAACAGTTAAAAGGGCAATGAAGCTGTGATGGGCTTCTATCGTGACGTTTGATTTTGTTTCATGGTTTTGCTGTGAATTGCCCGGGGCTCATTCCTGGGCCGTTGCTCAGTGGAAAACAGTTGCATCCCAGTGCAAGGATACGTGGAAAGAGATTTTTTTTTTTTTGCAGCACTAAATCAAGGCAATAGCGTTAACAGAGAGTTTTAATAAGGTTTATTAAATGAACTATGACATACAAAAACACAGCGATCTTCAGGTACAAGCAGAGGTTACTGTTTGGTGCAGGGAAGGTGTAAAGAGAGCTCTGGGAGCTGAACACACCCTGCTGGGGGACACGGCGTGCTGGAACAGGCAGCAGACAGTGGCGGCCAGGCCCCAGGACTCCCTGCGAAGGAGACGCTCCACGCAGCGCTCCACGGGCAGCAGTAACAGGTGAGAGAGGCGCCCGTCACCATGCAGACAGAACAGCTCGTTCCGGTACACTGCGACGTCCTGCACGTCTGGAGCAAGAACACACCGGGGCAAAATATTACTGAAGAACACACAGGAACAAAGGGGCAAAATATTACTGAAGAACACACAGGGGCAAAATATTACTGAAGAACACACAGGGGCAAAATATTACTGAAGAACACACAGGAACAAAGGGGCAAAATATTACTGAAGAACACACAGGGGCAAAATATTACTGAAGAACACACAGGAACACAGGGACAAAATATTACTGAAGAACACACAGGGGCAAAATATTACTGAAGAACACACAGGGGCAAAATATTACTGAAGAACACACAGGAACAAAGGGGCAAAATATTACTGAAGAACACACAGGGGCAAAATATTACTGAAGAACACACAGGAACACAGGGACAAAATATTACTGAAGAACACACAGGAACACAGGGGCAAAATATTACTGAAGAACACACAGGAACAAAGGGGCAAAATATTACTGAAGAATACACAGGAACAAAGGGGCAAAATATTACTGAAAAACACAGGGGCAAAATATTACTGAAGAACACACAGGAACAAAGGGGCAAAATATTACTGAAGAACACACAGGGACAAAATATTACTGAAGAACACACAGGAACACAGGGACAAAATATTACTGAAGAACACACAGGAACACAGGGACAAAATATTACTGAAGAACACACAGGAACACAGGGGCAAAATATTACTGAAGAACACACAGGAACACAGGGACAAAATATTACTGAAGAACACACAGTAAACTATGATAAATACATGTAAAAACGTGCGGCCGACCTCTGATTTCGCTCCACAGCAGGACTTGAACACTCTGAGGCAAGAAGATATAGATTCCTCTCTCCGTCCAGGTCAGGACATACTGATCACTGCAAAGAAAACAACCTCCAATAAACCACAAGCATGGATCCTGCAGGGTGTTGCACCGTGCTGGGGATAATCCGAGTAATAATCAGTACCTGAGAAACAGCAGTCTGGGGAAGGAGATTGACTGAGGAGAGCAGGGCGAGGTTCCATACAGTGGCTCAGACCTGTCAACAAACACAGCAAGACAAGTCAGACTCCTATTGCAGAGCAGTTTCACCCATGCCAGGTTTTACCACGAGCTTCATTAGCCAGTGTATAGGTATCAACCTCAGGTGTGGATCAAACTGGTATGCAGTGCAAGTCTTATTGCCATCCCTGTATTACGTTTCGACAGAACATGAATATTACTTTGTGAAAAACACATGCATATTTTTTTTTTTTTTTTTTTTTAAATATATATATGTGTGTGATGACACTGCAGCGTGTCACACTATCTTGGTCTGTCTGGGTTACCTGTGCGTGATGAGGGGCAGGGGCGGAGAGGCCAGCAGCTGTTTAAACTGGTGGGTGCTCAGGACCTCCCCCTCGAAGTTCACTTCCCACATCCTGGATCCGGGACGGGCGCAGTAGATCAGTGCCTGCGGGCTCCCGGCGTTCCGGACCGCAGGGAAGAAGCAGGCCCCATACTCCCCGTCTCGCTCCTTGTTCCCAATCCGCCAGAACTTCTCCCTGCAGCGGGAAGAGAAAACACTAAATTAAAAGAACGTCAGTTCAGTTTTAAGATTAGCAAATCATATATAAATCAGGGATGGAAATTAGATTCCCGTTGCGCAGCAGTTTGATCCATTCTAGTTTTTACTGTGAGTTTAATAACACACCTAAGCTTGTTACCTTTACACTGTGGGTAATCTAGCTTGTACTAAAACCTGGAATAGGTCAACCTGCTATGCAATAGGAGTTATTGCACGGTCATTCCTGCATGGTCACACAGGTAAACACCATGACCTGCTATGCAATAGGAGTTATTGCACGGTCATTCCTGCATGGTCACACAGGTAAACACCATGACCTGCTATGCAATAGGAGCTATTGCACGGTCATTCCTGCATGGTCACACAGGTAAACACCATGACCTGCTATGCAATAGGAGTTATTGCACGGTCATTCCTGCATGGTCACACAGGTAAACACCATGACCTGCTATGCAATAGGAGTTATTGCACGGTCATTCCTGCATGGTCACACAGGTAAACACCATGACCTGCTATGCAATAGGAGTTATTGCACGGTCATTCCTGCATGGTCACACAGGTAAACACCATGACCTGCTATGCAATAGGAGCTATTGCACGGTCATTCCTGCATGGTCACACAGGTAAACACCATGGCCTGCTATGCAATAGGAGTTATTGCACGGTCATTCCTGCATGGTCACACAGGTAAACACCATGGCCTGCTATGCAATAGGAGCTATTGCACGGTCATTCCTGCATGGTCACACAGGTAAACACCATGACCTGCTATGCAATAGGAGTTATTGCACGGTCATTCCTGCATGGTCACACAGGTAAACACCATGGCCTGCTATGCAATAGGAGTTATTGCACGGTCATTCCTGCATGGTCACACAGGTAAACACCATGACCTGCTATGCAATAGGAGTTATTGCACGGTCATTCCTGCATGGTCACACAGGTAAACACCATGACCTGCTATGCAATAGGAGTTATTACGCGGTCATTCCTGCATGGTCACACAGGTAAACACCATGACCTGCTATGCAATAGGAGTTATTACGCGGTCATTCCTGCATGGTCACACAGGTAAACACCATGACCTGCTATGCAATAGGAGTTATTGCACGGTCATTCCTGCATGGTCACACAGGTAAACACCATGACCTGCTATGCAATAGGAGTTATTGCACGGTCATTCCTGCATGGTCACACAGGTAAACACCATGGCCTGCTATGCAATAGGAGTTATTGCACGGTCATTCCTGCATGGTCACACAGGTAAACACCATGACCTGCTATGCAATAGGAGTTATTGCACGGTCATTCCTGCATGGTCACACAGGTAAACACCATGACCTGCTATGCAATAGGAGTTATTGCACGGTCATTCCTGCATGGTCACACAGGTAAACACCATGACCTGCTATGCAATAGGAGTTATTGCACGGTCATTCCTGCATGGTCACACAGGTAAACACCATGGCCTGCTATGCAATAGGAGTTATTGCGGTCATTCCTGCATGGTCACACAGGTAAACACCATGACCTGCTATGCAATAGGAGTTATTACGCGGTCATTCCTGCATGGTCACACAGGTAAACACCATGACCTGCTATGCAATAGGAGTTATTGCGCGGTCATTCCTGCATGGTCACACAGGTAAACACCATGACCTGCTATGCAATAGGAGTTATTGCGCGGTCATTCCTGCATGGTCACACAGGTAAACACCATGACCTGCTATGCAATAGGAGTTATTACTGCGGTCATTCCTGCATGGTCACACAGGTAAACACCATGACCTGCTATGCAATAGGAGTTATTGCGCGGTCATTCCTGCATGGTCACACAGGTAAACACCATGACCTGCTATGCAATAGGAGTTATTGCGCGGTCATTCCTGCATGGTCACACAGGTAAACACCATGACCTGCTATGCAATAGGAGTTATTGCACGGTCATTCCTGCATGGTCACACAGGTAAACACCATGACCTGCTATGCAATAGGAGTTATTGCACGGTCATTCCTGCATGGTCACACAGGTAAACACCATGACCTGCTATGCAATAGGAGTTATTGCACGGTCATTCCTGCATGGTCACACAGGTAAACACCATGCTTTCTTACCGGTCAGTATCACAGAGGTAGCAGCGAGTCAGCGAGGACACCAGCAGTCTCCCCTCCAGGTAGCTGAGCTGAACCACTCGTGAGTCCACAGTGGTGACGGTCTGCACCGGGAACATGACAAACGAAGCCCCCTGAATCAGCAAGAGGCACGGAGGAAACAATCAATCAGTGAGCTTCAAGGGAGGCCGAGACGCTGATCAAAACTAGAACAAAAAAGCAATTAATACAGAAAAAATGATGTGTATTTCAGGGATGGAAATAAGACTCCTATTGCACAGCAGTTTCACCCATTCCAGGTTTTACTACCACAGCTTGATTAGCTACAGTGTGCAGGTAACAAGCTCTTATTAAAACTCATAGTAAAACCCTTAATGGATCAAACTGCTGTGCAATGGGGGTCTTATTCCCATCCCTGTATTTAAGCTCGAAACGCACTGCACTGCGCACACACACACACACACACACACACTGAACCATGGTACCTTCCCCTGCTTGGAGCAGCTGGCTCTGAGGGTGGACACCCTGCCGACAGCATCCCCCACGAAGAGGCGGTGCTGGGTGGAGTCCCAGCAGAGCGCGGTCACTGCTCTGTCCCGGTGCTCCGTGGACACGCACACACGCTCCGGCTTCCCACGGCTCTCCAGGTGCAGATCCCACACCACCACCACGCCCTGGCTAGAACACAGACACAGACAGTCTGTCACTGCTGTGTCCACAACGCAGCCCAGAAAACATAACGAAAGAGCACAATACCGTGGAACCCACTATAGAGACGCACAGACAGACAGAAAGATGGCATAATACTTCTAATCAATTCTTATATTTTATTTTTTGTTGCAATGTGCTTGTTAATGAACTGCAAAACCAGTAATACTGTGAATGCCTTTGACCTGAAGAGCACAAACAAAACCAGCGAGCGCTGCACACAAACACACGGCTCTGCATCGAGAGTTCTCCTCCGCTCACCTTGTGGCGACAGCGACAAAGTCCTCGTCGTGCGGACAGCAGGCAACCCTGGAGACAGCGCCTTCCTGGGAAACAAGCAGAACACAGCTGCTGTTACAGACTCCCCCCGTGAGAGAAGGCCTGCAGGGTACAGATAGGAAGAGCTCCTCCTGTTTACTGCACCTTGTGTGTGAGGATGAGCCTCTGCTTCCAGCCCTCCTTCTGAATCAGGTGCAGCCCTCCTGCTGAACTGCCCAGAGCCAGCCACTTCCGAGACACCGCCACACAGGTGCACTGAAACAAAACACACACATCAGCCCAGCTGCCTGAGCCATTCCAGACTTCAGTTAGACGTGAGCAAGCTTGCTGCCTTTGTGTGTTCCATCCCTGCATGCATTATCAATTTCATAAAACTAGCTTAGAAAAAAAGTAGAGTATGCTTCAGCAAAAACTGCCGTAAAATAATTCCTCATGGGGCAAAATCTGACCCTGTTGAGAACACTTTCAGTTTTAATTTTCCACTCTCCAGGCTGTAAACAAACATGTGTCTGCTTGCTCTAGTTGGTATGAACACTCTATCTCTGAAACAGTAGACAGTCTTTTAGCAATATCCCTTTTTAGTTTTGCAGAGAACCGCAATTCATCCCTTCGGCAGTGCACAGTCTGGCTCTTTGGCTGGCCATGCAGTGGTGGTGCTTTGCTGAATTTGACCGTCGGAAGCAGAAGCAGGAAAGAAGAGCAAGGGTCACCTTGAGCCTGCTGGAGTCGAGCCGCAGAGCAGAGAGCAGCGGGTCCAGGGAGTCACACTCCGCCAGGACGTGGCTATAGGACTCTGGGATCGCTGGCATGGTGGCTATACCGCTTGATTATCACTCCTCTCTCTCCGACCGCATCCTAAATCCTCACCTCTGAATACAACACAGGGAAAGACAAAAGGCAACATTTCAGTGGCACTTTCCAGCCATGCGGTACTCCACCGCATACTGGTCATAAAATCCAGGGATGGAAATAAGACTCCTATTGCATAGCAGTTTCACCCATTCCAGGTTTTGATCCGCACCAGTGTATAGGTAACAAGTTCAGGTGTGTCTGATTAAACTCAAAGTAAAACATGGTATGGATCACACCGCTGAGATCTCCAAAGTTTAGCAGATTTTACTTCCAGTTGCTCTGCCAGCTACCCAGGCGTTACTCAATGGTGAGCTTGGCTCTATGCAAGCAATGCAGCTGGCTGGCTCTCTGCTGCTTTTAAAGCCTAGACCGGAGACCACTGCACTGTCTGATAAGCACAATCCGATTGCTGGAATGTGTTAGAGATTCCTATTCGTCACGCAGCGTGTGCAAAAACTACACACCACCGCCAAATGCATAAACATATCTAGCATGCATGCAACGATATGTACAAAACAAACTTAGCATTTAACTATAACCTGTTCTCTCGCACCAGAGAGGCCTTGCAGATAACAAGCAGTTTTCTTTTTTTGTTGTTGTTGTTTTCATTAAATGAGGATCTTGTGATTTCATTACAAATGTACTTTCTGCATGACTTTCATTTCTGGTCAATTAGGATGTTTAACCAGATCAGTTCGACACTTAGTTCAATTGCAGCGTTTCATTACAATCCCAGTACAGTGCAGAAGAGGGGAGTGAACCAGTCACAGAGTCCAGTGCAGGCTTCCAAGGCTGTTGCACGATTCTCTCAAATCCACCTATAAAATTAGACTGTGGATTGAAATACTGCAGGTTCCTTCAAGGCACATACACGCCCCCTTGCCATTTTAATAATTTTACAACATTAGCATTTATTTCCCTCTCTTGAAGACAACCGGAGGTACAGCGCAACTTTTAGTAAGTGTTTCCAAGGATCAAACAATGCGATTTCCGACGCTTTCTCTCCCTTCTCTCTGTAGGAGTTTGTATTATGTTGCTGGCATTCACGTGTGCGTCTACCTGAACGCCAGTACAACGTCTCAAACTGTAAACACTAATAATAAATAAAATTTAAAAAAAAGACGTGTTAGACTACATTCTTTTTAGGTCGTTAAAAAATTGACACTATGAAGAACCACCCAGGCTGGTGTATATTTGACTGTGCGTGCGGAACTAATACAACATGCAAAACCGGGGATGGAAATACAAAAAGTGGAAGAAGAAGAAGAAGAAGAAGAAGAAGAAGAAGAAGAAGAAAACACTAAATTATTAAATAAGAGGGAGGGGGTGCAACAGCCCAGCGTGACTGTGTATCACGAGGTTGGTCCGCAAAAACACGCAGGACTACAACCAGCTCCGTCCAACTGACTTTTAAAGCACGAATCAGTGACGTGTTCCAGTTTGAGCGCACTACCACGAAATCTTTTAGGACAGTACTGTGCGTTCATTAGAAAATATAATAATAATAGTAATAATAATAATAATAATAATAATAATAATAATAAGTTTAAAAACAGCTCATTATTGTACCCCTACTAGCTAACCTCAAACAATGACATTGTCTTTTCTGATGAGGACACAAAAGCATGACGCTGTTCTTCACGCTTAGCGAACTCGCCAGGCATTATAAATATCTGTGCATGAATACTGGGATAAGAAAACAAAGCGATTGCCCTCAGACAGCCATACCGGCCAGTTGTAAACAGCATATCGTAAAAAAAAAAAACTACGTAACACGTGATTGCACTGCAAAATCACAACGACAACCGAGTACCTCAATCAAGCGCCTATCCATGATAACCTAATGCCTGCCGTCCTGAATGCACTTACCCCTCATGTAAAATCACCACGGGCGTTGCTGTCCCACACACCTATGTACTGTCCCGTCCCGTCCTGCCCCGCCGCTTCCCTGAGCCCCTGCACTTAGACCTCAGCTCTGCTTCTTCCTGCATCGACCGGATCTACTTCTCTGCAACTCACTGCGCATTTCACACAGGCAGCAATGGATTAGAACCCAACTCCAGAGTGTCTGGAGTTGCACACAGTCATCGTATGATGATTTGGTTTATATTTCTGGGACACCTGTATGGTTTTCAGTCTATGTTTATGTCGGACTGTTTCTGAATAGAAACGAAACCAATTTGATAGCATACAGGATTAGAAGGATTTTTTTTTTTTTTTTAAGGCACAGGAATTCCCCTCTGCGCCGGCTCTGTGTATTGGTGTCTTACAGTGTTGAAGTAAACGCATGCTTTCTTTACAGTTTCACGTCTGTGAAAGAGAAGTGTTATTTGTAAGTGTTTTCAATGTAAATTGTTATTGTATCTGTTCAGTTTCTTTCAAACTGCCCTCCTGACCTGCAGGTATCAATACACACAGTATTATTCATGATGATTTTCCATTAGTGTGTTCAAATATGTATTATTTACTGATTTTCGCTTATTTTAAGGTTTGCATTCACCCACATTAAATGCAACACCCTTCCCTTTGCAGTATTAAACCAGCAAGCCCAACACTACCGAGAAAGCACGCTTTTAGCATCGCATTCCAATAGAGAAATGCAGTTCAGGTCAGGAATTCTGTGTTAAATAAAATGAGACACGAACAATAGAGACCTCTAGTGGCAACAACGGGTACTGCACTCGCATTCTAAAAATGTTGATTGGCTTTGTAACATCATACACTAAGTGTCTAATATCAAACTTTTCTTATTTATTATTATTATTATTATTACTACGCCTCTATGTATTTGGACAGTCTACCATTTAACTTTTTTGTATTATTTTTTTTTTATCTTTGTAAATTGGGTGTATAGTTTTAATTTCATATTGGTCCTACAATGTAATAACGACAGTCAGTGGTTGCCTGAAATGCATTTTATTTTTTACCACATGCCTCTGTACGTATGTGGTCTCAATACTCAATTAAGAACGCTTTTAGAAAGACACACACAAGACGGCTCAGCTAACGAAGCAGTGTTGTGTATTAAGAAGTGTGTTTTGACGTGCGAGTGTGTTAAAAACTTGAGTGTATTTGTAAAGCAGCTCAAAGTTCACTAGCAGGTGTGGAATGTTGTACACAGAACAGAACAGAAAGCAGCGGCCCCATCTGTGCAAACACGACTTTCTCATTACCCCATCCACATTGCTGTGAGTATAATTAGATAAACCTGGGCTTACTGTGCCTGCATAGCAGCTTGATCCATTCCTGGTTTTACTATGAATTTAATAAGACACTCCCGAGATTGTTACCTGTACATTGTGGTTGATCAAGCTGGTAGTAAAACCTGGAATGGATGAATCGGCTGTGCAACTGTGTAAGGTAGCTGCGGTCATATTAACAAAGTCCTTAAGTATAGCATCAAATACATTACACCCATATCCTAATGAGAAAAAAGAACAATATTTTACTTAATTTACAAATGTGTTTCATTGACCACTGAAGGAGGACTGAGTGAAATATTCTATATTGTATCCCCAAAATGGGTTACTGCCACTGTGATTGCCATGGCAGGTATCCCAGGTATCCCATTGGATAGGGTCAGCACGCCTCAGCCATGCAGGTATCCCATTGGATAGGGTCAGCACGCCTCAGCCATGCAGGTATCCCATTGGATAGGGTCAGCACGCCTCAGCCATGCAGGTATCCCATTGGATAGGGTCAGCACGCCTCAGCCATGCAGGTATCCCATTGGATAGGGTCAGCACGCCTCAGCCATGCAGGTATCCCATTGGATAGGGTCAGCACGCCTCAGCCATGCAGGTATCCCATTGGATAGGGTCAGCACGCCTCAGCCATGCAGGTATCCCATTGGATAGGGTCAGCACGCCTCAGCCATGCAGGTATCCCATTGGATAGGGTCAGCACACCTCAGCCATGCAGGTATCCCATTGGATAGGGTCAGCACGCCTCAGCCATGCAGGTATCCCATTGGATAGGGTCAGCACACCTCAGCCATGCAGGTATCCCGTTGGACAGGGTCAGCACGCCTCAGCCATGCAGGTATCCCGTTGGACAGGGTCAGCACGCCTCAGCCATGCAGGTATCCCGTTGGATAGGGTCAGCACGCCTCAGCCATGCAGGTATCCCATTGGATAGGGTCAGCACGCCTCAGCCATGCAGGTATCCCATTGGATAGGATCAGCACACCTCAGCCATGCAGGTATCCCATTGGATAGAGTCAGCACGCCTCAGGCTTGAAAGGGATGTTTATAAGCAACCCCCCAATCCACAAAAAGAGAAATGAAAACTGCATTAAATAAGCAGAGCCTTTTTATTACACAATTAAAAACTAAACATTTTCATTTTTATTATTTTCAAACATACTCCATTGTAATAAAGTTGAATTTTCATTTTCTTTAAAAACATATTTTTGTTCCCCATTGCAACACTGTCATAATCCTTCTTCACACATCACACCCCCCAAAATAAATGAAAAATAAAATGCACTCTTTCTTTCTTTGTCTCGTTTTCGATGGGAAACATGCAGTACAAAGCCAATAAGAGAAAAGCATATCGACATATAAACAGAACAACCCCAGCCGCATCCACTCCACACAATCATCTTTCAGTGAAAAATTCCTTATGAAACAAACACAAACACACACAAAAAAAAAATGCTTGGCAAACACGACTAGTTTGACCCAAGTCTGAATGAACATTGCTACCACACCAAAAAAAAAAAAAAAAAAAAATTATTACCATTAAAAAAAGCCCACCTGATGCATCACTCCCCAGTGTGGGATCTTGCTCATTCCCAGTTTGAATACTGGTTTGGACTGGAGCAAAGGGAACTGCCTGCTACTCCCATGGCCATCAGTTTCTTTCATGAAAATAGCGCAATAGAGAGCACTGTAAGATCTCCTAGCTCTGCCACTGACGTGAGGAATGTGTGCATGAAAGCAGGCAGTGTACTCCTAACAGGAGGCGAAGCTTTAATTACCACGGCTTGAATGTTGAACAAACAAACAAAACCACCAAAAAAACACACCACACTTGGGAAATCTACATAAAGAATATGTTTTCTTATACAGATTGTGCCTTTTAAAAACAAAAAAATGAATTAAAGAAAAAAAAAAATAGGTTTTTGTTTAATTTTATTCCATAGTTTTCAGACTCAACAGAGTTTCATACAGAGAAAAATACATAAAAATATTTTTAAAAAAATGTTGGGTCACAATTTGCAGCTGTTGTCGGGGGTCGTACTACATCGACATAACCGGCACACCACGACAGCCTAGTGGTGCAACCGCAGAGAATTTCAGACCAAGAGCCACAGACAGTAGATAGATGTCTACATGCACCCCCGGATTCTAACACCGGTACCTCAGACTGTATCCTTGATTGAGAATATTTCCTTAGTGTACCGTGACAGATATGATGCAGGAAGGTATCATTTTAGTTTCTTAGCAAACAAGCGCGCATTACAGTTAACAGTCCCCGTCCCCCCCCAGTCACCTTTTTGATCTGCTGTGCATGCAGTCATAAATCTTTACCCATTGCACAGCAGTTTGAGCCATTCCTGGTTTTACTAGGTTTAAATCAGAAAAAATCTGACCTTGTTACCTGCACACTGGGGCTAATCAAGCTTGTATTAAAACCTGGAATGGGTGGAACTGCTCTGCAAAAGGAGTCCACCTCTGATATATCTATGAAAGTGCGTTAGGCAGTGAAACCAAAAATAGTCTAAAGTCTTTCCTGAGCCTTCAAACTCAAACAAGCTGAGTTTTTTTATTTTTATTTTAATATGTTCTTAATAAAAACTAGCCCGTGAATCCCAACACTGTCACCAAACGCAGCATGTTCAGAATCAACATTAAGCCGAAGTGAAACCCTGTAGTGACCCAAGCACATTTTGTTGTACACATTGTTTTGTTTTTTGTTTAAATCATTATAACAATAACGATAATAAAAATGATGATTATTATTATTATAGCAGCACTCTAACGATGCAAACTCTTTGCAGTTCCTGAGTCCCTGCGGTAAACACATTGCTCTGCGATTCCAGGTTCTCACAGTTTGGTCATCTTGTTGTTTGACGTCTTCAGAACTCCTCGAAAAGCTTCATAAAAGATCCTCCTCCCCTCACCCCCACTTTTTATTTATTTATTTATTTTAAATTCCACTTTGTTGTTCAAACCTCAGGAGAAAACTTCTTCCTGTTTCCAAGGGAACCCTAGCAAGATTCCATTTCCCAAATCCAATTCCCTCAGGATTCTCCACAACCTGCATCTTTTAGCTGCCAGGGCGGCGGCTCCACCTCCTCCTCCTCCTCCTCCTCACCCCCGGCTGGCACCCCTTCATGTTTTCCTCAGCATGCGTCTCGTCTGCCACGTGTGGAATTTGTTGTATGCTGTCTGCAGCATTTCCTCCAAGTGGCCAGTTAGCTGTGAGAAGAGAATCAGGATGGTGAGGGTATATGGGTATGTTATAATTGTCTGTGTGTCCTTCCCATACCGGTGGGGGTGCAGTTTGTCTGCAGTGTATTTTGTTTTTGTTGCTCTATAAGGGATTTGCACATATTTTTGTAGGTAGTGCATGCAATGTGTGTGTGTCTATATCTGGGGCTGATGCACATTTCTATAACAGTACGAGATTCAACTCATAGTACCATAACACAGTGATCTGGTACCATGCTACCAATCTAAACAATACATTTCTTTGAGAGATTATATATATATATATATATATATATATATATATATATATATATATATATATATATATATTATTATTATTATTATTATAATTTATTTCTTAGCAGACGCCCTTATCCAGGGCAACTTGCAAGATATCACATTATTTTTACATAAAATTACCCATTTATACAGTTGGGTTTTTACTGGAGCAATCTAGGTAAAGTACCTTGCTCAAGGCTACAGCAGCAGTGTCCCCCACTGGGGATTGAACCCACAACCTTCCGGTCAAGAGTCTAGAGCCCTAACCACTACTCCACTATATATTAATTCAGTACTGGTATCCGAAAACAACTTATTTTCATGTGATTGGACAAGTTTCAAAAGAAAACCGCGACAAACAAAATTCAGATATGTCTGCGTCTTTACAAGAAACAAGCAATGAAGGTATTTATTGTTTATTAAGACTTACATTTGTACTTAAGTATTGCCGTTGCATTTTTTCCTGGAATGGACACAACTTGGTAACCTGAAACCGCTCCAGGTTGCTCCTCATTTTCACCACCTGAAAAACCCAACAGGTCTGTTAGCAAGACCAGAAACCAGTTACAGATTGTGCAAGCGTTTCTCTCCCCAGTGACTGCGTTACTGCAAGACAACTGTTACCATGTGCTCTGAGATCCACAGGAGATGTGGCTGAATATGTTAAATCAAACTAGTTTTACTTCAACAAGCACAACGGCGCTGTGGTCGGAGTGCAGGCAGATTCTCACCTTCTCCTCCAGGAAAGGGGTGTTGACAGGGAAGCAGGACCAGAAGTGTCTAAGCAGCTCCCCCGCTGCCACGTACAGGTGCTTCAGCTCACACTGCGCATCGTTCGGCACCATCTCTGAAATGAGACACACGCACCGAGCTGGAATAAAACTGGAATACACAGAAGTCATTTGAGAAAGTAAGCAGAACCACGTCTCTTTGCTATTGGGACAGCAGTGGGAAGGCTAGCTGACGGCACGCTCACGGTTTATGGCTTGTTGTGTTCCTCCTTGCATGAGCACTCCTCCCGGAGACAGAGCTGCAATGGCTGTGTTCGCTGTGCTGCTGGAGAGGACCTGCCAACGGCAAAGAGGGAAACGAGAACAGGGCCATCAGCTGGCAGGATCACACACACACAAAGCAATCCGTGTGCAATGGCATGCGCGCAGAAAAATATTAGCAAAATGTATCTCTGTACTGTCTTACGACATGAGACCAGATCAGGGTACTGACTTCATAAGAGATTATTGACCAAAAAGTTAACTTTCAAGAAGAGTACTTCAACCAAGGCTTTACATATCGATTAATCAATTAACATCAATACATTTTACACAAGAAATCTTCGTGCCGAATACACTTCACAGAATTAATATCCTGGATAGTTGTGAATTATTCTACAATAGTCGAACTGGAAGCGTTCTTGCAGAGCTCCGCACGCCACTAATCTGGACAGAACGCGTTCTGCTCGGAGATAAACACAGTTTCTTGAGAGGCCCCTTTTTAATGCACCAGGACATTATGTCAGAGGGGAAAAACAACTGCTCCTTACTGCAAAGTTTGTTATGCCTAGTAAAGAAAACCAAGGTGTTTAGATAGAAGGGAGGGAGATATATAATGATCTGAATGTTCAAACAACAAGAGATAAACATCACGCCTGGGAAGAGGTGAAACGTGCGCAAAACAGACGTCCACTTTCCTACCTCTCCACGTTTCCTTTAACAGCAGCAACACGTTTACCTGAGTGAGTCTTGGCGTGTAGTCGGCCGTTTCGTGCCTAATACAGTTGACAGAGTTAATAATGTCCTGGCTGGTTGCATACTGCTGGCATTGTACAGGGGTGGGACCGTGGGAATACCTGTGCAGAGAAAGGCAGGTTCAACTACACAGAACGACAGGCTGGAAACGAGTTGTGTAGAGATGAGAGGACCACCATCTTAGGCTTTATTCAAAAGCCGTCCCTCTCCTGTTTTACTGCAGTAGTCGCAATGTCAACCCACCTATCAGACTTCTTGAGGTTCAGTGAAACAGCTTTCCTTCCATTCTCTTGCACCAGGTCTGCATATTCTATAGATTCTTTTAACTTCACCTAAAGAGATAGTAAGCAAGAGGAGTCTTACTTCTATCGCTGATACACACACACACACACACAGCGATGGAAATAAGACTCCTATTGCATAGCAGTTTCACCCACTACAATGTTTACTACAAGCTTGATTAGCCCCCATGTATAGGTAACAAGCTCAGGTGTGTTTTATTAAAACTCATAGTATAATCAATGCAATGGCTCAAACTGCAATGCAATGGGAGTCATATTTCCATCCCTGACGTCTTTTGCACAGGTCACATATAAATTACAGGTCACAGGGTGGAGTGGAATTGATGGAACACACAGTGATCCAGTTTACCTTTTTCACCGACGGCTGGAAGAAGTCGGAATCCTTGGAGTTTCCATCCGTACTGCTCGTCTCTCCATTCTGCTCGTTCTGTGCATCCCTGAATTACACACACAAGCAAGCAAGCGAGAGTCAAAGAGACACAGCACAGGTAGCACAGAAACAGTGTGGGTTAAATCCCTTATGATCAGAGGCTGCGCATTACCACGCCTGACCTTTCTTAACTCTGTAATGGCCATTTCTGTGTCACGTGATATAATGAATTTGTCATATGCAGAACATTGTGTGTTACCAGACAGGGAGGCGGAAAAGTGTTCAGTACTTTCACACCCAAATGGTGCCGCAGAGAAAAAGCTTTCAACACGTTTCTCCTTCCCTTGTGATGCTCTTAGTATTTCCAAATGATCTTGCTGCGGAGTTGTTGTTTTTTTCCTTCATCTCCTATACTTGGCTTGCAACTAAATTCACTCCCTTCATTGAATATCAAGTGGCCAGCAAGTGGGTTCCTCCTTTCAGAAGGTAGCAGTAACCCTTTCTCCTCCACCTGCTCCATTCTCTGGTGGAACCAACATGAGTTAACCAGGAATGGAAAGAAGACTCCTATTGCACAGCACTTTCACCCATTCCAGATTTTAATACGAGCGTGATTAGCCACACTGCTTAGGTAACAGGCTCAGGTGTGTCATACTGAACTCCAGGGATGGATCAAAACCGCTATGCAAAACGGGAGTCTTAATTCCTGTTAACTACCATGTATTACTACTTTACATCTGCAGGCTCAAGGTGTAACAGCAGTAGATACAGAAACAGCAGGTGCAGTCGCTTCCCTCCCCGGCTGGAGCTTACTGTTTGCGCAGTCCGGTCGCCAGCACCATGGCACTGTGGTGGTTGAAGCGTTTGATGATAGCCGCGTTGCTGTTCTCTTTCAAAGTCTTGTTGTGACCGGAGGTGGACGGCCCTGAGGAGATACCGTAACCCTGACAAGGAAGGAAGGAAGGGAACAGAGGGAAGAGATCAGCAGGGAGGTCTCCCTTATAAAAGTTTACCATGGTATTATCTGCAGTTTTACCATGCTTTTCCCTCATGGTTATGCTATGCACTTACCATAGCTTAAATACACTTATTTTAATACCTCTCTGTGCTTTGCAGGGCTTACCCCTGCTTTAATACGCTGTGCTATGCTTTTAGAAGGGCTTTTTCAGGCTTTGAGGATGGAGCGTTGCCAACACAAAATATATTTTAAAGATAAATAAGACTACATTTTCACTCATACAAAATTAAAACAACAACAACAATAATAATGGAAATACATATTAAAACTCATTCCAGGTTTTAATATGTGCTTGAATAGCCCCAGTGTGTAGGTAACAAGCTCCTGTGTGTCTCTTATTAAATTCATAGTAAAACTTGGAATGGATCAAGCTGCTATGCAATGGGAGTCTTATTCCCACCCTTGTATAATAACACACACAGTGTGAAACGTAGATATTCACGGCAGCTCATTCAAGGGCCTCTGATTCGCTCTCTGCTTGTTATACACCAGCCGCTCAAGCAGTTAATACAGGCTGGTCGCACTGTAATATCATTTTTTTTGTTCGTTTTTTTTTTTTTTTACCTCATCCAGTGACTTGTCTTCAAATGACATCAGATCAACCATTGGGTTCCTCACTCCTTGGCCAACCATGGACTTCAATCCTGTTTTACAAACACACATTGCGACAAGGTCATTTTAATATGTGTTTTTTTAACTTGTTCTTTACCTCTCTTTTTTTTTCATGATGTTTGCACATATGTTTGATTAGCAGCAGTCAGACATAACCAGATAGCAGTCTTTACAAGATTATCAAAACATTATTTGTGGTCTCCCTTATAGCTTTGCATCAAAACCCCCCTCCAGTGAGTGCAGCGGACCAGACAAACCCGATCAGTGTGGACTGGACTGACTAGCACAGCGGTTCTGGGCTGAGCGCTACCTTGCTCATCCAGCTTGCCACACTCTGCAAAGAGGTCCTGCGAGCCGGTGCTGATCCGGTCTCTGTGGAAATAGTGGGACTGAAAGAACCGGGTCCAGAACTCCTTCTCCGTCAGATTGTGGGGCACGTTCTCCCGGTACTTCTGTTTGACTGTTCGGGAAAACAAGAGCACAGGCAAAATATCTCACCCACTGCAGTGGAACAGAAATGATGTACCTGTTCAATATGGGTCTTACTTCCAGCTACCCAAAAACCATAACGAACGTGCAGGAGAAAACTGACTTATTCCACACAAGAGCCGACATGCACGCACAAAGCATTGTGGTGAAGATGCAGGGGTGGCAGACAGGGCTAATGTACCTGCAGGATAGGTCCTGAATATGGATTCAATGATATCAGAGGTCAGGTTGTATCTCAGACCGTTGCAGCCATCTGTCTGTGGTCGAACATCCGCCTGCATATGAATAAAGAAAGTGTAAGTAACCCCTCCACCAGCTTTGCAATAAGCATATTTAATAAAACATTAAGTAGTATATTTAGTAATACTGAAAGAATTGTTTAACATTCAATGACAAAAGCTTCACCTAGTCCCTCCCATCGCCCCGATTTAGTTTACTAAAGTGCAATCAAGCAGAAGATTGTTTTGTGTAGCAGAAACAATATATTCTTCATGGTCCTGAGTTTCTTCTGGAAAACAACACGCAGAAAAGGTTAACGAGAGTTTGAACTGGAATGGCTACATATGCAATTCATCCCATTCTGTATCATTGTGGATTAATCGAGAACCGGGAGTCTGTCTGTCTGCCACGGATATCTCTTACCAGAAAGGCTGCGGAGATGCCCACTTCCTGCTTGCTGCTGGTCAGCGAGTGGTCGACGGAGTTCATGCTGACCCGATTCGCCCAGAACTCCTCTGCGCTGATCACCTGACTGACCACCAGGTCCTTATAGAGCTGGAACAACAAGGGGTCCTCCTGGAGCATTCTGGGAAGAGAAGAGGGGCAGAACACAAAGAACAGGGTTGAATGACTGAGTGCGCACATCTATTTAGTTCTCTCTCCCTTACTAATATTACTAATATTTTATTAATTTCAGGTGTCATACAACAGTCATTGTACCTGTTCATGAAAGGGACATGGCACAAAGATACAGAATAGCTGGGGTGCGCATATATTTAAAAGATATACACAATACAATTAATTACAACAAAAAACCCTAAGACAGAGGTTTCAACAGGTGTCTTTTTCAATATGTGTGTCTGTTTGTTAAACATACTTTTATAGTTTAGTGTTTTTTTCTAAATAAACTTTTAAACTGCTTTAAAATTTCTACACTTTTTTTTTTTAAATGCATTAACTCTATATATTGTACCAAAATGTTTGTATTTCTGATCTTGCTTTCTTTTTACTCTCTTTCTCTGTGCAAATGTATTTTATTCTGACTTTTTGTTTTGTCATGTACAGTGCTGGCTGGCTGTGTGGGTGCTGTTCCAGTACTAGCTAAGCCCTGGCTGGCTGTGGCAGTCCTGTTCCAGTACTAGCTAAGCCCTGGCTGGCTGTGGGTCCTGTTCCAGTACTAGCTAAGCCCTGGCTGGCTGTGTGGGTCCTGTTCCAGTACTAGCTAAGCCCTGGCTGGCTGTGTGGGTCCTGTTCCAGTACTAGCTAAGCCCTGGCTGGCTGTGGCAGTCCTGTTCCAGTACTAGTTAAGCCCTGGCTGGCTGTGGCAGTCCTGTTCCAGTACTAGCTAAGCCCTGGCTGGCTGTGGCAGTCCTGTTCCAGTACTAGCTAAGCCCTGGCTGGCTGTGGCAGTCCTGTTCCAGTACTAGCTAAGCCCTGGCTGGCTGTGGCAGTCCTGTTCCAGTACTAGCTAAGCCCTGGCTGGCTTATAGCTAAGCCCTGGCTGGCTTTTGGGTGCTGTTCCAGTACTAGCTAAGCCCTGGCTGGCTTTTGGGTGCTGTTCCAGTACTAGCTAAGCCCTGGCTGTCTGTCCCGTTCCAGTATTAGCTACGCCCTGGCTGGCTGTGGCGCACCTGTTCTTCTCCTCCAGCTCCTTGTTGGCTTTCCTCTTGAACTTGGGCAGCAGCTGCTGCAGCAGGTCCTTGGCTGCGTCGCGGTCCTTCACTGCGCTGCTCTCGCTGGTGAAATGAAAGTTGGTCGTCTCGCCCGTGTGCAGAACCAGCTGCAGCTGGATCTTGGATTTCCCGTCGGGGCTGATCTTCTGACCTGCAGACAGACAGAAAGTAAAGTACGACTGGTCATTAATGAACAGTCTTGAGTACGATTTTGATTAGGTAATGCAACACGGTCAGGTGTGTCTTATTAAAGTCGTAGTTAAAACCAGGAATGGATCAAACTGCTGTGCAGTCTCGTCCCTGTACTGTCCTGCAGCCAGGCGGAGGGGGGTGGTACTCACAGCGGATGTCCGCGTACAGGTGGCTGACGGAGAAGCGGTCCTTCCCCTCTGGCGCCCAGGCGACCCTCTCCGCCATGAGGTACAGAGCCCCATCCTGCTTCTTCTGTCGAACCCGCTTCACGATGAGCAGGACCTCCTCCGACGAGGTGGCCATGTCGGTGCCTGCCCTGACTGGGAAAGCAAAATAACAACAGGGCTACAAGGAAGGCACAGATTCAACTTTAGTCCGCAACGTGGTTAGAAAGTTCAGAAAGGGATGGGCAATCTCCAATTCCTTCAATCAAGCCTGTTCTGCTGTCAAACTAATCATGACTTGCACTGACTTGCATCAGGGAGACGCCCAAACCTGGCAAAAAATCAAGACCAGACATTGTGCTGCCGATACAACAGGCTCCAAAACAACGCATTAGGCTTGTGGCTGTGCATGACCATGTATGTGGAATTCAGAAACTGAATGGTAAAGTTTTAGTTGTTGTAAATGTTTGAACGCAGTGAATACCTTTTGTCGTTCCAGAGATTTCTTTGCATCTGACCCAATTCTGCCTACCTCTCTCAGACAGCCAGGAGCAGTTCTGCACCAGTAGCAGTGCGCAGTTATTGGTGTTTTATTCATTACAGTAGTATTAACTTGGTGTACATTATGCCACAAAAATAACAGCATGCTACATTGTTCTGTTTTGCATATAAATAAATAAATAGGTATATTAATGGCACACAGATTGTGGTTGCGTGCCAGCACCACACAACAGAAACTGTAACATGCAAATCAGGTGCATCCCACAGTATATCTAAGTGATAGACTGCATTACCCAGTAATACTCCGCCAATAAAAATAAATAGCCCAAGTAATGTAAGCATTGTAAGACAAATCATAACATTTTACCAGCGAGTCCCTTTTTTTCTTGTTTTCGTTAAGGTAGTAGCTGTACACCATCCTTAATATCCCTTACAAAACTAAACACATATCTACTGGTAGTATCTTAACACCACTTACCGTCGATATATTACACTAAAGTGCCATGATTCAAATAGAACTATTCTACCAGCAATGTACTACGCAATTCGTTTTGCAGCTTTTAACACCTGTCTCATTAATGTAAGATATTTATTGAATATGATAATATGTTAAATTGCATTAACATATTCATATGCAACATACCCAGTACTGCGACCACGACAGCAAACCGCTGTGGCTGGTAACATTAATCGTTTATTTATTTCTCAACTTGCGCTGGGAAAGACCCGCACCAAATTACGCGTATGGTGTGTGTATTATTTCATGTTTCAGAATAGATGCGTTTTCACTTGTTACTTAACATTACGGAAAAGCGAGATGTTAGCTTCTTGCGTTCAACACTTCGCTGTTCGTCTTCCTTAGTCTTCCCTGCTCACTAAAACGCGTGTCTTAATACAATAACAATTACCTCTGTTAATCTGCCGAACCCGCACACCACATTTACCAGCGTTTACTGTCTCAATTACTCTTTCAGGCTTTAAGAATTGCGACACATTTCCAACTTGAAAACCTCTCCCTCCTTCTCATCCATTAGCACCCAGCTGGCTGTCACTTTCAAACCGCTCCGGCCGGGAAACATCTAGAGGAGCGGAACAATTAGGCCCTTGTTAAACAAACGGTCCAACTAACAAATCTGTGGAACTGGGAGAGTCCACTAAAATGTAAACCACACTTAAAAAATATTAATGTTTTGCAATTTTTTTTTTGTTTTCAAATTGTAAATAGCTTTATATTGAACAAATATAAAACTTTTTTTTTTCTGTAAAAAAAAAAAATATATATATATATATATATATATATATATATATATATATATATATATATATATATATATATATATATATATATATATATATATATATATATATATATATATATATATATATATATATATATATATATATATATATATATATATATATATATATATATATATATATATATATATATATATATATATATATATATATATATATATATATATATATATATAAATGTGCTCAAAGAACCAACTTCCCAACGTATGTATACAATTCTGACAACGCTGTCGTGTTGACGTACGCGCGTGTTAAGGGAGGATTGCCCAACGAGAGTAAAGTTGGTGATGAAAAGGGCGACATTTTGGCTCAAAATAGGAGCCAGCGTCCTGCTGTGATCTATTGCGTCAACGGAGCCAACATGGCGCACTTGATCACGCAGTTTCACAACATTCCTCGCAGTGCGACTTGTGACGTTCGAGCAAATCAGCTGACGAGGAAGGGAAGAGGGTTGTTCGACAACGGTGTTCGGTGAAAAAAAAAAAGAAAGAAAGAAAGATCTACACATTATCTCTTTCTGATTGTATTATTATCCCGTCAATAACAACATATCTCTTGAGAGCGAATATACGTAGCGGCGCCATGGCAACCTCCATCAGCACGCAGAGGGGTCAGGTAGGTAACGCAAATTAAAGATGCGTGTTGTTGTTAATCGTATAGAGTACTGGTTTAGCTAGCCGTGCCTGGTGGTATATTAATATTATTATGATTATACCTGTAATAGCGTGTCTCTATTTTAAAAACAATTTGGATTTTGTTATAAATTGCTTTTTGGTCTAACCGTACGCGGGAGCTACTGTAGCGAAGTAACAATATTAATCCAACCTGTCATCTTACTTATAACGAGTGTCTTATTTTCATATCTGGTTTATAATATCGGTGGAGAGCTTGTTTCGCCTTGTCACAACACGATTTGACTTAACGTGTAAGGCCAAACACAATTGCTACAGACACCATTGAGATTTCAATAAAATAAACAGGATTGTTCCCTCTTATAAAGCCTAACCGTGGTGAAGGCAGGTTGTAATATCATCGCTGGACCCGACTCAAAATGTGTTTCTTGGAAATAACATGTTCCAGGAATGGAAGTTAAGTCTCCCGTTGCATACATAGCAGGTCGATCCATTCCTGGTTTTACTATCAATTTAATAAGACACACCTGAGCTTGTTACCTGTACACTGTGGCTGATGTAGCTTGTGGTAAAACCTGGAATGGGTGAAATCCGTGAATGGTTATCTTATTTCCAGCCCTGTCTTTTCTACAGCCTCAGTGTGTGTGTGTGTGTGTATGTGTGTATATATATATATATATATATATATATATATATATATATATATATATATATATATATATATATGATAGATAGATAATATATTCCTATTTGAATTATCGTTACATGACTACAAATAAGATGTTTATTTAACTAAACAAACAAACAAAGGGTATGTGGTACTTAACAAGGTGTGATGGGTCTTGAAAACATGTCAGGTCTCCACCTTGTTGCTTCATAGCTACTGCACCAATGACAGAGCTGGAACAGCCCTTAACACAAAGTGCATGCTTCTATCACAAGACACCACTCCCAGGAGTGCAGGTCTGACTCAGTCTGACTCTAATTGTTCAAGATCAAACCTGTCCAGTTTGGGAAGCTAGCTCCTCCGTTTCTCTTCAGTCCTTTAAGTGGCTGCACAGAGCTCGTTAGACTATACTTTCTGTATGTTTAAAATTGCCACTGCCTGCAGGACCAGAGAGAGGAAACATTAACCCAGCGTTGACTGGTAAGTTCGCTTCACGTTAACTGCTGCTGTGTGTATCCCTCGTTATTTTGCCTGGAAAGCCAGTGGGCAACTGAGCAAAGTGTAGTTTAGACACATTTTTTTTTTTTTCAGTATCACAAAGTGTGAAAGGAAATTAACTTAATGTTACAGGTCTGAGATCACTAAATATTTGAGCTCTGGCATGAAAAAAACTATTTAAAATAAAATCAGCCTTTGACATGGTCTGTTGTGTCGTCCCTATCGCTTCATTAGTAGTCATCCATTAACCTCAAGCATTTGGGATGCACTTTGTTCCTGCCAGCAATTTAAACGCATTTGAAAACGTATTTGCCTGGTATGTTTCTGTATGCAAATGTAAAAGCATGCGGTGAGAGAGAGGTAAGATTGTGAGAGAGAGGTAAGATTGTGCCCTTTGATGGTACTGCCAGTCAGTCAGCCTGTGTGGTGGTTCTGTACGTCTGAGATTGGCAGACATGGCGCGTTTTTAAGCACTGTAATTTATAACTATTTATACGTGTTTTTTTCTGTTTTTGGTTTTGTTTGGGGGGGGGGGGTCATCTGTGATTTGTAAATTGTAATCTTACCCAGACACGTATCCCTGTAACTCTGTTTTATTTTTAAACCACCAGGACTACCCTAATATTTATAGTAATAGAAGAAACTCGTCCTGATCCCTTGTTTAGATAGACCCTAATTAGCAATCAGGTGCTAATTCTGCTCTCAACTAATACAGCATCACCTGCTCTTCAGCCATTACAGCACTTGATTACAGTACTGTCTATCTGATGGGAGTTACCCAGTTGCAATACAGCTTGAGCACATTTAGGAGTGGCATCTCTGCCTGGAATCCTATTTCCTGATCATCTACATACCTGAACAGGGCCTGTTCCATGACTCAGTGAGCTTGGGCAACGGCACATCTTCTAACCAAAGCTTTCAAATTCACTGCTTTGCTGTTTGATTTGATTTCACGTGAAGGGCTGTAATGCATGACAGGCTTATTCGGTTATTTTATTAGTGGTGAGAATGACCCAAGGATAGCCCAGCAAAGTCTCCTGTGCCCAGTTGACTGGAAACCCAGGCACATCCGAAGCTAGCATTGGCTAAGATTTTTGAATTCAAACTCAAGGGGTCCTGTACTGTGCATATTTTTTTTTTTGTCATATAAGATAATAGAAAGATAGTACAAAGGGTAACGGCACAGGTGTGGCATGTCGCTGTGCTGTCGTAATACAAGACTCGAAAATCATCTTGTTCTTTAAAAGGCTCATAAAAGACCATTGCTTTTATAGAGACCCCCCCCCCCAAAAAACATGTTAAAGTACAGTTTCCAGTAAGTTCAAACCACAATATTACCTTTACAGCCACCAGGACCCAGGGTTAAGTACCATGGTTTAAAGCACAGATCCTGAAACGTTATTTGACGGACCCCTTTTTAAAAACTTTGCTGTCTCTCACGTCAGCAGTGAAACGTGTATTTTCTGTGGGGAGCCCCCTGGGCAGCCTCTTCCCACCCCAGTTTAATACGCCTGGTGTGTAACCCCCCTCTCCTCTTGCTGGTGCAGGTGTACATTGGAGAGCTGCCCCAGGATTTCCTGCGGGTCACCCCCACGCAGCAGCAGCAGCAGATCCAGCTTGACACACAGGCAGCCCAGCAGCTCCAGTACGGAGCCACCATGGGAACAGTGGGCAGGCTGAGCATCACCGTGGTACAGGTAAGCTTTTGAAAGCCCATTTGGAGTATAGCTTGTGAGCTGTGCCTGTTACAAAACATATGTGTGAGTGTGTGCGTGTCTGCATGTGTGCTGCTTTTGTAAGAATGAGTTTTTCTGTTTTTTTAAGTCTTGCCCTAATTGTCGCTTCTCTCTAAACAGGGCAAGCTGGCGAAGAACTATGGGATGACGCGGATGGACCCATACTGCCGAATCCGTCTGGGCTATGCAGTGTATGAGACGCCCACGGCACACAACGGGGCCAAGAACCCGCGCTGGAACAAGGTGATCCAGTGCACTGTGCCCCCGGGCGTCGACTCCTTCTACCTGGAGATCTTCGACGAGGTGAGCGAGAGGAGGGCACTGCAGGAAACCAACAGCAATCCAGCCTTTTAAATAAATACATACATAAAGTAAATGCAGTTTAAGAAATAAAACAGATCATTTCAAATTCAAAGCCATTTTTCAAGACATCAAGGCTTTATAGAACATGCACTGTACCTCATACTGGCAGCAGCAGGGATGTGTCTCTATAGAACATGCACTGTACCTCATACTGGCAGCAGCAGGGATGTGTCTCTCTATAGAACATGCACTGTACCTCATACTGGCAGCAGCAGGGATGTGTCTCTCTATAGAGCATGCACTGTACCTCATACTGGCAGCAGCAGGGATGTGTCTCTCTATAGAACATGCACTGTACCTCATACTGGCAGCAGCAGGGATGTGTCTCTATAGAACATGCACTGTACCTCATACTGGCAGCAGCAGGGATGTGTCTCTCTATAGAACATGCACTGTACCTCATACTTCCTTCTTCCCGCAGAGAGCCTTCTCCATGGACGACAGGATCGCCTGGACACACATCCCCATTCCGGAGTCGCTGAAGGAAGGGAAGGTGGTGGACGAGTGGTACAGTCTCAGCGGCCAACAGGGAGACGACAAGGAGGGGATGATCAACCTCATCATGTCATACACAGTGAGTGGGGGGTATATGTATATCATATAAATATAATTACATTTTATATTGTTAGAATTGTTCCCATAAATGACAGCCTTTTAACGTATTCTTGTGACTCTGTATTTAAATCCTGTCTGTTTCATGCCCCCTCTCTCTCTTGCTGCCTCTCCCCTCCAGTCTGTGTCAGCCAGCATGATGATGCAGCCTCAGCCTGTGGTTCTGATGCCCACCGTGTACCAGCAGGGAGTGGGATACGTTCCTATCGCAGGTTTGTTACAGCACACTCACTCCTGAACTGCCTTACTTTCTGTGCTCACTCTTACTGTACGGACTCTGCTTGGTAGGTAGGTAATGTTCCTTTTCCTGCCACTAGAGAGCGACAGTGACCTTGTACTGAATGTGTTTCCAGTGACGTTTTACATGCAGCAGGGATAGAAATAAGACTCCTATTGCAAAGCAGATTCACCCATTCCAGGTTTTAATACAAGCTTGATTAGCCAGTGTATAAGTAGCAAGCTCAGGTGTGTCTTGTAAAACCAGGAATGGTGCAAACTGCTCTGCAGTAGGGGTCTTATTCCCACAGTCTCTCAAGCTGCTGTGTTTGGTGTTAGTGAACTGTTCAGACAGCATGTTCTGCCTGTAGCAGGCTCTAATGTAAAAGCTTCTACTGCAGCGTACAGCACACAATACATGCATGTGACATGCACAGGTGGGTAACCAAGCCTTACTAACTTGTGGCTACAGGCAGCACCACTGGGCAGATTTTGTATTATTTATTAGTGCACTGCACTGGTACTTTGAAGTCTGTAATGACATTTTTTTTAAGTTGAAAACATGTAATAGCGCTAGAAAAAAAAAATGTGCATCACCAAATGAATGCAGGTAATAATTTTAATGGGACATTACGGCTGTATATTTTTGGTGTACCGCACCTTTCTCACTGCCTCTCCTTCTCATATGCCATACATTATCTTTCATGTTTATTTGTTCTTCTCCTCTGAGTAGCAGTAGTTGCAGTTGCATATCAAGGTGCAGCTAGCACAGGAATGCTGTCCCACCTGTTTATAAGGAGTGCTCTTGAGCTATATATATCCAAGCTATTTATCATGAAGAATGCCGTGCCCTTTGCATGTTCGTGACGGTGTGCAATTAGTCATGTCTCTAATATAGGAATTCTTCACTGTGGGCACTGGCCACAACATACAAGAGGTCTTGGAATATAAATTAGACTATACCGAATTAGACAGCCGCTAGTATAAACAGGTTCATTCGTTCTTTCACTTGGAGTTATTAATCAAAGCAGTCATAGCATAGCATGCACCCCAAGCATGCACTTGTTGAAGTTACTGCAGGGTTTACATGGCTCTCTCTGTCCTAAAGCTAGCAGCTAAAACACAATCCTGTGACACTTACTAGATTTGAATTCATGGTTTAGTATGGGATGGTCTAAAGATGACACAGTCGCAAGCCCCAGTCCCTGTAGTCCTGTAAGACGTTTAACACACAGGATTGGAAAATGAATTGGTCTGATTAGGATTGGGAAATGAATTAGTCTGATTAGGATTGGGAAATGAATTAGTCTGATTAGGATTGAGAAATGAATCAGTCTGATTAGGATTGAGAAATGAATCAGTCTGATTAGGATTGAGAAATGAATCAGTCTGATTAGGACTGAGAAATGAATCAGTCTGATTAGGATTGAGAAATGAATCAGTCTGATTAGGATTGAGAAATGAATCAGTCTGATTAGGATTGAGAAATGAATCAGTCTGATTAGGATTGAGAAATGAATCAGTCTGATTAGGATTGAGAAATGAATCAGTCTGATTAGGATTGAGAAATGAATCAGTCTGATTAGGATTGAGAAATGAATCAGTCTGATTAGGATTGAGAAATGAATCAGTCTGATTAGGATTGAGAAATGAATCAGTCTGATTAGGATTGAGAAATGAATCAGTCTGATTAGGATTGAGAAATGAATCAGTCTGATTAGGATTGAGAAATGAATCAGTCTGATTAGGATTGAGAAATGAATCAGTCTGATTAGGATTGAGAAATGAATCAGTCTGATTAGGATTGAGAAATGAATCAGTCTGATTAGGATTGAGAAATGAATCAGTCTGATTAGGATTGAGAAATGAATCAGTCTGATTAGGATTGAGAAATGAATCAGTCTGATTAGGATTGAGAAATGAATCAGTCTGATTAGGATTGAGAAATGAATCAGTCTGATTAGGATTGAGAAATGAATCAGTCTGATTAGGATTGAAATGAATCAGTCTGATTAGGATTGAGAAATGAATCAGTCTGATTAGGATTGAGAAATGAATCAGTCTGATTAGGATTGAGAAATGAATCAGTCTGATTAGGATTGAGAAATGAATCAGTCTGATTAGGATTGAGAAATGAATCAGTCTGATTAGGATTGAGAAATGAATCAGTCTGATTAGGATTGAGAAATGAATCAGTCTGATTAGGATTGAGAAATGAATCAGTCTGATTAGGATTGAGAAATGAATCAGTCTGATTAGGATTGAGAAATGAATCAGTCTGATTAGGATTGAGAAATGAATCAGTCTGATTAGGATTGAGAAATGAATCAGTCTGATTAGGATTGAGAAATGAATCAGTCTGATTAGGATTGAGAAATGAATCAGTCTGATTAGGATTGAGAAATGAATCAGTCTGATTAGGATTGAGAAATGAATCAGTCTGATTAGGATTGAGAAATGAATCAGTCTGATTAGGATTGAGAAATGAATCAGTCTGATTAGGATTGAGAAATGAATCAGTCTGATTAGGATTGAGAAATGAATCAGTCTGATTAGGATTGAGAAATGAATCAGTCTGATTAGGATTGAGAAATGAATCAGTCTGATTAGGATTGAGAAATGAATCAGTCTGATTAGGATTGAGAAATGAATCAGTCTGATTAGGATTGGGAAATGAATCAGTCTGATTAGGATTGGGAAATGAATTAATCTGATGCAGTTTTATGATACATGATGCATTCCTGTAGCACTACAAGGAATGAGGCCTGTGTTCACTCAGGGCTGCACAAGTTCCCTTTCTGGTCATTTTTGTTCACTAATCTCAAACACAGTGGACACTGAAAACTCTTTTCAATTTGTTCTCATTCTTTCTGTGTCTCGTCCTTTCTGCAGGGGTGCCAACAATCTACAACCCTGGGATGGTTCCAGCGGGGGTTCCTGCTCCAGTGGCCAATTCACAGCCCCTCTACAACGAAGAGGACCTCAAATCTCTCCAGGACATGTTCCCTAATTTGGATAAAGAAGTGATTCGCTCTGTCATGGAGGCTCAGCTGGGCAACAAGGACACTGCCATTAACTCCTTGCTTCAGATGACGGAAGAATTATAGATCCAGGCGCTGTTTGTTTATGAGCTCCTAAATTTGTACACATACATATGTCTATATATGATGCACATATGTGTACAAGACTTTGTGTTCTCCGCAGTCCTGTGACGGTGATGGGGCTGCCATTGTATGATAGAGTGGTTTTCTGCTGATTGATTATTTTATCAATTTATTAGCCATTATTAAATTATATATATTTTTGTGTTTAATCACTGCATTTTTTTTCAGTCGCTTTCAGCATTCTGTGAAGTGTCCAGATGTGAGCATATTCACTGAACTCTCTCCCCAGTCACCCCCAGATTTAACTGGGACTGGATGGGCGTAGAAACAGTTTGATTTGACAAGAACACAGCATGCAGCTGTTATCAGCTGCTCTGCTTCTACCCTTCCTCCGTGTCATTGTATCATTCGGGTTAATGGAGAACACAAGCTGCACATGTAGAAAGACAAGCATACATGCATCCCTACAGAGACTCTACATCTTCTCTATATCAGCAGTATTGCCGACTTTAGCTAGAACATTGTACATTCGTGGCTCAATGGATTCAGGAAATCTTCTCAATGATTTGCCTCAATGAATTACCCAGCCTGCACTGTTGTTGTTGTTGTTGTTGTTGTTGTTGTTGTTGTTGTTGTTGTTGTTGTTGTTGTTGTTGTTGTTGTTGTTGTTGTTGTTGTTGTTGTTGTTGTTGTTGTTGTTGTTGTTGTTGTTGTTGTTGTCGTTGTTGTCGTCGTTGTCAAGCCATTATTGCTGCCTATTAAGCCATGGGGAAAACTGAGCTCCCTATAAACACGTTCAGTAATACATGCTAGACTGTAAGACATTGTGTATGCTGGAGTCATTCTTGACATGACATGAAGCTGCTGAAACTGAGAAGAAGTTTGGCATATAAAACAGCTGGACTGGCCGCTTGCAATATTAAACGAGTCTGGCGTAAAGAATAGAGGCTTTGATGCCAGGCTTGCATTTCCAGCTTCTACAGGAAACGACCAAACTTATTTGCGACTTTATGTACTGTAAGAGCCAACACATTATTGTTTTTCTTGTTTTGTTTTGTTTTTTATAAAATTTGACATAAACAGACAAACATCTTTATTTTTGGGACTGGGAGGAATTCAGTGACGAATGAGATGTCTTCAGATTCTGCACATTCCTTTGTTCTGTTGACTCAAAGGCTAACAGTATTTCATAGTTTCTGAAAATAGGAACACCTGTTCTCTTGTCTCTTTGGTGTACTATGTATATATATATATATATATATATATATATATATATATATATATATATATATATATATATACATAGTACACCATATATAGAAGTCTTTCTTTAGGCAAGTCAAATTGAAATTTCTTTAAAAAATTAAAAAATAAAAGTTTGGGGCTTTGCAAGAAAACTGAGGTAGTGCCTGGAGGATTGTGATAAACATGAAAGTCAGGGCTCACCAAAATGTAGATTCATACAGCTGGTTTGTTTTTCATCATCTTGAGTATATATTCTAGGAGTTCAACTTGGACTTCAAATGTGCAGGCAAACACGTGTTCCATATTCCACAACTTATTTTTGAAGTGTAAACATTTTAAAAAAATAAATAATGTTGCAGGTGAAAGGAAGTGCCAAGTCCTTGTTCCAGCAGTTCATGTGGTTTCCACTTTCCTGACATTTTACCTGATTTCCAGACTCCCTGCAGTTAAGGCTTCAGATCAGTTGCATTTAGTTTGAAAAGAGGATGCGATAATGGATGAGGGGCCACATTCTCAAAGAGTTTACTCCAGTCTTTAATCAACTCCTATTTGTTGAACGAGGTAAAGCTTCACAGCAGTTTGATCCATTCCTGGCTTCGCTATGAGTTTAATAAGACACACCTGAGCTTGTTACCTCTACACACTGGGGCTAATCAAGCTGGTAGAAAAACCTGGAGTGGGTGAAACTGTTATGCAATAGGAATCTTATTTCTCTGATTTTACAAAACTAGAACCAAACAACAAAATGATATCATTCTATTCTCGTCAGCACTCTCAATGTGTTTTTGTTTCTCATTTTGTAACAGTAACATGATTTTTCCTTTATAATCAATAGTAGTTAAATAAAGAAATGCTTTGAAAATATATCTTGCGTCTCATCCTTGTGTGGGTGTCGGCTGTCTTGGTTTGTCAGTAGTTGATCTATTTAAGTAATATAATTTCCTGTGTATTGCTACTCTGTCTGAGGTACAAACATACAATACAGGGATTGTAGAATCTTTTTATAGAGGGCTACACAATGGGGGCTATGTGGGTGCCAGTTTCCATGGTAACCATTCTAACTGGATGTGGTTTTTAATGTTGAGCAAGCTGAACATGAAGACCATATTCATTTAAAATAAAACCACCTGATGCAGTGAACCCTGTTAATCAAAATAAACACTAACAGGTTTCCTAGGTCTTTGGTCATTGATGATTTAAAGAGACCCAGAAAACCTGCAGGATTGTGACTCTCCAGGAGCAGAATTGGCCACCCCTGGCATATGGGTAGGGTTACCATATGACTCCATGTTTGCTAGGACAGTTTGGGACAGGTCAGGCTTTCTAACTCATATCCCAATGCATTCTGGTAAGTGTAGTCCTGTTTCTCTTAAAGGAACACATGAATGGTACCTGAGACAGGTATGCAAGCCTGAAATGTCCCAGTGAACATGGAGTCATATGGTAACCCTACATGTGGGTGAGAGTAATACATGAGGAGACTGGGAATATGCAAAGTGCTAAAGTTTATTAGAGCAAACATTTCACAAGAAGACACTTGAAGAAGACACAGTCAGTAAAAGGCTTTACCCATGATCACACACACACACAACAAAATACAAAACAAAACAAAAAAACAACAAATTATGTTTTAGGGTCCATATGTTAATTCTTCACATCAGAATTATTAATTAGTTCATGTATTTGTCCTTCATCTTTAATTAAGTGCCCGGAGTCACAAATATCTATTTAAATATATATTTTAAAAAATGGGATTTTGTGTACTTTGGTATAAATGTGGTGTGGTGCCGGTGAGCTGTGAGGGAAGCAGCCATACTGAACGTGTATGAATGCATTGTCAGAGTTGCTTTGATGTTTGATTTGCATGCCTAGTCCTACTAAATAGAAGTAGCTTTACTATTACACCAGAGAGATGACAGGTGTTGTTACTGAGCTGCTGTAGGAAGGAAAAAAAGAAAAATGAGTCATCTTTAGGAAAGCAATGTGCGCATCAGCTGTAGTTTGCAAGCTATCGCGTAAATGATTTGAAATGCTGCGCACAATGAGATAAAAGAGGTTGGATTAAATCCAAATGGTCATGCAGGAGTGTCGGGATGCTCCATGCACGATTACTTCCTCCTGCGGCGAGCTCTCAGGTCTTCCGTGACCCCTTGCCCGCTGGGTGGCGCGCTGGTGGTGTTGTTGTCCACGCACTCCGTGTTCTGGCAGCCACACTCCTCCACGTAGATGTAGGAGTAGTCGATGGTGGTGCTGTCAGGGCACGACAGTGTGATCTTCTTCTCGCTGGTCTTCGTCTCCCTGCAGCAGGTGCAGGAGTGCATCATGGAGTTCGATTCTGATGAATACCTGGAGTTTGGACAGAGGAGAGAAACAGGCGTCAGACCCAGATATAAGAGGCTGGGTCAGTGGGCTCATTGTGACTCGAGTCAGAGAGACCCTGTTTAACTGTGTGTCCTTTACCTCAAATTCCACACAGTTTTATATGTGTACAGTGTATTGTGATCGAACTCTAAAAGTGATTGAATTACTAAGCAAGCGTGGGAACAAGAAGACAGTGCTATCAGCCTGCATCAGACTTCACCTATCACACGAAGTTGTGTGCAGATCAGTGATGGAATGCATTCATTACAAGACCTTTATCAATATAAATAATAATAATAATAATAATAATAATAATAATAATAATAATAATAATAATCAATGACTTACATGGAATATGTTCCGCATGACCCTCCGCATGATGTCAGCTCCACAGGAGAATTAGAGTGGCACCCGTTGCTAACAATTTTTGTTTTTTGTTTCTCAATGTTGCATTTGTTATTAGGCTTCATTATACCTGCACGGATTAAAAATGATTAGAAATGTTCAAATAACAAAAGGCCGTGGTGTATAACCGCTTGATCTAAAGGGCGGCTGGGTTAAATTTGAGTGCCGTTGTTTAAATCATTGAGTTAAGGAGGCAGACAAACAACGTGAGTGAGACTCTTTAGCGTACTGTTGTCTTTAAAAAGTAAGTAGTGTGATTTGTTTTATTTTTAAATGGAGGCAGTACTTAGAAATGACACTCTTAAAATCAACTGAACAAAGACCCCAGGAACTAACCCAACAGCATGAATGTAATATTATAGGCATGATGCTGTAACAAGCAGTGATCTCTAGTAATACTTACACTGAAGGCAGCAGCCACCTTGGTCAGGTGTCAAAGTGCCCTGAAATATGCATACCAATAATTAGAAACATATTAATAGGGCATTTTAGAAAATAAACTACAGTATGTGCAAAAAGAGCTACTCCAAAAAAATTTTTAAAAACCCAGAAACTGCATTCTATCATTGCACCTCTCAGTTGTGCTTGTGTCCTTCTTACAGGCCCAGCAGGAAGTAAACCCAACAATTGCTCTGAACAAGTTTATTGAATTTTGAACAGGATCTGCTGACAGCTGACAATGTAAATACGCAAGCTCCAAGACAACAAAGGCCTATTCTAATTGGAAACTGAAGGCAGAGAAAGTTCCTCTTACAGGTGAGTTTAGCCTCGCAAAAGTAAACCCAAACTCAGCTGTTAGAGAAATGGAGTTTACCTTTAACACTCCTTGTCTGAAGAACTGAACTTTGTGGACTCCAGAGCTAATGTATGCAGCTGATCGTATTAAAAGGTGTCACAATGTAGATCAATTTAACCCGTTCAACAAGCTTTTTCTTTTTGTAGAAAGCTTACCGGGATGCAGTCTTCGGAGTTGAATGGAGGACAGAAGATGCTGATCTCAGTTAGTCCTAGCTGGTCTTTATTCTTGTCACACTTGTATTTGGTGCAGTTGTTATCGGGGCTTGTCCAGACTTGTCCAGGCTGTGTGGGACGGAAAAGGATATCACAAAGACTTTGAGAACACTGTGGGGCAAGATTCTCAAAGATACTGTAGGAGAGAAAAGTCGCGGGGAGCCCCCCCCCCCATTTCACCACATCATGATTAATGGAGCTGCTGAAGGACCTGCTCAGATGTTTAATGATTGAGGGCCTGTACTGGAGGTGCCGAAGCTGCCCGCTCTGCCATCACTCTCACCTGGATCACATGAGCTGTTTTGTCTGGCAGTATAACGACACATTCCTTCTGGACGCACTCTCCACAGCACATACCGGGGGTGGCCTCATACCTGAAGCCCTGCGTGCAAACAAACAAGCACACACATTGAGATCACAGTTTTCAATGAGAGAAGGCCATTCAGCCCATCACTGCTCGTCCAGTTCCTTGCAGCTGATAGTTCTCAAAACTTTGGTTCTTAAAGGATCCCGGTGATTCAGTATCAACAGCACGGCTAGGTAACCCATTCCATTCCCTCACCAGTCTCTGTGTGAAGAAGAGTCTCCTACCCGCTCTGCCCTAAGTCTGTCTCCACTTAATTTCCAATTGTGTCCCCTGTTCCTGGTTTCTGATAGACAGTAGCTCATTTCTTGATAGGTAATGTGACTGGTAAATATGCAAACCCATGTATATTTATATACTATAACCCTTGTCTTTCTTCTTCAATGCAAAATGCATTCAAAATCAAATGGGCCGGTAGGTTCAGGATTTTCAGATTGTGAAATGAAGTGGCACGTACAATCTGGCATTCGGTGTCACAGGGGATTGGAACACAGTCAATGATTTGCAGTTTGGTGGCTGGGTCGATTCGGGAGCTGCACTGGCACGTTTCACACGTGTCCTTAGGAACATTGGATCCAGTCTGTAAAAAAATAAAACAGTGGATCACAACATATGCTTGTGTACAATAAAATGAAATATTGAGGCTGTCAATTTCAAGCACAGCCCTTAGAAAAGTTTCCCATAGTAAAAGCAGAGCAAAGTGTAATAAAGCACAGTGAAAGCATGGTAAAGAATAGCAAGGTATGGTAAAGCATATTAATACACATGGAAAAACATAGTATAACCATGGGAAAAGCATAGTATAACCATGGGAAAAGCATGGGGGAAAACTGCCACAAAAAAATGCAAAAATCAAATGGTCAATTTTTATAAAGGCCAATGTACATATGATACTAAGCCTGCCCTCACCTGATATTCCGTGTTGTTGAACACGCAGACATCCTTAGGCACTACAGAGAAACAGACGGCATGTTAAAACAGATGGCTTGCTAACTGTAGTATGAATAGTTGGGTGATCCATTCAAATGAATCTGTTAACAGCTAACCATGAACACCCCATACATTCACCCTACAGTGCTTATAGTCTGTACATCTATTTTAGTGTTTATTTCAATTCAAGTCACATATTTAAAATGTGTGTTTGTTTTTTTGATTATCCAGGTAACACAAACCAGCATTATCCGAGGTCTGGGTGGTACAGGTATTTCACACTGCATACTGTATGTATCTGGTTGTATCCATGCTGTGGTGGTATAGTTAAACAAAATGTACAGCAATGCTCACAGCACATATGTTTTAGACAGCAGCCATCCTCCGGGGGACTGATCACTAGCTTGAACCCTGGGTCACAGCTCTGCTGTGTTTTCGGACAGAGGTCCACATTGCATTCTGTGCAGAGAAAGAAAAAGCAAATGGAGCATTTGAAATGCAGCATGCAAACGTTTATGTATTGCATTTATTTAAATAAACATGTAAAAATGCACAAAAGCTGAGACTAAGAGCACAGAGTGGTAGAATCAATCAGCTGCTGCATCAGGTTTGCAGTGGTAAAGATTATAGGCTAGAGATTCTCAAAGATTTTTACTCCAAACCATCATGAGCACAATTGTTTTCTGAACGGAATCAAACATCTAAAATGAACAAGTAAAAGTATTACTTGTTTGTTTCTGGTTTGATAACTTTACTGGAGTACATAGCTTTGAGAATTCAGCCTGATGTGAGCTGGCAGCCTGGGCACAGCACTGTGGTTTCTCAGGCACAGTTTTGCCCATGAGCACAGCTTCAAGCACCACTGCTTTAGCTGAACTCTCCAAAGGAATACTGACTGCAGAGGGTCTTGTTGCAGCACTGGCTGTCTATCTCGGTCACTCGCTCCTGTCCCTCCTTGGAGCAAGTCACAGGCGACTCTTCTGTGCACACGTGGGGCTTGCATTGGACACTCATTGTGTCTCTGTCACAGACACAGTCCTGGCAGTTACTCTGCCACGTCTCGCCAGGCTGAGAATAAAGAGAATGCACATCGGGGTTCAAGGGGAGCGGTGCCTGGTGCGAAGGGATCTTTCTATTGTATTTCATTGGAATACTTAAAGTAGGGCCCTAATGTGTATCTGTTTGTCCATTAAGTTGTCGAAGATATATATATATATATATATATATATACAGTACTGTGCAAAAGTTTTAGGCAGGTGTGAAAAAATGCTGTAAAGTAAGAATGATTTCAAAAATAGACATGTTAATAGATTATATTTATCAATTAAGTAAATGCAAAGTGAGTGAACAGAAGAAAAATCTAAATCAAATCCATATTTGGTGTGACCACCCTTTGCCTTCAAAACAGCATCAAGCATCAATTCTTCTAGGTACACTTGCACACAGTTTTTGAAGGAACTCGGCAGGTAGGTTGGCCCAAACATCTTGGAGAACTAACCAGTTCTTCTGTGGATTTAGGCAGCCTCAGTTGCTTCTCTCTCTTCATGTAATCCCAGACAGACTCGATGATGTTGAGATCAGGGGCTCTGTGGGGGCCATACCAACACTTCCAGGACTCCTTGTTCTTCTTCACGCTGAAGATAGTTCTTAATGACTTTCGCTGTATGTTTGGGGTTGTTGTCATGCTGCAGAATAAATTTGGGGCCAATCAGATGCCTCCCTGATGGTATTGCATGATGGATAAGTATCTGCCTGTACTTCTCAGCATTGAGGAGACCATTAATTCTGACCAAATCCCCAACTCCATTTGCAGAAATGCAGCCCCAAACTTGCAAGGAACCTCCACCATGCTTCACTGTTGCCTGCAGACACTCATTCGTGTATGCTCTCCAGCCCTTCGGCGAACAAACTGTCTTCTGCTACAGCCAAATATTTCAAATTTTGACTCATCAGTCCAGAGCACCTGCTGCCATTTTTCTGCACCCCAGTTCCTGTGTTTTCGTGCATAGTTGAGTCAGCTTGGCCTTGTTTCCACGTCGGAGGTATGGCTTTTTGGCGCAAGTCTTCCATGAAGGCCACTTCTGACCAGACTTCTCCGGACAGTAGATGGGTGTACCAGGGTCCCACTGTTTTCTGACAGTTCTGAGCTGATGGCACTGCTGGACATCTTCCGATTGGAAGGGAAGTAAGCATGATGTGTCTTTCATCTGCTGCAGTAAGTTTCCTTGGCCGACCACTGCGTCTCACGGTCCTCAACGTTGCCCGTTTCTTTGTGCTTCTTCAAAAGAGCTTGGACAGCACATCTGGAAACCCCTGTCTGCCTTGAAATTTTTGCCTGGGAGAGACCTTGCTGATGCAGTATAACTACCTTGTGTCTTGTTGCTGTGCTCAGTCTTGCCATGGTGTATGACTTTTGACAGTAAACTGTCTTCAGCAACCTCACCTTGTTAGCTGAGTTTGGCTGTTCCTCACCCAGTTTTATTCCTCCTACACAGCTGTTTCTGTTTCAGTTAATGATTGTGTTTCAACCTACATATTGAATTGATGATCATTAGCACCTGTTTGGTATAATTGTTTAATCATACACCTGACTATATGCCTACAAAATCCCTGACTTTGTGCAAGTGTACCTAGAAGAATTGATGCTGTTTTGAAGGCAAAGGGTTGTCACACCAAATATGGATTTGATTTAGATTTTTCTTCTGTTCACTCACTTTGCATTTACTTAATTGATAAATATAATCTATTAACATGTCTATTTTTGAAAGCATTCTTACTTTACAGCATTTTTCACACCTGCCTAAAACTTTTGCACAGTACTGTATATATATATATATATATATATATATATATATATATATAAACTGTGTACCATATTAAAAATCATATATGAGGACGTTTCGGACTACAAGTCCTTCTTCACCTGGATAGAAAAAGCTGTGCGTAAGCATATGTATATAAATATACTGTACCTTTTTGGGCATGCCATCAGCACCAGTGCAACCTGCAGGAGTGAAAAAACAAACAATAGCAATACAATGTCAGTCATTAATGTCAGTTTAACTATTCTACTCAAAATTCAATGCAATTGTTTTTCTGGTAGCTGTGCTAGTGCAAGTGCATGCATGATGGGACATGATGCGATGGCCACTTCACCAAACCTCACTGGAAACTCCTTGATGTAAAATGTTATCTAAAAGTTATATAACCTTAATAAAGAAATAAATAACTAAAGTGGGGATGCATTTGTATTGGATACTAATACATTGTGAAGCCGTCACTCACCACAGGAGGAGACACAGACATCGTTGACGGAGTTGAACAGGGTGGTCCCATTTGGACAGAAGCAGCCTTCGGTGAACCCGCTGCTGTTGGATGGGTTTTGGTCGATGTATTTTTCATTGTACCTGTTTAGAAGAAAAGAAAAGACTGCATTAGGAGGTATCGAAACCATTTAAGACGTGGCACTGAAGAGTACGGGACATTTACAACCAGGTAACAACACGGTGAAAGCTGCATTCGTGATTTTAGACCTTTTAACCTCACCTCATCTTACCAGCAAGCGGACAGGACAGTGCTTACCCAAAGTGCTGCCTTATTTAGTATGACTGCTATGCAGACTTAAGCAACAGCCTGGCATTGCCATTACGTTTCTGTGCCCCCCAGAGTCCTCTCTACTCACTTGGAGTTGCAAGTAGGCTGCACATTTGGTCCGCATGCACGGTACTCCTTTGTTGGTGGGCAGGAGTAATCTACAGGAAAACAAACAGCAGCACATAGGTCAACATAGAAATCCATACAGAACATCTGGTTAAAAAAACTTTTAAAAGGTGCTAAATATTACAGTGCTAAATATTTTTAAGAGTGCTAAATATTACAGTGCTGGTGCTTTCACTGTTCTCCAAATTCCCCTGAATGATAGAACAACCGTGCTTATATAGCACTTTTATATAGAGCCCAACAAGAACAATAATTAATAACGGCAGATATATGCCATACAAATGTCCGGTCTGCCTTGTTTTCTGTGGGTTTGCATATGCGTCTATGTATTTTGGTATTTCACTTACTGCATTTCCCATTAGTATATTTCCTCCAGTCCATGCAGACTCCTGCAGTCTCGCACATGGAGGCATACACTTCCAAACTGGAGCAGCCAATCCTGGTGCCTGGCATGTGGCAAACATCAAAATAACAGGCCTTGTAGAATGGCTGGGCTGGGATTTTTTCATTGCATGCTTCAAAGACTCTGTAATCAGAAGAGATTTATAAGTGTCTGCTGAATAAACCACTGTAATCACAGCATATTACTAAGCACGCTTTATTCAAATGAACCAAAACTTATTGCAACCAACTGTACTGACTGTTAGATTATTTTCCTGATTCTCTAAATTCAATGTCCCGTGTACTGTAATGGCAAAGATTCAGCCTGACGTTCTTTGGCTAGTAGCTACTCCAATCACTTTCATCACAATGACATCACTTTCATCACAATGACATCACTTTCATTACGATGACATCACTTTCATCACAATGACATCACTTTCATCACAATGACATCACTTTCATCACAATGACATTTTCTGAACTTGCTTTTTTCTTTCTTCTCTCCCCCAAGCAGTTAGAACGACATATGAAGCCTTACTTGCTGTAGATAATCTCGCAAATAGATGCTCTGCACGCTGTTGTCGAAGATTGAGAGGATGAGGTAGGGGTTGGAGGCGTGGATGAGGCAGGGGATGGAGGCGGGGATGGTGTCTTGGCTGTTGTACTGGGTCTTACAGTTGGTGGAGGAGTTGGTTTACTGCAGCCTGTTTTGTTGATACGCCAGTCGTGGGCTGAATCGGAGCAGGATTCAACAACCCGGTTGGGTCCGCTGCAATCATTTGTCTTGTTGTTGTCACAGATTCCTAGAAGAAGAGTAACAGTAAGGTGGTATGTTCTGCATGTTAGATCATTAAACTAGAACCCTGTGTCAGAAGACTGTTTCGAATTCACCACATTTTTCATCTACATACCCCAAGATGCTGGGATTTAAAGTGGAGGAATGAGAACCAGACAACTCCAGTGGGGTATGGGTGAACTCAGAGTAAGAGCTCAGCAACGTGACACCATAGAGAAGCTTTGGATGTGTTCTTTCTTACCGCACTGTCCTTCTGTGTTGCCATGGAAGAGTGAGTAGGGAAGCTGGATGACGAACATCAGGCCTCTGAAGGACACGTGAGCGTTGATCTCAGGGATCTCCACACTCATGTCAATTCCTGTGCTTGTGATCTGGATGCCATCTCTTGAAAAGGCTGGGGTGATTTGTTTGTTATCGAACTTAATCTGCAGCAGGGGGAAAAAAGGAGGAAAACATTATTATTATTATTATTATTATTATTATTATTATTATTATTATTATTATTATTATATAATAATAATAATAATAATAATAATAATAATAATAATAATAATAATTGTTTTCTTATTGCTCAGTGGTCTGAAATTCTACTCTGCTTTCTACTGCAGATTACATTTAATTAAAGAAATGCACTCAAGTCGCAGTGCGCCTCACATGTACATGCGAGCACATCTAAAGACACAAGCAGACATTACCATGTTCTTTTTCTTTCCATTGGCCACCTCCTGTGTCATGAACACCTCGTGCTTCTTGTAATACACAGTGACGGATCGCGGGCAGGAGAGACCATCTGTAGCATTACACAGGTAGTTTTCTACAATGACGCTAAAATTGTTGTATTTAGGTGTGATCTGCTTCACAAGAACGTATGTGCAGTCTCCTTGGAAGTCGTAGGCTGTTCCGTCAAAAGTGACGTAGTGAGGATCTCCCCATCCATAACAGGTACCTAGGAGGAAAACATAATTGGTTACCTCTCCTGCTTTGAAGAATATACTGAAAATGTAAGAACTGTTTCGCAAAAAACAGGTCAGTGACATGGACTATACTTACATTGACATTCATACTGGTAGCAGCATCCAGATTCATCATACACCTTAAGTGGCGGGAGGCCATTTACACATTCAATGGGTTCCACAGCCTTGCACGGCACAGGCTCTATATTGACTGTGGAGCCTCCTTCGCATGTTGCTGTTGTGCATTTATCAATCTTCCAAGTCTCATGGTACTACAGGCATTAAACAAGAATAGAAAAATGGGTTTACATGAACTGTCTTTCTATGTTGGTAAAAAAAAGAAAGGGCCAATTACACAGTTGTGTGGGCTCAGTCTAAATATATGGGGGGTGGGTTATAAAAGGAATATCTCTGTCATTCCTATTAGGAAAATACATGGTGTCTAACGTTACCTTTCTGGGAGGGTTAAGGTGATCGCAACCTTGAGGTGTGGTTTCTGGTACAGTTGCAGGCGTTTCTGTTGTATGTGGTGTTGTTTTCTTACTGGTAGTTGGCTTTGTGGTTGACTTTGTGGTTGTTGGAGTACTGGATGGCACAGTAGTAGAATGGCATTCCGTGACATGTTTCTCAATCTCACATTTATCATTACAGAAAGCTATGTAGCACCATCCGCCATTATCCGTGTAGTTGTATATATTGTCACCTGATCATTGCAAGAGAAGAGCTATTAGTTTATGTCGAAAATAACATTATTCAATGATGAAGCTGGGTGTGTTCATCGCGACATTGGCTTTTAAAGACTGTTTTCAGTGAATTTGAAATCACTGCACAATGCAGTATGTGCACAACTTTCAGCATTGCTTTTTGAAGAACTCTTAGGATTCAGGTTTAAAAAATACATTTAAAAATGCACCCATAGTACTCTTTTGATTCTGTCTCAATTACACAATTCAAAGCAAGTGTGAAAACATACATTTGTTAGACCTGGTCTATTAAAGATAATTGTACTGTGCCTTTCGGGGTGTTTGCATGAAAGGTGCTTTAAAGTTCTTGTAACATATTATTAAGGTAACATAAGAGTTATACCTTACCAGGTGCATATCTGTTTCCATTGACATTGCAGGTGCACGCGGTCCAGGATGAGCTCGTAGAAATTGGTTCTGTGGATGATGGTGTGGGTCTGGAGGTTTTAGTGGAGGTAGACTCTGTGGTAGTGGGAGAAAGAGGAGTTGTTCCAGGCGTTGTTTCTGGAGTCGTAGGAGACGGTCTTGTTGATGTCTTGGGTGGTAGAGTTGATTTTGTTGTGGTTGGCTTTCCTGTAGTTGTTGTTTTGTAGGTGCTGCTTTCGGTTGTAGCAGTGCTACTTGTTGTAGAAGCTGTTGTAGTTGTCACTGGAGTTGCAGATGTTGTTGATTCAGTGGTTCTTTCAGAAGTTGAAGTGGTTGTTGTTTCTGAAGTTGTTGTAGAGCCTGGTGTCGGGGTAGTGGATGGTAGAGTTGATTCAGTGGTTGCAGTTTCAGTTGTTGAAATGGTGCTTTCAGTGGTGGGCGAGGTTGTCTTTTCAGTGCTAGTTGTCGTCATTGCTGTGGTTGATGAAGTTTCAGTGGTGGGCGAGGTTGTCTTTTCAGTGCTGGTTGTCGTCACTGCTGTGGTTGATGAAGTTTCAGTGGTGGGCGAGGTTGTCTTTTCAGTGCTAGTTCTCGTCATTGCTTTGCTTGATGAAGTTTCAGTGGTGGACGAGGTTGTCTTTTCAGTGCTGGTTGTCATCATTGCTGTGGTTGATGAAGTTTCTGTGGTGGGCGAGGTTGTCTTTTCAGTGCTTGTCGTTGTCACTGCTGTGGTTGATGAAGTTTCTGTGGTGGTATGAGGTTTGGAAACTGCGGAAGATGTTGAATGGGTGGGTGGTAGAGTTGATGTTGTTGGGGTTGGCTTTCCTGTAGTTGTTGATTTGTAGGTGCTGCTTTCGGTTGTAGCAGTGCTACTTGTTGTAGAAGCTGTTGTAGTTGTCACTGGAGTTGCAGATGTTGTTGATTCAGTGGTGCTTTCAGAAGTTGAAGTGGTTGTTGTTTCTGAAGTTGTTGTAGAGCCTGGTGTCGGGGTAGTAGATGGTAGAGTTGATTCAGTGGTTGCAGTTTCAGTTGTTGAAATGGTGCTTTCAGTGGTGGGCGAGGTTGTCTTTTCAGTGCTGGTTGTCGTCACTGCTGTGGTTAATGAAGTTTCTGTGGTGGGCGAGGTTGTCTTTTCAGTGCTGGTTGTCGTCACTGCTGTGGTTGATGAAGTTTCTGTGGTGGGCGAGGTTGTCTTTTCAGTGCTAGTTGTCGTCATTGCTGTGGTTGATGAAGTTTCTGTGGTGGGCGAGGTTGTCTTTTCAGTGCTAGTTGTCGTCACTGCTGTGGTTGATGAAGTTTCTGTGGTGGTATGAGGTTTGTATACTGCGGAAGATGTTGAATGGGTGGGTGGTAGAGTTGATGTTGTTGGGGTTGGCTTTCCTGTAGTTGTTGATTTGTAGGTGCTGCTTTCGGTTGTAGCAGTGCTACTTGTTGTAGAAGCTGTTGTAGTTGTCACTGGAGTTGCAGATGTTGTTGATTCAGTGGTGCTTTCAGAAGTTGAAGTGGTTGTTGTTTTTGAAGTTGTTGTAGAGCCTGGTGTCGGGGTAGTGGATGGTAGAGTTGATTCAGTGGTTGCAGTTTCAGTTGTTGAAATGGTGCTTTCAGTGGTGGGCGAGGTTGTCTTTTCAGTGCTGGTTGTCGTCATTGCTGTGGTTGATGAAGTTTCTGTGGTGGGCGAGGTTGTCTTTTCAGTGCTAGTTGCCGTCACTGCTGTGGTTGATGAAGTTTCTGTGGTGGGCGAGGTTGTCTTTTCAGTGCTGGTTGTCGTCATTGCTGTGGTTGATGAAGTTTCTGTGGTGGGCGAGGTTGTCTTTTCAGTGCTAGTTGTCGTCATTGCTGTGGTTGATGAAGTTTCTGTGGTGGTATGAGGTTTGGATACTGCGGAAGATGTTGAATGGGTGGGTAGTAGAGTTGATGTTGTTGGGGTTGGCTTTCCTGTAGTTGTTGATTTGTAGGTGCTGCTTTCGGTTGTAGCAGTGCTACTTGTTGTAGAAGCTGTTGTAGTTGTCACTGGAGTTGCAGATGTTGTTGATTCAGTGGTGCTTTCAGAAGTTGAAGTGGTTGTTGTTTCTGAAGTTGTTGAAGAGCCAGGTGTCGGGGTAGTGGATTCAGTGGTTGCAGTTTCTGTTTCTGGTGTTGTGGTAGTGCTCTGAGCTATGACAGGTCCAGTTACCGGTGTTGATGTGGTAAAGGTGATTATATAGGGACTGGTTGTTTCAGTGTTTGGTGTAGATGTTTCTGTTGATGTGCATCTGTTGATGCAGCATTTAACTCTGACTTCATAGTCGTAGCAGACCGGAGGTACCTGATCCTCGTTTTTACAAACAAGTCCAACAGAAGGACTGCATTCGACTTTTTGTCCCACATCTTCTAAACTATAATCTTTTAAATGTGATGCTCTGCATTCAATAGCATCAGGTTTTTCACAAATATTTGGATCAGAATCTGTGAGATTTTTAATAGTTTCATAGTCCCCTTTGCCTGGTCCAGGTCTAGGATAATCCACATTTTTCCATTCTGACCACTTACATACCATGCAAGAGGTATTGATTGTTGTGGTTGATGAAGTTTCTGAGGTGTGCGAGGTTGTCTTTTCAGTGCTGGTTGTCGTCACTGCTGTGGTTGATGAAGTTTCTGTGGTGGGCGAGGTTGTCTTTTCAGTGCTGGTTGTCGTCATTGCTGTGGTTGATGAAGTTTCAGTGGTGGGCGAGGTTGTCTTTTCAGTGATAGTTGTCATCACTGCTGCGGTTGATGAAGTTTCTGTGGTGGGCGAGGTTGTCTTTTCAGTGCTTGTTGTCGTCACTGCTGTGGTTGATGAAGTTTCTGTGGTGGTATGAGGTTTGGATACTGCGGAAGATGTTGAATGGGTGGGTGGTAGAGTTGATTTTGTTGGGGTTGGCTTTCCTGTAGTTGTTGATTTGTAGGTGCTGCTTTCGGTTGTAGCAGTGCTACTTGTTGTAGAAGCTGTTGTAGTTGTCACTGGAGTTGCAGATGTTGTTGATTCAGTGGTGCTTTCAGAAGTTGAAGTGGTTGTTGTTTCTGAAGTTGTTGTAGAGCCTGGTGTCGGGGTAGTGGATGGTAGAGTTGATTCAGTGGTTGCAGTTTCAGTTGTTGAAATGGTGCTTTCAGTGGTGGGCGAAGTTGTCTTTTCAGTGCTAGTTGTCGTCACTGCTGTGGTTGATGAAGTTTCTGTGGTGGGCGAGGTTGTCTTTTCAGTGCTGGTTGTCGTCACTGCTGTGGTTGATGAAGTTTCAGTGGTGGGCGAGGTTGTCTTTTCAGTGCTAGTTGTCGTCATTGCTGTGGTTGATGAAGTTTCAGTGGTGGGCGAGGTTGTCTTTTCAGTGCTAGTTGTCGTCACTGCTGTGGTTGATGAAGTTTCTGTGGTGGTATGAGGTTTGGATACTGCGGAAGATGTTGAATGGGTGGGTGGTAGAGTTGATGTTGTTGGGGTTGGCTTTCCTGTAGTTGTTGATTTGTAGGTGCTGCTTTCGGTTGTAGCAGTGCTACTTGTTGTAGAAGCTGTTGTAGTTGTCACTGGAGTTGCAGATGTTGTTGATTCAGTGGTGCTTTCAGAAGTTGAAGTGGTTGTTGTTTCTGAAGTTGTTGAAGAGCCAGGTGTCGGGGTAGTGGATTCAGTGGTTGCAGTTTCTGTTTCTGGTGTTGTGGTAGTGCTCTGAGCTATGACAGGTCCAGTTACGGTGTTGATGTGGTAAAGGTGATTATATAGGGACTGGTTGTTTCAGTGTTTGGTGTAGATGTTTCTGTTGATGTGCATCTGTTGATGCAGCATTTAACTCTGACTTCATAGTCGTAGCAGACCGGAGGTACCTGATCCTCGTTTTTACAAACAAGTCCAACAGAAGGACTGCATTCGACTTTTGTCCCACATCTTCTAAACTATAATCTTTTAAATGTGATGCTCTGCATTCAATAGCATCAGGTTTTTCACAAATATTTGGATCAGAATCTGTGAGATTTTTAATAGTTTCATAGTCCCCTTTGCCTGGTCCAGGTCTAGGATAATCCACATTTTTCCATTCTGACCACTTACATACCATGCAAGAGGTATTGATTGTTGTGGTTGATGAAGTTTCTGAGGTGTGCAAGGTTGTCTTTTCAGTGCTGGTTGTCGTCACTGCTGTGGTTGATGAAGTTTCAGTGGTGGGCGAGGTTATCTTTTCAGTGCTAGTTGTTGTCATTGCTGTGGTTGATGAAGTTTCAGTGGTGGGCGAGGTTGTCTTTTCAGTGATAGTTGTCATCACTGCTGCGGTTGATGAAGTTTCTGTGGTGGGCGAGGTTGTCTTTTCAGTGCTTGTTGTCGTCACTGCTGTGGTTGATGAAGTTTCTGTGGTGGTATGAGGTTTGGATACTGCGGAAGATGTTGAATGGGTGGGTGGTAGAGTTGATTTTGTTGTGGTTGGCTTTCCTGTAGTTGTTGATTTGTAGGTGCTGCTTTCGGTTGTAGCAGTGCTACTTGTTGTAGAAGCTGTTGTAGTTGTCACTGGAGTTGCAGATGTTGTTGATTCAGTGGTGCTTTCAGAAGTTGAAGTGGTTGTTGTTTCTGAAGTTGTTGTAGAGCCTGGTGTCGGGGTAGTGGATGGTAGAGATGATTCAGTGGTTGCAGTTTCAGTTGTTGAAATGGTGCTTTCAGTGGTGGGCGAGGTTGTCTTTTCAGTGCTGGTTGTTGTCACTGCTGTGGTTGATGAAGTTTCTGTGGTGGGCGAGGTTGTCTTTTCAGTGCTGGTTGTCGTCACTGCTGTGGTTGATGAAGTTTCAGTGGTGGGCGAGGTTGTCTTTTCAGTGCTAGTTGTCGTCATTGCTGTGGTTGATGAAGTTTCAGTGGTGGGCGAGGTTGTCTTTTCAGTGCTAGTTGTCGTCACTGCTGTGGTTGATGAAGTTTCTGTGGTGGTATGAGGTTTGGATACTGCGGAAGATGTTGAATGGGTGGGTGGTAGAGTTGATGTTGTTGGGGTTGACATTCCTGTAGTTGTTGATTTGTAGGTGCTGCTTTCGGTTGTAGCAGTGCTACTTGTTGTAGAAGCTGTTGTAGTTGTCACTGGAGTTGCAGATGTTGTTGATTCAGTGGTGCTTTCAGAAGTTGAAGTGGTTGTTGTTTCTGAAGTTGTTGAAGAGCCAGGTGTCGGGGTAGTGGATTCAGTGGTTGCAGTTTCTGTTTCTGGTGTTGTGGTAGTGCTCTGAGCTATGACAGGTCCAGTTACCGGTGTTGATGTGGTAAAGGTGATTATATAGGGACTGGTTGTTTCAGTGTTTGGTGTAGATGTTTCTGTTGATGTGCATCTGTTGATGCAGCATTTAACTCTGACTTCATAGTCGTAGCAGACCGGAGGTACCTGATCCTCGTTTTTACAAACAAGTCCAACAGAAGGACTGCATTCGACTTTTTGTCCCACATCTTCTAAACTATAATCTTTTAAATGTGATGCTCTGCATTCAATAGCATCAGGTTTTTCACAAATATTTGGATCAGAATCTGTGAGATTTTTAATAGTTTCATAGTCCCCTTTGCCTGGTCCAGGTCTAGGATAATCCACATTTTTCCATTCTGACCACTTACATACCATGCAAGAGGTATTGATTGTTGTGGTTGATGAAGTTTCTGAGGTGTGCGAGGTTGTCTTTTCAGTGCTGGTTGTCGTCACTGCTGTGGTTGATGAAGTTTCAGTGGTGGGCGAGGTTGTCTTTTCAGTGCTAGTTGTTGTCATTGCTGTGGTTGATGAAGTTTCAGTGGTGGGCGAGGTTGTCTTTTCAGTGATAGTTGTCATCACTGCTGCGGTTGATGAAGTTTCTGTGGTGGGCGAGGTTGTCTTTTCAGTGCTTGTTGTCGTCACTGCTGTGGTTGATGAAGTTTCTGTGGTGGTATGAGGTTTGGATACTGCGGAAGATGTTGAATGGGTGGGTGGTAGAGTTGATTTTGTTGTGGTTGGCTTTCCTGTAGTTGTTGATTTGTAGGTGCTGCTTTCGGTTGTAGCAGTGCTACTTGTTGTAGAAGCTGTTGTAGTTGTCACTGGAGTTGCAGATGTTGTTGATTCAGTGGTGCTTTCAGAAGTTGAAGTGGTTGTTGTTTCTGAAGTTGTTGTAGAGCCTGGTGTCGGGGTAGTGGATGGTAGAGATGATTCAGTGGTTGCAGTTTCAGTTGTTGAAATGGTGCTTTCAGTGGTGGGCGAGGTTGTCTTTTCAGTGCTGGTTGTTGTCACTGCTGTGGTTGATGAAGTTTCTGTGGTGGGCGAGGTTGTCTTTTCAGTGCTGGTTGTCGTCACTGCTGTGGTTGATGAAGTTTCTGTGGTGGTATGAGGTTTGGATACTGCGGAAGATGTTGAATGGGTGGGTGGTAGAGTTGATGTTGTTGTGGTTGGCTTTCCTGTAGTTGTTGATTTGTAGGTGCTGCTTTCAGTTGTAGCAGTGCTACTTGTTGTAGAAGCTGTTGTAGTTGTCACTGGAGTTGCAGATGTTGTTGATTCAGTGGTGCTTTCAGAAGTTGAAGTGGTTGTTGTTTCTGAAGTCGTTGAAGAGCCAGGTGTCGGGGTAGTGGATTCAGTGGTTGCAGTTTCTGTTTCTGGTGTTGTGGTAGTGCTCTGAGCTATGACAGGTCCAGTTACCGGTGTTGATGTGGTAAAGGTGATTATAAAGGGACTGGTTGTTTCAGTGTTTGGTGCAGATGTTTCTGTTGATGTGCATCTGTTGATGCAGCATTTAACTCTTACTTCATAGTCGTAGCAGACCAGTGGTGCCTGATCCTCGTTTTTACAAACAAGTCCAACAGAAGGACTGCATTCGACTTTTTGTCCCACATCTTCTAAACTATAATCTTTTAAATGTGATGCTCTGCATTCAATAGCATCAGGTTTTTCACAAATATTTGGATCAGATGCTGTGAGATTTTTAATAGTTTCATAGTCCCCTTTGCCTGGTCCAGGTCTAGGATAATCCACATTTTTCCATTCTGACCACTTACATACCATGCAAGAGGTATTGATTGTTGTGGTTGATGAAGTTTCTGTGGTGGGCGAGGTTGTCTTTTCAGTGCTGGTTGTCGTCACTGCTGTGGTTGATGAAGTTTCTGTGGTGGATGTAGATGGGGTGACTGGGCGAGTGGTCGGAGGTGTGGTTTCAGGGGATGTAGATGGGGTGACTGGGAGAGTGGTCGGAGGTGTGGTTTCAGGGGATGTAGAAGTGGTGACGGGACGAGTGGTTGACTTGTTGCTGGTCACACTTGTCGTTGCACCGCAGTTCACAAGGTTGCAGCAGTATGCACTGATCTCATAGTTTAAGCATGTGGTTGGATTATCTTTGTTGTTGCACTTGAGCCCAAACGAACTGTTACATTGCACTACTTGTCCTAAGTCCCCTAGAGGTTTATTTGGGTATTGCTGGGCTCTGCATTGCACTTCCAATGGATGTGCACACACAGAGTGACCTTTCTCCTTGATCTTGTCATATGTTTCATGGTCCCCATCGTTACTGTCAGTTGGGAAGCTTACATCATACCACTCTGACCACTGGCAGATTTCCTCTTGGCAGCTAGTTGTACCACTTGTTGATTCTGCGGTTGTAGTAGATGACGAGGGTGGAGATGTTGTAGTTTTGAGATAAAAAGATGGAACATTTAAAACATTTTTATATATTAAAAAAAACATGAAGTCAACAGCAGTCTTTTAATGGGCAATCAACAAGTATTTCAATACGATTACTTTTTTTGCTGCTTGTATGTCACTAAAGAGAAGAAGAAGAAAAAGAAGAAGAAGAAGAAGAAGAAGAAGAAGAAGAAGAAGAAGAAGAAGAAGAAGAAGAAGAAGAAATATGAGATTCATTCTGAGCTGACCATAATGTAAACAACTCTGCATCTTCTATCTCACATTATCCGCAAAACAATATATCAATATTTCATACCAGTTGGCGTGGTTGGAAGCGAGGTGGTGAAGTTGAACACTGTTGGGGTATGTGTTGTAGTTCCTATGGTAGTTGTTGATTGTACTGTTGTCGATGCTGTGTATGGTGTTGTTGCTGGTTCCTTGCAGTTGTAGATGTTTCTGTGAATGGTGCCATTTTCTCCGCAGGTAGCAATTATACAGCTTCCTAAGCCATCAGTGGTGTTGTAGATTGTTGCACCATTTGGATATATATTCCCGTGGTAGCTACAGTTACATTCTATTAAAGGGAATCAAGACAAAGAATATGATTACAAATACATGCAAAACAGATTTGCTTATGAAAAGCCTTGTCTGTTGTCCTATAAAGCTTGACTGAGATCTCATCACTGGAAGTTGAGGATATAAGGGAAATGAAAAGCAAAGGGCAATAAAACAGGATTTTAAATACAACCTTAGACAGCAGTAAATACAAAGAAATCAGGAAACCAGGGAATCATATAAATAGCTAGGCCTGTATGCCTTGTAATGTACACATTTCTTAAATTAATATTTCTGCTTACATTTCAACAGTTACCTTATTTAAATGCAAAGGAAAACAAATGGTATTCAGCTTACTGTGAACATCATAGCTGCAATACACTTTCACAGATTTACAGGAGCTGCAAAAAAAAAAAACTGAATTTGATTTCATCAACAGCTTAGTATAGCCATTCTTATACAATTTGATATCACCATTATTATTATTATTATTATTATTATTATTATTATTATTATTATTATTATTATTATTATTATTATTATTATTAACATTTAGATTAAAGGGCATACAAAACCATTTTGTAACACTGGGTTACTATCAATGGTTCATGCGCTTTCATGGGATCTAGTATTCTACCAGTAGTTACCATGAACAGCAGGACCTTTCTGTGTAGTTACATAGAAATGGCCTCTGTGCAATGCTAGTAACATGTAATTACATAGTTATTACAATGCCATTGCAGGTCTATTCACTGCCCTGTGATCTTGAGTTCCACCACCGTTGCAGAGTCAATACAACATTCAAAACATTATTTTTGTTGACTAATGATATCCCCATTCTCCCCACGTATTTTATTGCAATACTGCATGAACACAACTTCAACAAGCATGGTTGGAGTGGCAGTGTGAGTGCATATTATGTATAAGCATGTTGGCATTTGTACACTGTGGATCAAATGTCTTTATTAATAGATTTGAATGCACTGTAGCAAGTCAATGAATGCTATATATTCAGCTTTTAGTTTACTTTTATCGCCATACAGTTGATACATGTTTAGATATGTACTGTAATTGTACCATGCTTGACAGTTCTTTGTGGAGGGAACCTCCTCTCCGTTTTTATAGTGATTTCCTTCTTTATCGTAGCAACCGCAGTCTTCCTGTTGGACGCACTTCATTGACTCCTCATCTAAATAGGGCTGGTTCGGTGGGCATTTTGGATAGCAACCTGTTTAACAACAAAAGCAACATCTGAAAATGTATCTTTTTGACTCCCCTTTCACAGTATGTTATTTAAACAGAAGCTGTGAAGGTTAGGGCTAAGGTTAATGAAGTGAAGGTAATGTATTGGGAACTTGCATGTTCTCTTTTTACTTCAACTGAGGATGCAAGAGAGTAGGGCAAATGGTGTTGTTCAGAGGAAAACACTATGGGGGTTACAGACTGAATTGTCACGATGGGCTGAAGTGTGCTTCTGTCAGTTTGTGATTTTGCGTTGGACTTTAAAAGCACATTTTTGTTTGGGTTTAGCGTTTGTATGCCTATGTTTATACTGGACTGGGTTGTGATGTGTTTCAGCAATGATGATTCTGTAGCCCACTCTGCACAATCCCTACCTTCCAATCCTGGGATCTGGCTGGAGCACGTCCCATTGGGGTTCCGGCAGGTCTTCATACACGGAGCGCCACAGGGCCTGTAGTGCCACTCACACTCGCCAGCGGGGTTGTAGTAATCACAGAACAGCGCTGGAAGAGAGGGCAGACTGAAATCCCAGTACCCAAGACACTTCCGTCTCTCCACATGTAAAGTGCTGCTTGCCAATTAATAATAATAATAATAATAATAATAATAATAATAATAATAATAATAATAATAATAATAAACCTGATTTGATCAACACAATAATTTTAAGATAACATTGAAAAAGAATAATGAGGTCTGGCAGCCTGCAAACGGAGATATATATATACTTACGGCAAATCTCAGGGCTTCTCCACGCAACGCACACGCCAGCTTCATTGCAGGCCTCAGCATAGGAGGCCACAGCTGTGCAGAAACACTCGCAGTCTCCCCCAGAGTCACAGGCACAGGAGTCTCTCACGCAGGCATCGTAGTACGGAGTGGGGTCCACCTATAGAGAAAATTCATTATTCCCAGATCCGTATCAAATGTAAGAATAGCACTAACTATATCTTGTGAGGTTTTTCAGTGTAAATCAATGCTTGTTATAATGTCATCAGTTAGGGATAGTATCTCAGCATTCCATCGTCTTCGTTACCTGAGAGTGGCAGGCCGTGAACACTTTGCCCTTGATGAGGCTGCATTGCTTATGAGCCCAGGACTGTCGGTAGGGGTTGGAGACGCAGGGGTCTCTTGTGACCTTCGCGTCGGGGCAGCTGGGAGAGACCTTCCAGCTGTTTCCAAACTCCTGGGCGTTTACAACGACCGCCTGGCTCCTGGTGGTGAAGTCATTCTGTCCATTTCCATCGTAGTCACCGCATAGGCCACAGACGTGACCCTGTGAAACACAAGCCACAGCCCATGAAACCCTGGCTTTATTTCCATATAGAAAACAAAAAGCAAACTGCCGTTTATCCAGCATTGGCTTTTACTGCGCTGTAATGATAAGACATTACTTTATTTTGTTAATTCATTAAGATCAGCAATGGACTTTATAATAATTGTTCTTTATATATATATATTCTTAAATTACACCTACATCTTTTTGCACAGAAATGGGAAGGCATATTTCAATACAGCTGAGTGATGGAGGTGGAAAATCCAGCCCGATGTCCCTTACCTGGAAATTGGGGCTGAGTTTGATGAACATGCTGGTCTTCTTGTCCCACATGAGGAGTAATCCGTTCTTGGCTTGGATGACCATGTAAATTCCCATGGTGCTGATCTTGTAGGGTACATCTTCCCCTGAGTCTCTCTGGACCACCTGGTAGTGTCCTTCAGACAGTATCAGCTCATTGTTCTAATAAATGAAAAAAATAAAGCTTGTTAATTAAACATAACAAAGCCTAGTCCACCCCCCTCCAACACAAAATATTGAGGCCTTTACTTTCTCTCTAAGGACACCACAACAGTTAGTAGAAATACCAGCAGTACTGACGTCCAAATGTGGTCAATGACATGTGCTAAACTGTGTGTTACCCCGAGGAACAGCTTGATGGCCTTGGAGCAGGTGGTCCCTGTGGTGCCACACGGAATGTTCTCAGTGATCACTCTGAAGGTGCCATTGGCTGAGTTTCCTCTGCAATAGTCCTGCAATGGGAGAAACAAAAAATTAGCAATACTGATATCTGCTGGAGCTATAGGGTCATTCACTAAATACACCAGGAAAGAAAACTTTCTGATTACCTAGAGACTGAAAATACTTTTTACCGAGACAACTTCAAATAAGACAAAACTAACATTGGATTTCAGAGATCAAATGTCTAAACTTGTGGTTTGCACCTGAGTGAGGGTGTATTCACAGTCTCCATCGAAGTTGAACCTCTTCCCATCAAAAGTGATGTAATGCCCATCTCCGTAGATGGCACAGGTACCCTGGCACTGGTTATCTGTGCACTGCCATCTTCTATCCTTGCAGGTACTTAGAAACAAAGAAACAGATATAGTAGAAAAAACATGAGAAGAATTAACAGCATATGCATAGTAAATAAAATCATGCACATCAGGTAGTCTAAACCCGAAGGATCCTTGGTGAATTCCTCATGAACTGGAATGAGATGATGGCCCAGTTTCTGCAGTGAAGGATGGAGGATTTTACATACCAGGTGTTGCAGTCAGCTTTGATTGTCTCTCCAGGTTTGTAAGAGGCTCCGTTGTGGATGCAAGGACACTGGTTCTCAGAGACACAGCCTCCCTTCCCATCTGAAAGCAGACCCTGTGGGCACACGCAGCCGGAGGCACACTCTGTGCTGTACTGTTAAGAGAAGAGAAATTGAAACGTTATTCCAACCCGCTGTGGTATCCTGGCATGATTAAGCTTCTGATGATGTTCTTGAAATTCTTTAACACTAAATTGCTGTGTGTGTGTTTAAAATAAGGAGCTGTGCTTTTCTGACTATTCATAAATATATGTACTAATTACCCTGACAAAGAAGGAATCGCAAAGCTGCAAAAAATTTGCCAGGTAAAATACTGTCATACCTATCCGACCAGGCGTGGTCAAATTGACCGATACATATAAATGATTATAACAATTAAATGTTGCAGTATTATTTGTGTTTAGCAGTCTGTGATAGCGAGAGAAAGGATCGATGCTGTAAATCTCCCTCCCGATTAGAAAGGGCGCTGTGTAAGGGGGAAGGTAAGCTGCCTCCTAGATCTACTACCTCGGTGGTAGCTGGAAACCGGAAGGTAACCATATTAGGAGGGGCGCGTAGCTGCAAGTACTCAGGACGATTCCATTGCAGTCAGCTGCGGGGCAGCCCTCTATTGGAGAAACCAGGCGACGCGTTGACTGCAGGGAGGAGTTTGCTGGGTACAAAGGGGAAGCAGCTACGTCAAAACCGGCCTTGCGCTGATGTGTACAGACAGCCGGAGCCTGTACTTTTATCTTTTGGTTTGTTTGTTTGTTTGTTTGTTTTGTTTTATCGTGGGGAGGAGTGAGCCGTGGACGGCAGACAGGAGCGTGTCTCTGCACAGCACAGCACAGCACAGCACAGCACCGCACCGCACCACACTCACCGCACTACGTCTCCCAGGACTCGGCGCGCACACTGCTGTGCACGGAGGACGGGGGAACGGACAAAGTCGAGTTTTGTTTATTTTTGTTTTGGATTACTTTTGTTGTTTTTTTTGTTATTAAATACACAGACTGTTTTTGGGAGAAACACTGTTTGGACATTCTGTTTATTCACTGCACCACTGCACCTGACGACACAGTCGTATTGAAGTTTGATTATATCAGTCTGCATTCCTCAAGTGAGCTGTCTGTTGACAATGCTATTGTTTCAATGAGCCTCTGATAGCCCATCAATCAGCCTTGACAGCTCACGGCACCAGGCTGTCTGTCTGCACTGGTATTATGTCACTTGTTTTTGTAAGAAATTCATTACTACCCCAATACACATTGCAAATGGATCACTGGACAGCAAAGCAGTGTTTGGAAGTACTGCAAATTTTACCAAACAAGATTCTGATACAGCAAAGATGGACAACGCGGTAAGTGCACTCCATATATTGAAAAGCGCAATATCTGTGTGATTTGTGCCAGCACTTAAACATTGTAAAAAATTGTAAATGAAGCCCATTCTGTACAAATGTTTATTTATTCATGCCATTTGGATTATAGTATGTCTGTATATAAATCAGTCGCTTCAGTTGCTTACATGCGCATTGTTATATAGGCAATATAAACCCATTTATTTAAAAATGTATTTCAGTTGTACAGTTTTGTATGTATAGGATATAATTTATTTACAAATCTTTGTTTATTTCATTTTTTACCATTTTTTGAGGATGTGCGTTATGTAATATGTCTATATAAACACATTTCTGTTCAAAGGTCTGTATATTTACAATGTTTCTGTTGTGTAGATGCTTTATATGACTTTCCTGAATAAAACTACGGCTTCTATTCAATTGTCTGTCCTTTCATTATACTATGTTGTTCTTAATACACCGGTCAAATTGACCAGTCATGGTTGCCTATAAACGCAGTCATTCTAGTGTTAAAGGTTCCCAGGAATGTATAAAAGGACTTCCCATTCACTTACACACTCCATATCCAGGGTCTGGCAGCTCTTCTGACAATCAGACCCACGAGCCCCTTGTGTAGCATTGCTGCAATCAAAGTAGACCATCGGCGCTGCGCAGCCTGCAAAGGAGAACTCAGGGGTTAGCTTTGAATAACGTAGCTGGATTTCTTGTGTCACAGGCATATCTGTAATAGTGAGCATATCCATGTTCAAGATCAATGGTTAAACATGCCATATAACGTACAGCAATCTTCTGGGGTAACTCGTTGAAACAAAGATGACTCGTCCTAAAAGCATATCATTGCTTTTGATGAAGCCAGTAATCAAACTGCTTACTTGGTTGTGCAGATTCTCCAATGCAGTTCAGTTTCCCTTGTTTGCAAGTGCTAAAATGAAAATGGTTAGATTAGATTAGATTAGATTAGATTAGATAAACCATTCAATACTGTAGAAGATCTTTTCAAATGTCTGACCTCACTTCACCAATCAACACTAAGGCTGATATTTTCCTTAGCAAACATTTCACAAACTGACTGTATCAGTTACCTGTACACACCACCAGTGCACCTCTAGTGTTCATTTCTATACTGGAATACAGAATACAGAAATTCCACCTTGCTCAGGCTTGATACATTATCGTTAAGCACACACATATAATGAAATAATAAACAGATAAAAACAATAAGGTTGTCAAAGATTCATTTTAGAAACACTGAACAAATAAACCTACCACATGGCTCCATCCCTGTTGATGACCTCTCCAGCTGGCACAACTGACCCCTTGTTGTAACACGGGCAGCTAGCAGGTGGGACGCATCCGCCACCCTCATCCATGTAGGTCCCCTCTGCACACCCACACCCGTCCACAGGTACGAACTTCACCTTGCAGGTGTAGTCCGGCTCACTGAGGGAGCGGCAGGTGCGATCACAGCCGGTCATGCTGTAGCTATAGGTCAGCGTCTTAGGGCAGGAGGTGGAGTATTTGGCTGAAGAAATAAATGGGAATAAATGATTAGACTAGGCTTTCGGGAAGACGCGTTTTAAAGTCAACTCTTACTTTAACAGGAGCAGGGAAAGATGAAAACTCATGTTGCTGCATTGAAACTAGATAAGTAAATGCCAACTGTGGTCTTTGACGCAAGAGATCCGAGTGTAGTTTTAAATCTTCATGTGCAATCGGATGTGCTTTTTGTGCATCTCTGTAAGAAATCAGGTGGCTTAGCTTGCTTAGGTAACTAAAACTCTCAAGATACTTACTGCAGATGCTGCTTCTCCAGCCGTCCAGCTGGACCCCCTTAGCAGCGCAGGCGCGGACGTACGAGGAGATGGCTGCACACATGCAGTCCTCGCTCTTCTCACAGTTACAGCTGTCGTACATGCAGCTCTGCGGACAGTGAGAGAAGCATTAGTAAAATGTACTGGGGGAGGGGACAGCTGAAAAGAGGGCTAGTATAAAGTATCAGAACAAAAAAGCTAAAACAAAGCGTACTTAATTTCAAAAAGATTTAAGCGAGACAAAAAAAATAAAAATCACAGTAACAACTTTGTAAGTTGTTTGCCGCTAGGACACATGTCCCAGGTAGATTTGTACTTAGTGGTGGTGCAGTAGATCGTTGAAAAGTTTAAAAACATACTGTTTTGTAGGTGGCAGGGTTGATCACGGGATGGCAGGCAGAAAAAGAACCCTGAGGGTCTAGCAGCATGGAACACCAGTGCTGGGCGTATTTCTCTGTGAAATGGAAAGAAAAGCCAGCAGAACATTATTTCCAAGGATACTGCAAACTTCATTGATGGCAAAATAATTGACATGCATGGTGCTCTCAATCAGAAATAGAAGAGAATGTATTTTTTTATTATTATTTGTTTATTAAGCAGACGCCTTTATCCAAGGCGACTTACAGAGACTAGGGTGTGTGAACTGTGCATCATCTGCAGAGTCACTTACAATTACGTCTCACCCGAAAGACGGAGCACAAGGAGGTTAAGTGACTTGCTCAGGGTCACACAATGAGTCAGTGGCTGAGGTGGGATTTGAACCGGGGACATCCTGGTTACAAGCCCTTTTTCTTTAACCACTGGACCACACAGCCTCCTTATCATTACTTATCATTAACCCTTCAACCTAAAACTTAATTTTAAACAGGTGCTGGTGCTGTACAGCAATAGGGCTCGTACCATTGTCAACACTCAGACTGCAAGGGTTATCGTAGGTGTCCTTCACATCCGGGCAGCTCGCTTGGGTCTTCCAGGTGTTGGCAAAGGCAGAGGCCGTTCCCTCCACCACCCCGCTGCTGACTTTGAAATCATCAGCCTGGACGTTGTTAAAATTACCACAGAGCCCTGGATAAAAAGAGCAACAAATGAATTGTGAATGATTAGTATATATATATATATATATATATATATATATATATATATATATATATATATATATATATATATATATATATATATATATATTCCTTTTGTTTCAGTTGGAAAAAACTCTAGTATAGTAATAATAGAAAATATATACCTGAAGGATGATAAGTCTTGTCAAACCCTGAAAACACCTACCACATGTCTGTCCCTTGTAAGAGGAACCTGCAGTGATGTAGACCTGCATAATGGGAATGAGCTGGATCTCCAGCACCAGGTCAAAGGAGGTTTGAAGAATGATGTAGAACGAGGATGGTCTGAAGATGGTTACATTGGCTACAAAATACAAGAGGACATCGTTAGAGTCATGGAGATGGTCTTTAAGAATGTAGTGACTGTCCCCTTCAGAACAGTGACCGAAGCTATGGTTCTAATGAGGCCATGTGGTCTGTAGTCACCAATCAAAATCTAGGTCATTAACAAGCAAGGTCAGTACAACCGTGCAAGAAAAACATTGGGGGTGTTCGACTGAATATCCTGAAAGGGAAGAAGTGCATGAAAAATAACTCATTGTGAATAATTTACTACATTTTCATGTGAATCATTATTGAAGTTATAACAACGATTCAAAAGGTCCATAAAATCATTTGAGAAGAGGAAGGGAAGATAGTGTATAGAAATCTACCTGTATACAATGGCAGCTGAGCGAACATGTCGTTCACAAAAACGCTTCCACTTGGATTGATGCTGAAGACCTAAGAAAAGAACATCAAGAGTCAGAACTTACACTTCTAGAATATAGCAGAGTAGACACAGTGTTTGCATGGTACCAAATCATTGGGAAAAAGAAACTTTACACCAGACCAGGAAATATCCAAAACACACACACTCACACACACACACACACACACACACACACACACACACACACACACACACACACACACACACACACACACACACACACACACACACACACACACACACACACACACACACACACACACACACACACACACACACACACACACACACACACACACACACACACACACACACACACACACACACACACACACACACACACACACACACACACACACACACACACACACACACACACACACACACACACACACACACACACACACACACACACACACACACACACACACACACACACACACACACACACACACACACACACACACACACACACACACACACACACACACACACACACACACACACACACACACACACACACACACACACACACACACACACACACACACACACACACACACACACGTGCTCAGACACACACACACACACACACACACACACACACACACACACACACACACACACACACACATGCTCAGACACACAAGCACACACACGCTCACACAAACACACATACACACACACATACTCACACACACACACACACACACACACACACACACACACACACACACACACACACACACACACGCACACACACACACACAAACACGCTCACACACGCTCACACCCACACACACACACATATATATACAAGTATATATTGAATATTTTGTATTTTAAGTTGACTTACGTTTTGTATTCCTGCAATAGCAAGTGTGACAGACTTTAGGCAGGTCTCTGTGTCTGTCAGCCCGCACTTGACAATGTCACCGAGCACTGTAAATGCATTGTTTTGGCAATTCTAAAGAAAGGGAAGACAAAACAAAAGGTTGATTTGCAGTCTGGGGAGACATACTGATGTCTCATAAAGGGTTCTTCCAAAGGGGATGGGGGGATGGGGGTGCTTTCTTTAGTGCTTTAGAACATAAGAAAGTTTACAAACGAGCGGAGGCCATTCAGCCCATCTTGCTCGTTTGGTTGTTAGTAGCTTATTGATCCCAGAATCTCATCAAGCAGCTTCTTGAAGGATCCCAGGGTGTCAGCTTCAACAACATTACTGGGGAGTTGGTTCCAGACCCTCACAATTATCTGCATAAAAAAGTGCCTCCTATTTTCTATATTGAATACCCACCTTTGAGAGGACATAGGAACAGTCTCCATGGAAGGTGAAGTCTTGGCCATCGTATGAGGTGAAGTGGGACCCTCCCTTAACAGAACAGGATCCAGGGCAGTCCAGGTCATTGCAGGTCCATCGTCCTCCATTGCAGGCGCTGCAGAGAAGAATCAAATGCTCAGGCAACAGCCAATTTAACCAAACAAGGTGGCTTTTGGTTTGTTTGTTTTTTAAAATTAGAAACTTATGCTATTCTTTATTACACTTTGGTATACTTCTCTAAGCATAGTGTAATAAAGCACAGTGAAAGCATGATAAAGCATAGGTAAGCATTGTAAAGAATAGCAAGATATGGTAAAGCATATTAATAAACATGACAAACCAGGGTAAGCTATAGTCAATGCATTGCATAACCATGGCAAAAAGCACAGGAAAGTGGAAAAAATGCCATACAGAAATACAATGATAAACAATGGTACATTTTAAATCAATTGACTATGTAAACACACACGTTACAGGATTCTGCCAATTGCAATGGTAAGAGAATGAATAAGACATACCAGTGCCGGCAGTCGCTGGTGTAAGACTCTCCAGGACTGTATGTTTTTCCACTGTAGCTGCAGGAGCAGTTTTGCAGCGGGATACAGCCACTCTGGGTAATGTCATCTAAAACAGTTCCTGTGAAAAAAAAAATTCAGACAATACTCCTAGCTTGGCCTTGGTACTGTATGGACAGTTACTGTAAATTGATTCCGAAAGACATAAGCCTATTGAAAACTAATCATGACAGTGTGAATAATCAAGCAATGATGTGACTGTATATTAGTAAAATAAAATTTTTAAAAAATCGTGCTGCATTCCTTACCTGCTGGGCAGAAGCAACCATCAGTGCAGTGGTCCTCACAGACGTGACCTCGGTCAGGGTTGGAGCAGGTGTCAGTGCAGGGGATTCCACACTCCTGGAACTCCATGTTCATTGAGCATTTCTTACCTGGAAAACAACAGTGACGCCCATGAGACCCCCAACAATAGAACTGTGCTCTTCAGATTGAAATTGCTGGTTTTAATACAGTTTGTTATTTTAAAAAAAAAAAAACGTTTTTGAAAAATGAAAATGTGAAAAAACACAGAAATAAAATGGTTTATAAAACTTGAAATGGCTTTTCTTTGAGAAAGTTTTAATAAAACAGAAATGAAATGTAGAAATGGAGTACGGTAAGCTTACTGCAGAATTGATCTGTTCTCCAGTTCTGGGGTTTGCCGCCAGCGTGCACACACTGCCGCGAGTATTCAGAGATGGTACTGCACAGGCAGAAATGGTCAGCGGTGTTGTTACACTGGCACATGTCTTTAACGCAGGCTTCGACAAACGCATCTATAGGTACCAGGTCCTTGCAGGTGGCGAAGGTCGGGCTGGACAGAATCTGCTCACACAATGGTCTCTGTAACAGATATAGAGAAGGAAGATGCTCAAACGCAAATCACTGAGAATTAGTTTCATATGTATTATTGTTATTAAAAAAAACAGAACATTAATAATCTTTCATCTGCATGATGACATGATGATATGCAGTACAAGAAAATGAAACCCTGCTGCACATTCATGTAAGTTGTAAGTCTGTCTTTTATAACGCTAGTACCTTTGATAATATGTGCACCCTCTCTTGTAGTGAACCCCCTTATAAAAGGTTCCCCCTAGTAAAAGTCTAGCAGTCTAGCAAAGCACAGTGGGTAAACTACAGTAAATGCATAGTATAACCATGGTAAAAATGCAACTACCATGGTAAACTTTTATAAGGGTTATCTCAGAATATAATGTGCGTTTGCAGGCGTTCTGTTTGTGGCGTGTGGAAAGCAGGCCTCACCAGATCGGCGCACTTGTCCTCAGATGGAGGACTGAGTTCAGTGCATGTTTCTGTTGGGCTATCCATCTGCCAGAAGTTTGCAAAATCCAGAGGAGATATTTTCATACCTAGAAAGAAATAAATGTGGTCACACTTTAAACTAACACACTCAATGACACGTATTTACGCTTGTAATAACACGCACTGCTCTGCGGTTAGAATGCTGCTGCAGGCTCAATTGCAAAATGAAAATATTAGCCTTGTGCTAATGTCTTTTGTAATTACACTTGACGATGTGTATTTGCAATGTAAATAGACTGTATAGTAAAACCACATGGCAATTGCATTGTAACGTATCATGCGATGAGAGATGTGTGACTAAAATATCAACAGTGTGTTACGATGATACTTCTAAAGGTATTCAGACCCCCACCCGTTATATTCTGCTTTAATGTAGTAGCAGCAGGGTGAGCTGAGAAAAGACTGCTCAAGCCTACCATTTCGAATGAACTCATCATAGACCTGGACTCCATTGAAGTCCCCACAGAGGCCACACGTCTGGTTCATGTATTTGGCATCCATTTCCAGCTACAGGGAGAGACAGCGAGCCTTAGCCAAGGGAACTGACACAATCTTTGCAATGCTGTTTATTAAGAAAGTTGCCGTACATACGGTACAGCATGCATATTACTAGGACTGAAGGAAACGAGTTAAAAAGCAAACATGCTCCTTTTGTGTCTGATTTGGAGAAAACCTTGACCACCCAAAAGGAGCTGTTAGTAGTATGTAGATCAGGTTCCTACCACGAGAGAATCATCCTCGTTCCACATGGCAACCAGCCCGAGTTTAGCCGTGACCTTGATGTAAGAATTGATCTTTTCAATCAGGACCCCAGACTGGCTGAAAGGCAGGGTAACCCTGGAAGAAAAGGATATTAGTACTAGTCAGGGCTCAGTCAGGCCGGCAGCATTCTTAAAGCTGTTGGAAGCTGTTTTAATTCATTTACAGCAGCAGCAATAGAATAATATAATAATTCTGTAGACAATAAATACGTACAAATAATTACACACAGTAATTAGAGAAACTTCAATTAAAGCATTACCACACTGTCTATGTTTGCTGTAAATCCAGTTGTAACAATACAAATAAATTGTAACAATTGTAAGTCTCCCTGGATAAGGAATAAATAATAAATCCCTACACTGTGTTCAAGGCTGATCACAAGCACTTACTGCTTCCCGTTGACTGAGATGGCGTTCTTGGTGAATTGCAGCACTATCCCGTCCAGCTTCATGGTTATGGTGCTGATGGTGGGCAGGTCGTTGACGACCGCTCGTCTCATCTGGATGTTGAAGTCCTCGTAGTTGCTCTTGCACTGCGAGGCGAGGACGTAGTTGCAGGTGGAGGGGAGATTAAACACGTCTCCATCAAACATCTTGAAGTGGTAGTTACCCCATGTACTGCATACGCGGCCGTTGTGAGCAGGGTTCACAGCTGAGAAAGGAACAGCGGAAACCTTTTTAATGTTGATCTTGGATGGGATACTTGTTTGAATAACTATCCGAAGTGCTGGCCACTTGAACCGCTGCTGAAGGCAGCTATCATGTACATCCTGCATACAGTAGGTTAACATCATAGATGCAATTAATGGCAGAAATACAAGAACTTTAAAAACATGTGGTTGGCAAATTCAAATAGAATAAATTGCTGAAATCAGATTATTGATCTTACCTGATATAATGGGCTTCATCATTCCTGGGATGATGTTAACTTTTGTTTCGTCCATTTGCTGCACCTCTGGTTGAGACCCTGTTGGGAGACACATACGGAGATGAGTCCAGTGTCTCGTGATTATGCTTATTGGTGGACTGTGTTTATTTATTGAGGTTCTTTTTTCAAATAAGACTAGACAATGCTTTTTTGACAGCAGTGTTGCTGAGTTTCAAAATACCATTCATCATTTCAAATGGAAAAAAAACACATCGAAAAGACACAGACCATTTTGAAAGAAAACAAAACTGTAAAAGTTTGCCTACAACATATGCAGGGTAATAAACATTTTATACAGTGATGCGATCCATATGAGCATCAAAAATGATCTCTCAATTCACATAAATTTAAATGAATTCTACTTATTTCTTTGCAGTTTTAGCTAGCCAGCCAAACTAACCCTTCTTCGGTGTGTATTTTCTGTATAAAAAAACATATTTATGCACAGTTTGGTCCAATTAGGCATAAACAAGCCAATTAAAATAAAGAAATATATCAAATGTCTATAAACTGTTAAAGTGTTAAAGAAAATTGTCACATAGATCGGTTTGCCTGCTCAAAAAATATATTAAAAAAACTACACCCCCACTCGACCTCTCCGCTCCTCCTGTACTAGAAGACTGGCTCTACCTCCTGTACGCTCCCCTGCCTCCAGAGCCCGCTCCTTCTCCCCCCATCACCCCGCAGTAGTGGAATGACCTTCCTACACAGATGTCAGGACTGCCCAGTCCCTGACCAGCTTCCAGCGCCTCCTCAAGACTCACCTCTTCAGACAGCACCTGTAGAACTCCTCTTTTCCCTCTGGACACTTATCACTCTTCTTTAAATGCACTTTACTTGCTCTTATCTACTCCCTATTTTACTGCATTTAATCCTGTACTTTAGAGTACTGTAATCTGTCAAGTATCATTTAATCTGTAGTATTTTGAATTTAATTATATCCTGATGTATCTATCATTGACACTATGATCTGCTCCGTTATTGATTCGTATTTTGTCATATTATTATTATTATTATTTATTTCTTAGCAGATGCCCTTATCCAGGGCGACTTACAATTATTACAAGATATCACATTATTTTTTTACATACAATTCCCCATTTATACAGTTGGGTTTTTACTGGAGCAATCTAGGTAAAGTACCTTGCTCAAGGATACAGCAGCAGTGTCCCCTACTGGGGATTGAACCCATGACCCTCCGGTCAAGAGTCCAGATCCCTAACCACTACTCCACACTGGTGCCCTGGTGTCATATACTTGTACTTGCTTGAACCAAAGTCATTGTATTTTATCTTGCTCTTAATTGTATTAATACTTGTACTGTGATTCTTGAAATGTATTCTTGTTTACGACTGTAAGTCGCCCTGGATAAGGGCGTCTGCTAAGAAATAAATAACAATAATAATGTGTGCATACAATAGAGGTTTCCATGCAATTCCTATGCAATGCTAACTTTACATATAAATAAAAAAACCATTCCTACCACTCATAGTAGAGGCATTAGCAGCAGATATCACCCATATAAGCACCCATAGCTCTATCCCCCTTCTTAAGCCCATGTTGCCCTGTAGTTCGCTGGCTGGAGCTCCACAGGTACAGTGCAGGTACACTCTGCGTGGTGCTCCTTCCTTGGGTCTGCTCCGTTTTATACTGGAAGAGTCTGGGGATGGTCCCAGGTGCCTGGAGGGGCTCTGGGGAGGTGGAGCTCTTAAGAAATGGCACACTGTTTGAAGAAGGGGAGTGGAAGGTTCTGTTGGGGCTAAAGAAGTCGTAGGCTTGGGAGTAGCTGCAGGAAACTCATCCAGTTTTCCCAGATTTAAATCAATTTACCTCTCCACTATCAGGCTGTGCAGTGTAGAACAGCACAGATGCACAAAAATATTGATCAGCAAATGAAATCAGCAATGACCAATACAGCCTGGTAAAAGCCATTTATTGTCACTATCGATGTTTTATAGTTTGTTTTTTTTCCTGTAGATATTAAAAAAGTCTTTGAAAAAGACAGCATTTTATTGTTTTTCTACTTAAGCTGCTAGATAGATGAGCAACAGTTAAAAGTAGTGTCTCCATAATTTCAGCTCAAGGTGTAATTTAGCAGATCAGTTTAGAATAAATTACCTTCAAACACTCATCTAAGAGAAAATGTGCAGATTTGAGACAGGATATAAGGAACAGCATTCAGTGTTACATCAAAAACCATGCCTGCAAATCACATCTTTGGAGTAAAATGAAGAACAAATATTCTACTTGTCCTTTTATCTAGTTTTGGGGTTACCAAGATATGTATTAAGTCTTACTGTACTGCACACAGAACTCTTGTTTTGGTATAGCTATTCCATTTAATGAGTTTAGTGCTAGAGATATCTAGACTAGAAGCTTCACATGTGTACTTCACATGTGTGATTTTCTGTTACAGGTCTCTTGTGCTGAGCTGGGAGAGAGTTAAAATCCTCCCTGTGCTTATTGTTTGTTAAATTATAATTGCATTATTGCTTTATTATTAATTTTCCCCTGCACCTGGCTATCATTGTAAATTACTATTTAAAGAGAGCAGCCAGTCTCTTCGGGGCTGCTGTGTAGTCCTGAAAGATGCTGTGTGAAGCCTTTTCGGATTTGTGTTTTTGTGTAAACCTGTGTGTTTTGCTTTTCAGCCAGTGAGCAGCGTACCTGTCCAGTCGTTAGTTTAGGATCCTGATTGTGTTTAGTTAGTGCTCGAAAAGAGCTAGGCGTTTATTTTAGTTTATTTTTATTTTTTTTGTAAATATTAAAAGTGCACGAAAGTTTTAAAGGGGCAACGAACGCGTATACATTTATATATATACAGTACATATATAAATGTATTGCAGTATATTATCAGTACATATATAAATGTATTGCAGTATATATATATATATATATATATATATATATATATATATATATATATATATATATATATATATATATATATATATATATATATATATATATGTATTGCAGTATATTACAGTATATAGAGATATAACCTGGGGAAAGCAATTACAGTGCAAAGTTACTATAGAATGTAATGTTGCTTTAATGTAATGGTTCATCGGTATGCAGGGTACTTTTGCATTTCATCAAGTCCATACAACAATAGATGAAATGCTGTAGACAGGCTAACATCACAACTTCTCAAGTGACGCATACCCTGCCTGCTTACTTAATAAAGCCTAAGACACACACCACCAGGAACTAGCATCCAAGAGGACTGTTGATTAAGAGTTACTAAAACATTTGTTTAAAAAATATTTAGAATGACCCAGGAACTGGATCCTGGTTTTTACAATGATGTAAATAAAAGAATTTACCTGATATGTTAGTCATCCCGTGTCACTCCTTCATACAGTACATGTTTAATATCCCATTGCTGATGTTTGTGTTTAACCAAAGACTAAAGCCATTGATACAGTTTGCTCAGGGGTGTCAATACCCCTTAAAACAATACAGGTTGTTGATTCATCTACCTCTAAAATGTTCTGTGAGAAAGCACGCTTTCTGATCTTTTTGTATGAGAACATTATTTGAGTTGTTTTACTGAGGGACTGAATTGCAATGGATTATTAGTGACCAGCATGATTAAGTGTTATTACATTTATTTGTGGGGAATGATAGGATAGGTGCTGTCCAGGATCTCGCTGAAAGAAGCCATCCTCCTATGAAGTGAGACCAAGGCTGGGTGATGGGACTCATCGACACCCCAAGGTAAACATGAGTGGGGGACAGAACTTCATGACAGAAGGACGGAGGATTGTGGTAAACCAAAGAGCAAAGAAGAAAGGCTGTTTCTCCTCGTCAAGCCTTTTAAAAACACACACCCATATACAGTTTATATGGAAAATGTCAACGAATTGCACCATAGAACAGGGGTATGTGTTCAATTGAGAGCAGCAAGCAAGCTGAGATTGAACACACAAGAGAAAGAGTGAGCAGGATGTTCAAGGCCAGCCAGGACTTGAGCTCTGCTGTTTTTATTTGGCATTCACACAACAGCATTTCTTAAAACAGAAAGAAAAGTTCCCCAATAGGTTTGGCAAGCCTTATGCTTTAGCAGGGATAGAAGGTTATTGTTGTTTTGTTGTTGCCAAAAATGAGCCTGCGTTTATGTATTGTAGCGAACCTCAGTTAACACCGGTTTCAGGGTTACACAAATAAAGGTAATGAATGCATCTAAAACATTTCTAAAAAGTACACTTTTGCCTAGTGAAAGCTTGAAAAGTAAATAACTTGGGAGGTATTTGGTGTTCACTATTCTCTTTATTTAATGTATGTATTTGTGGTTGTATGTATTTTCTCTATTTATTTATGGACACCATATCGCTTAAGGGAGTTGGTGCTTTGTAGCTATTTTTTGATTTCCCTTTAAATCCAATTCTGAATAAAACATTGTTTGCAGAACTCATTTGTTAAGCTAATGCAAACTAATAAAAACTACAAACATTTGGAAGTTTACCTAAACTAATATTAGATAGGCCAAAGTCAGTGCTAATCAGGGTCTGTGAAACTAGAGGTTTATGTTTAAAGTCTTAGTTAAAGACTCGAGCAGTTTAGTGACTCGACTCGAGCTTGGCATGTCAAAGACTCGACTCGACTCAAGCAGTTTAGTGACTCGACTCGAGCTTGGCATGTCAAAGACTCAACTCGACTCAAGCAGTTTAGTGACTCGACCCGCGCTTGGCATGTCAAAGACTCAACTCGACTCGAAAGCAGTTTAGTGACTCGACTCGACCCGCTTGGCATGTCAAAGACTCGACTTCGACTCGAGCAGTTTAGTGACTCGACTCGACTCGAGCTTGGCATGTCAAAGACTCGGCTCGACTCGAGCAGTTTAGTGACTCGACTCGACTCGAGCTTGGCATGTCAAAGACTCGGCTCGACTCGAGCAGTTTAGTGACTCGACTCGACTCGAGCTTGGCATGTCAAAGACTTGGCTCGACTCGAGCAGTTTAGTGATTCGACTCGACTCGAGCTTGGCATGTCAAAGACTCGGCTCGACTCGAGCAGTTTAGTGACTCGACTCGACTCGAGCTTGGCATGTCAAAGACTCGACTCGAGCAGTTTAGTGACTTGACTCGACTCGAGCTTGGCATGTCAAAGACTCGGCTCGACTCGAGCAGTTTAGTGACTCGACTCGACTCGAGCAGTTTAGTGACTCGACTCGACTCGAGCTTGGCATGTCAAAGACTCAACTCGACTCGAGCAGTTTAGTGACTCGACTCGACTCGAGCTTGGCATGTGGAAGACTCAACTCGACTCGAGCAGTTTAGTGACTCGACCCGCGCTTGGCATGTCAAAGACTCAACTCGACTCGAGCAGTTTAGTGACTCGACTCGACTCGAGCTTGGCATGTCAAAGACTCAACTCGACTCGAGCAGTTTAGTGACTCGACTCAAGCTTGGCATGTCAAAGACTCAACTCGACTCGAGCAGTTTAGTGACCTGACTCGACCCGCGCTTGGCATGTCAAAGACTCAACTCGACTCCAGCAGTTTAGTGACTCGACTCGACCCGCGCTTGGCATGTCAAAGACTCGACTCGACTCAAGCAGTTTAGTGACCTGACTCGACCCGCGCTTGGCATGTCAAAGACTCAACTCGACTCGAGCAGTTTAGAGACTGGACTCGACCCGCGCTTGGCATGTCAAAGACTCAACTCGACTCGAGCAGTTTAGTGACTCGACTCGACCCGCGCTTGGCATATCAAAGACTCGACTTGACTCGAGCAGTTTAGTGACTCGACTCGACTCGAGCTTGGCATGTCAAAGACTCAACTCGACTCCAGCAGTTTAGTGACTCGACTCGACCCGTGCTTGGCATGTCAAAGACTCGACTCGACTCAAGCAGTTTAGTGACCTGACTCGACCCGCGCTTGGCATGTCAAAGACTCAACTCGACTCGAGCAGTTTAGAGACTGGACTCGACCCGCGCTTGGCATGTCAAAGACTCAACTCGACTCGAGCAGTTTAGTGACTCGACTCAAGCTTGGCATGTCAAAGACTCGACTCGACTCGAGCAGTTTAGTGACTCGACTCGACTCGAGCAGTTTAGTGACTCGACACGACTCGAGCAGTTTACTGACTCGACTCAAGCTTGGCATGTCAAAGACTCGACTCGACTAGAGCAGTTTAGTGACTCGACTCAACTCGAGCAGTTTAGTGACTCGACTCGAGCTTGGCATGTCAAAGAATCGACTCGACTCGAGCAGTTTAGTGACTCGACTCGAGCTTGGCATGTCAAAGACTCAACTGGACTCGAGCAGTTTAGTGACTCGACTCGAGCTTGGCATGTCAAAGACTCAACTCGACTCGAGCAGTTTAGTGACTCGACTCGACTAGAGCAGTTTAGTGACTCGACTGGACTCGAGCAGTTTAGTGACTCGACTCGAGCTTGGCATGTCAAAGAATCGACTCGACTCGAGCAGTTTAGTGACTCGACTCGACTAGAGCAGTTTAGTGACTCGACTGGACTCGAGCAGTTTAGTGACTCGACTCGAGCTTGGCATGTCAAAGAATCGACTCGACTCGAGCAGTTTAGTGACTCGACTCGAGCTTGGCATGTCAAAGACTCAACTCGACTCGAGCAGTTTAGTGACTCGACTCGACTTGAGCAGTTTAGTGACTCGACTCGACTTGAGCTTGGCATGTCAAAGACTCGGCTCGACTCGAGCAGTTTAGTGACTCGACTCGACTCAAGCAGTTCAGTGACTCGACTCGACTCGAGTCTTTACTCCCCAATGAATCCACTCGAGTCCCAATTTTGGTGACTTGTTACAACTCTGCTTTCTTGGGCAGGTTGTTGACTGTTTGCACAGTTAGAATGCAGGTACTAGGGGCTTGAGGTGACATGTTTATTCACATTGCTTTAGGAATGACTATGTGATTTCCTTTAAGGATCAGGGAGTCAGTTAAACTGAGTTCTTCTCATACATTCCAGTAAGGTTTCAGTTCATCAGATAATTCTTTACTTGTTTATGGCCAACCGTTTTCTATAGCCTTTCTCAGAGCCTGCATAGTGCTGTCATTTTCAATCTCAGCTTTCAGTTCCTGGCTTTTGTCATACAAGACAGGGAAATGTTCCATAAGCATATGTACCTGAGCCTCAGCTTCTACTTCTATGCTGCAATCTGTCTCCAGCAGGTATGCTCTTGACAAAGCATCAGCAACCAGTATCTGTTTACCTCGAATATGATTCAAGTCATACTGGTATTTCTGTGATCTCAGAAGGAATCGCTGAATTCTAGGTGGAGCATTACTCAGTGGTTTCTTCACCATAACCTCCAGTGGTTTGTGACCTGATTCTATTTCAGTTCTTCTCCCATAAACATACTGATGAAATCTTTCACACCCAAAAACTACAGCCAGCATCTCTTTTTCAATTTGGGCATACCTCTGCTCTGTGTTCGTGAGTGCCCTGGATGCATAAGCAACTGGTGCATTATCTCCTAAACCACTTTGAGAGGCATCAACTGTTAGCGTCACTGGCTTGTTTGGGTCAAAGTACTTTAAAACTGGAGCTTTAGTTAAACATGCTTTCAATTCCTTTATTTCCTTTTCCTGTTCTTTTGTCCAGTGCCATTCAATGTCATTCTGGAGCAATTGTCTTAGTTGTGCATTTATTGCAGACATTTGTGGCAGATATTTTGCAAGAAAATTGGCCGTACCCATAAATCTTTGGAACTCTATCATGTTTGTTGGCTTTGGCATGTCCACAATAGTCTTTAGTTTTACGTCATCGGGTTTCATTCCATCTGCTGTGAGAATATTTCCTAAATACTTCAGCTGCTGCAGTGCAATGTGGCACTTTTTACTTTTGAATTTTAAGCCAACGTCTCTCGCATTAAGACTCTTCACAGTCCCTCATCGTGCTCTGCTCAAGTATTTCCCCAGATCAGCAAATCATCAATGTTTGTTGTAACACCATCAGTTCTTTCCTCGGTGTCTCCCCCTTGCCCAAAAATAAACTTACCTTCTTTCTTCACCCACTTTTCTTGACAGTATCATTTTGTTTAAATTTGTAAAGCGCCTTAGTTAAAGGCACTATAAAAATGCAAATAAGTAAATCAATTATTTCTACTATTTTCTTGCGAAACACTTCAAGTGCACTAGAAATTCCAAACGGCAGTCTCAGAAATCTATCGAACAGTGTGTTGAAAGTAGTATACTTTGAACTCTGATAACCCAGCTGTATTTGCCAGAATCCACTGGGAGTATCTAAAACGCTAAAGAATTTAGCTCCTGTCAGTTTTTTTTTCAGTTTAAGCACTCTTTACCCATGGCTGGACTGCTATTTCTCTCATGTTCTTTACCACACCTTCCGCATCTCATCTGTTTTCTTGGTCTGTGAGGGCACCTTTGCGGTCAGTGTTTTTGTTTTCTTTGTATCGATTTATTTCAGCAAAAGTTTTGATTTGGTCCCAACTCAGGATTTCCATTGTTATTTTTTTTTTTGAGACGTTCCTTTCTAGATAAACGTTCTGGTTCTTAATTTCTGACACCATGCACTCGAGACCAGCAGACTGCTCTTCGTTGTTACTACTCCACTCTCCTTCTGACGTTCACACGTCACACGGATATTCATAGCTGCCTACATAATATCCTCACAGTTATCACAAAATCAGATGCTTAAAAGTAAACAAACTGACTTCTCACTGCACTGGTACCTCTGCTACAGTCAGCACCCGGCTATCTGTTACGCAGATACACGTCAGTCTCGTTTTACCGCCCTTCTATGAAGATAAAATCAATCCCCATTATATATATATATATATATATATATATATATATATATATATATATATATATATATATATATATATGTAACAAATTAATGCACTTACCCGTCACGCGCGATTTCTGACTCCATCACCAGTTTTCTGATACAAAGTCCATCTGTTCAATGTTACAATGTTTATCAATCACAGCCCTGTACTTCTTCTGTTGAAAATACAGCTGACAAAACCAACTACAGTACATCTAAATGGAAGCCTACTTATTTTAAAACACAGTCCTTTCACCTAAATATTTTTGACATTGTATCTTTTTTGTGTAAAAAAGAAAAACGGACAAGGGTTGGAATGGGCCAAAATGAAATAATCAGATATGCGTCACACTCTTTTAACCATCACTGAAGTCGAAATTTTATCGGGTCGGATATGTGAGTGCTAACTGTAGTAAGAAATTGAATCTTATGCGCCAGAGGAAATTTCTAATTCCGTATTTACTCGAATTTAAGTCACACTTTAGTGGCCAAAATAAAAGTTCAAATTTGGGGGGAGCGACTTGTTTTCGAGGTTTTTAGTTAGGGTACCAATTTACATTTACACATGTCAATTATTCTGGTGAGCTTGAGCAATACCAACTGTACACAGTACTGCCCTCTACAGATATCACTCTCGGTACAGTACCGGTATATCAAAATGGCTGCACAGCGAACTTCATGAACATTTTTTGATGCAGTTTTTAAAAGAAAAGTAATTTTGTTTGCTGAAGACAAAAGAAACGGCGGCATGTGAGATGAGTCAGAAGATGGCTATGCAATACTATAATATTACCAGTATAGTACATGTTGAAATGATCAACGCGGGTCCAGCTTCAAAATGAACAATCATTTATTTATATAGCTTTCTTTCTCTATCTGGAGGAGCACAACAAACAGGAGCACTAAGGTAATGGCGGATTCTCCATCGCTCTCTGATTCTAAAACTTACTCACTGTTATTATGGTCTGTGTCTGGTTTAACTACGGCAAACCCACTAGTGTAAACTCCAAAGTCCTAACTCAAACTTAAATGAACTACGCATTTCTGTCTTGCACTAATTTTGCTTGCGAACGTGGACTGCAGAACAGCCGAGACTTTGGGGGAGTTCTGGGAAGAAATGATGTTTGCTTGACTTTTCATCTGGTCCATTTCATTGCTAAACTGCTGTACCCAGAGAGTCAATATTAATGGTGGGAAAATCAACAAACGCAGGCACAAAGACCAATGGCTAAATCAAATCAAATAAGTATGTAGGCAAATAATTTGGGTTTTTATCCTGCATTCTTTCTTTTTATTGTTTATTAATGTATTTAATTATTTAATAAACAATAAGTCGTTCTTTAAGCTTGTCCAAACACTCCAGAGCATTTCTAAGTGGCTACTTTAACCCTTTAACAAGAATAAAAAGACACTGTTTATAAATCTAGTAACATACTGTATTGTGGTTGTATAGTGGAATCTTAGGTGTGAGAGACCTTCACTATGTTTTTTTTGCATTTCTGATAAAAGTACAATGGATGTGATCTGGAATGTTGAGGAAATAAGGCTGTCAGTTGGCTGTGACTAACAGATAAGAACATAAGAAAGTTTACAAACAAGAGGAGGCCATTTGGCCCATCTTGCTCGTTTGGTTGTTAGTAGCTTATTGATCCCAAAATCTCATCAAGCAGCTTCTTGAAGGATCCCAGGGTGTCAGCTTCAACAACATTACTGGGGAGTTGGTTCCAGACCCTCACAATTCTCTGTGTAAAAATGTGCCTCCTATTTTCTGTTCTGAATGCCCCTTTATCTAATCTCCATTTGAGACCCCTAGTCCTTGTTTCTTTTTTCAGGTCAAAAAAGTCCCCTGGGTCGACATTGTCTATACCTTTTAGAATTTTGAATGTTTGAATCAGATCACCGCGTAGTCTTCTTTGTTCAAGACTGAATAGATTCAATATGCATTTGTGTGTGTGTGTGTGTGTGTGTGTGTTTGTGTGTCTGTGTAAGGGGTAGTGGGTTACTAATTGTTGTAATGCCTTGTTTATAACCCTTTGTAACTTTTTGAAAATGCGAACTAATACAGTGGGACAAGAGCTTCCTGAATCAATCCCTGTGCATGCTGAATATACCGCAGGAAAGCTGGTGTACTGAAATAGTGATGTGCAGCTGTATGAACTGTGAGATACTGGGGTGTTTCCAGTGGTTTGAGCAATGCAAATATCCACACAAACATCCCTATTTACCAAGCAAATAGGGTTTAATCTGTTGCAGAATGCATGGCAAGGACTGCAGAACAGCCGAGACTTTGGGGGAGTTCTAGGAAGAGGTGATGTTTGCTTGACTTTTCATCTGGTCCATTTCATTGCTAAACTGCTGCACCCAGAGAGTCAATATTAATGGTGGGAAGACCAACAAATGCAGGCACAAATATCAATGACTAAATCAAATCAAATAAATAAAATAATTTGGGGTTTTATCCTGCATTCTTTCTTTGTATTGTTTATTAATGTATTTAATTATTTTTTGTACTTTATTTTACCACAATTGTCAGTTTCTGCTTGAGAGAGATGCTTATAAAAGTTCACCACAATAAATTTGCACAGTGAATTTGCAGAAAATGGAAAAAACAAACAGCTTCACAAACAGTCTTTATGAATTATATACATATATGTGTGGATCCACAGGGCAAATCCAATGCACAGGGTACCTTGTTACCAATCTTAAGCACATGCAATGCTAAGATAAGGCAGGTACCTTGAGGTCTCGCCAGGACTGAAAGGGTTAAAGACCTTGCAGATAGCAATCCTTTTCAGCAGCAGTGAGGTTAGATGACTGTAAAACTGCACTATCTAGCACACATACAGTACCCCCCACGCACACACACGCACCCACCACATCACAATAGCTCCTGGGTCTGTTACAGTCTTGTGTAAGACTGAAGTCTACAGGGAAAACAATTCCACCAGCCTTTCCCAGGAACAGTACAGACCTCCCCAGTCCGGTTCTTACCTGGAATCCTCAAACCCTTTTCTATTTGCTTAATACAAAAAAAACAAAGATATTTGGCACGGCGTGATTTCTTGTAAACGCTGAAACAGTGCCTGGAAAAAAATAAGGCTCATGATGATTGTGAGACACCTGAACCCAGTCCCGTGATAACGATACAGTTTGTATTCTAAAGTAAACACACACGACAAGGGAGATATTCTGCCATTGGATTTTATTGGGGTTGGAAGCAAAGCTGCATTGATTTTAGGATTTTAAGCAACAAAAAAAAAGGTTAAAATAAAAAAAAGGTCAGTTGGACATTCCTAATATTAACAATAGAATAAAAAGAAACTATTTCTTTTTGCAAAGCAGGAAAAAAAAATACATAACGCTCATAATTTTGTGCAAGGCTGTGTTTTTCTAAATCTATCTAGATTATGCTGCTGCGGAGGTTTCGAGGGAGGTTGGTGTTGCTGTCTTTCCGGTCATGCTTGTGGAGCTCTGTTTTCACTCATGGCCTCGGCACTGATCGACGGCTTTTCTTATTCGGAAGAGCCTGTCTCTGCACGCTGCGTAAAGGCTCACAGGAGGTGGTGACGCAGTCACACTGGTCAGTCTGGATGTAGGTGTAAGGCAGGCTCTTTCCACCAGGGCAGCCCAGCACAATGCTCACGTTGTGAGTCTTCGCCTCCTGGCAGCAGGTGCACCTGTGCTCCATGCTGGCAGCCTCAGCAGAATATCTAGCAGGTCAAGGACACAGATTAGTATTGTTATTTATCTAGAGCATCCTTTCCTTGAATTGCTTCAGATTCTCTGCTCTTCAGCTAGCATTAGTAACGAGGCACTGTACTCACTTGGAGAAGGTCCCGCAGGTACCCTCGCAATGCTTTATCGCGATCTTCTCAGTGGACTGGCAGCCCTGATAGGTGATGTAGCTATTGACTGTCGCCAGCTTGCAGTCCTTCTGTTTCTCAAGACCTGCAAAGAGAATATTTTAACACACCTTTATTAATGAACCTTGTAGTGGCTGGGGTGTGTTTTACATTCATGATACAACGTTGATTGTTAGTCTGACTGCTGCATGTTTTTATTGAAGCTTAAGTATTGAGAGGCAAACAAAACAACTGGATCAGAGCTATGAATGGAAACTCTGACTTCAACTGAATGTGTATTGAGCATAATAAAAAGGGTTAACAGAGCCTTCCTTCACCCCTTTAGGATCACGTTCTCATACCTTTGTAATCTGAAGGTATAAGGATGCTATGGAACTGACAGCAGCTTTCATACAGTATGTCTCCCGTCGTTACTTTCCTTTGCATGTACAGTAAAGAGATACTCACATGTCTTGCAGCAGCCGTCTGGAGTGGTTTCGATGGTTCCCTGAAGTAAGAGAAAACGATGATGTAATTGTGAGAATGGCTTACAAAATATAAAGTAAGGGCTGTGGTTAGGGGTAACCACACCTATCAGAATTGATAGATCACACCTATCAGAATATATATATAGCGTTAGTAAGCATGGCAAAAAAAAAATAAACACACATACTGAATATATATATACATATATATATATATATATATATATATATATATATATATATATATATATATATATATATATATATATATATAGATAGATAGATAGATAGATAGATAGATAGATAGATAGATAGATAGATAGATAGATAGATAGATAGATAGATAGATAGATAGGTAGATATACTGTATATGAGGTGTTCAGTGTAGCTGGGTTCAAGTATTCTCTACAGCATACAATGATATTTTTAGTTATACAAGGGCTCAGACATGCAGGGTATGCAACCAGACTGTTCATGACACACTAGGGGAGTGTTATAATCCAGAGGGTACAGTACCCGCTGTAATTCATTCAGCTTGCTGTGTACTCACGGGCTGGCAGTTGGTCTCGTGGAACGGAGGGCACGCGATGTTGGCGAGAGTTGAAATGAAGCTGTCTTTGATCTTCATGCATCCATGCAGAGCACACTTGTTGTCAGGGGGAGACCACGTCTCTCCAGGCTGCAGGAAGATGGAAGGGAGACGACAGCGTTAATGGTAGGGAGGGCCCTCTTGTTTTAGCGGTTACCTGTTCACTGTGGGGACACAGCGCCTTCTGTTTCCCCAGGGTCACATTTATCAGAAGTGCAGTTTTCATCAGAGCTGCAAAGCTAGTAACAGGCAGCTCCATTTAAGAGCCACGGTATTCTTTGGCTGTTTGTTAACCTTTTTTTGTAACATTAATATTTAGAATTGCCTCAGTGTAAAAGCCTTGATAAATTAAATCGAGATTTAAAATGTGGAAACAAAGTTGATTGGCAGGCAGGCAGGCTGTGTGGAAGTTGGCGTTATAGCTGTGGACACAGCGTAGGTACAGGTGGCATGTATATAACCCTGTATATGTATATGTATATGTATATGTATATGTATATGTATATGTATATACACTGTAACCCAGCATGGAAATACAAACCGCCAGTAAATGAGTGGCTCCATCTTGAACGTGAACAACACACTGGTTCTGGATGCATTTGCCACAGCATTCGATCTCAGACTTAACATTCTTAAAACCCTGCCATTCAAAAAAAAAAAAAAACTCAGTAAATAATTAAATAAAACACGATACGTTGATATGATCAAGAAATAAATCAATCAATCAAATCTTGCGAAGCGTCTTACTGGCTCGCAGGTGTAGTTGCATGGCATGGGGATGCAGGAAATGATGTTGAGTTTGGATTTAAGGTCAACGTTTTCAGTGCAGTTGCAGACCTGGCAATCAATGACTGGGACTTTTCCACCGGGCTAGAGAGAAGCAGAACAGGTATATCAGTCAGGTGTATGAATGACTAGTGCTGCACAAACCGCTTATTCCATTATTCTCCTCAGAAGCCAGGTGCTGACAATCAGGTGAGAGGCAACGATGTCGATCTGACTCATTTACCATTCAAAGTGAAACGAGTGAAGAAACAGCCGCTTGGATTTCTGTGCGTAGACTTGGTTTGCACAGCTCTGTAATGACTAGTAACAAGGAATCACATGTAGAGGTCATTTAAAGGACAGGAGTAAAGCGGTAGTACATGACAGACCTCACCATTTTTACAATTAAAACAATTGCATTGAATTCCCTTCACAGGATTTTCTACATCTGAATCCCCCCCACTGCATCACAGCTCTTAAATGCGGAAAAACCATTGCTTTAACCACTAGATTGATCCTCTCTACTCTGTGATATATAAAGCAAGGTGAAACAGAAGGAGGCACACGTCTTTCTTACCATATATTCTGCGTTGTTGTGCACACAGACACCCTTTGGTACTAGAAACAAAAACAAACAGTTTGATACAGTTTGAAAAAGGTATTAATCAAGGAGAGCGATTCGTACTCTCAATGCGTTGCTAAATACATAGGTGCAAAAACGTACCAGGCAAATGTGAATTCTGACGTGGTAACGTTCGACTATTACTGCAACATACTATTCTGCAGTATATTATATTATAATTATATTATATAATATTATATTATATGACGGTATATAATGGAAACCGGCAAATCTAATAAACCAACAACCATTCAAAATTAAGCTCAGTGGTTTAAATGATCTTTTTAAGCATTTTTATAATCAAATATATAAAGCAAAGGACTTACCACAGGTATAGATTGGGCAGCATTCACCACTCTTAACTGTCATTACCGGTTTGAATCCCATTTCACAAGTCGGGTTATTTGATGAGCACAAGCTAATGTTGCATCCTAACATACAAACAAACAAAAAGAAGAGAAAGGTGAAGGAAGGACACATTCCATTATCCCAGGCCGGAGTGGGTGTCTTATTCTAATAGGGTTCAATCACTAATCTACGAGCATTTTATCCGTTAACACATATTTTAAAACCTAACGAAATAAAATCATTTTTCCACTTATTCATTTCCAGCACTCATTTCCCTGCAGGCTAAGGACTGATCAAAAACACCTGTACTGGTTTGCGTGGCCAAATAAATACTATCATAAAATAATAATAAAAATAAATAACATACAAACAACGTCAGATCCTTGACTCTTAAACAGATGCGCAAGTTTTTCAGTTTCGACGTGACGCGTCCTGACGCATGGCACACACGCGGCGCTTGGTAATTCAAACCTGCAGAGAGAGCTAGCTCTCAGCACACTTACTGCAGATGAGCTGCTGGCAGCAGGGATCCTCCAGGCTGGTCTCATTCACCACGATGAAGCCCGGTCCAGCGCAGGTCAGATCTGTGTTTGCTGGACATTCCCGTGGGGAGCACTGGACCCCGTACGTCTCACTGCTGCACACACAATCCTGGCAGTTAAGCTCGAATTTCTCATCAAACTGAGGGAAAGACAGTCTGTGTGAGGAGCAAGTAACAAGAGGCTGTCTTCTGATGTTGCACATACCTGTTCAGGAAGCCAGCTTCAAAGGTGTACATGCTCTGCATAAAAACAATGTCTTAAACCGGTTTTAAATCATTCTACAGAACAATCACTGCAATCATTGTGTCAAAAACTCTACTTGCTTCTGCTTACCTCACGAGGCACACCATGAGGGTCCAGACACCCTGTGAAAAAAGAAATTTAAAAATGAATGTCGGCAATATTAAGATTTTTTTTTTTTTAATAAGTGTTTGCAACAAAATATTTACTAATTTTACCCCCCCCAAAAAAAGAAATGTTATTTTACATGCAACTAAGGTAAAGTTTTGCAATATTTCCTTTTTGGTACTGAGAAAGAATTGGTTTGACCAGGGTGGTCATCATTATATAATATTAAAACAGGATCATCAGTCTGCATGCCATGGTAGATATTCAATAAACAAGACATGCACTCCATGGTAGATGTCTGAATGTCATAGCCTCTGTACACTAAGAGGCCTGCATTGATGAGCTGAAAGCTGGTGGAATGTAGATCTGTCGCTGTTCAGATGACAGACCTCAATGCCAGCTGCAGTACATACCACATTTCTTCACACAAACGTCAGAGTTAGGGCTGAAGAGCATGAGGCCTTTAGGGCAGAAGCAGCCCTCACTTATCATTGGAGTGCCTTGCTTTTCAACTGAACCAAAAGAGCTGTAAAAAGAAAGGGTGGGGCAGCCATTGGAAACAGAGCAGTGAACAAGGACCAGCCAAACTTGTATACTGGTTTTGAGGTGATGATAGTCCTCCCTCATTAGATCAATGGGAATGCAATGGTTCTACACGGTGCAATGGCAGACTACGGGCAGCCTTACGTAGAATATTACCGCAAGGGCGACATGTTCATATATTCCACACCAATATGTAATGAAGCAAGTTGATATCTTGTACTGACAACACAATACAATAAAACTCAAACTTGACATATTTTGCTAAAGGGGAAGGCTAACTAACCTAAGTGCGCAAGTGGGCTGTTCAGCAGGCCCACAGGGTTGGTAAACCATGTTAGGAGAACAGTTGGAGGCTAAAAGAGAAAGAAAAAAAACAGGTCAATATGTTAGGCTATTAGAATACGTGAAACTTGCAAACAGCCAAAAAACAGGACCATTATATATATACATATATAAACAGGACCATTATATATATATATATATATATATATATATATATATATATATATATATATATATATATATATATATATATATATTATATACACACACACACACGTGTATTACTAAACATGAACTTTAAGCACATCGTAGCTGCTTGGTACTTACACAAAACGATATGATCTGCAAAATAAATACATGCTAATGCATGGAGTGCCACCCTCACAATTCCAGTACATAGCTGTGTGCTAATTGCATGTAGTCAATATTAATGAATGGTATGGACAGTGTGACTACGTATCCTATAAATGCACTGACAGGTCCTATTTATCATGATATGAATGTATGATATTAATGTAGCATTCTGTACTTACGGCATTTCCCGCGGGTCAAGCTTCTCCAGTCTATGCAGATGCCTACTGAGGCACACATGGAGGCGTATGTCTGTAAACTAGAGCATTCAATGGACGAATTCTGTATGTGGCATCCGTCAAACACACAGGCCTGGAAGAAATTATCTGCTGGGATGCGTCTGTGACACTCTGCAAACACACTGTCAATTCAAAGAACAGAACAGGTTATCTATCCAGCGAATGCACCACTTGGAGGACACAGAAGCATCACATCAGCAATACAATAAGCAAAACACCTTCGGGCAGGGTCCTTAAGTTGTTACAAGGCTTTTTCTCATGCAGCTGGTTAGGCAATAGGGATTTGAGAAGTTTGTTGTGCAGAAAGCCTTGGTAAAGCACAGGCAAGCATGGAAAGACGTGTTCAGCAGGATACCTTGGTGAAGCACAATACATGTACATTATGGTGCACTGCGGGAAAACATGGACTGCAAATTCCTTTTGAAGAAGCTGAGTGTGGGGTACTGCACCTGCTCTTGAGGAGGCTGCACAGCGAGTCTGGGACACAGGGTGTGATGGCAGGAACAGTGGGACTGGGTGGCCGTTTGGTGGGCACCAACGATGGAGACACACAGTTCACCTTGTTGGGGTCTTCCACAGGCCAGTAGTCAGCCATCACTGCACAGTCATTGATAAGCTCTCCTCCGGGAAGCATGCAGTCATCAGCCTGGTTGTTAGTGCAAGTTCCTGAACAGTGGCAAAATAAATGCACATATCTTTAAAAACTATGGAGCCACTGTCTCGATGTGCGGTCAAAAGCACAGTGAAGCATAGTAAAGCATGGGTAAGCATTGTAAAGCAGGGAGAGGTACAGCATGGTGAAGCAAGCCATGGTAAACTATGCTAAATGCATATTATAACCATGTTAAAAGCTTGGGTAAAGGGAGTAGGCCCTGTTACACATTGCTCTTCTGGACTGACTGGGGTGGTTTTATTTATTTATTTCTTATTAAATGAAAATTATACATCCTAAAAACCATACAAGATGTTATCAGTATTGTAAAATATATATATATATATATATATATATATATATATATATATATATATATTCTTTTAATTTGCAGGGGGGAAAATGACTAAACAAAGCTTGAACATGTCATTATATACGTCTATAGCTGCAAGTAAACGCAGGTATATTTGAGTCACAGACCGACGACGCAATGGCAGGACGTTTTAAAGCAGGTCTACTTTGTTACATTTCTTAAATCATATGAAATACATTCGCCAAAGCCTTTCTGGAACACGAAACTCTGTCTCACCGCATTGTCCCTGGGTGTTGTTTCCGAATATGTTGTAGGGCAGATCGATGGTGAAGGCGATGCCACTGAAACTGATTACTGCTTTTATTTCGGGTATCTCCACAAAAATGTACATCTTGGAGCTGTATATCTTCATTCCGTATTTGGCAAATGGCAGAGAAACTACCTGTTTATTAACCAGCACCTAAAGAAAGGGCAGAAAGGCGCATGATAATCAATATATTACGCTCCAGCATTTAAAAAAAAGAAAGGTATTTAAGCAGGAAGACTCCTGATTCCATACCTGTAACTTCACACGGCCTCCAGTTTCAGTGTTCCTGAGCTCGACAACCAGAGTGTTGAAGGTGACGATGATGGAGCGAGGGCAGGACACCTGGTCTCGGATGTCACAGTGGACGTTGTCAATATAAACCCCAAAGTTATCAAATTTGGGGGTGATCTCCTTCACCAGCACGTAGCTGCAGTTCCCCTGATAACTGTAGTACACTCCGTCAAAGGTTGTGTAGTGGGGGTCTCCCCAGCCATTGCAATGACCTGAAAATAGAAACCATGGGAATTCCTGCTACTACTCTGGACTCACAGGCAGGGCAGGACAGCACAGGGCAGCAGATGACCGCTTGATTGCAATATTCACTTTTCATCTGAAAATGACTGTCCCTTCTGCTCTTAATTATACTGTACATTCAAGTTTTGATCAGGTTTTATTTTACGGTACACTATTGATCTGTAATGTGTTAGTAAACTATCAAACATCTTTAAAAAATTCCTCTAAAAGAAAAGTGCCACCTGTGTTTGAATGTACTTTCATTACTGGGAGCCCTTTGGTATGAAGATGCAGAATACTTACAGTCACACTCATAATGGTAACAGCACAGGTTTTCATCATACTTCAAAACCGGTTCTCTTCCATTGGTACAGTTGATCTTCACTAGAGGAGGGCATTCGTATGGGACGACAACGACTGTATTATTTTCAAGGCATTTCGCCATGGTGCAGTTACAGAGCCAAAACGTTTCATTTACCTAGATTGAAAGAACAAAAAAAAGAATGGGAGGTTTGAGAAAGGGATTGAAAACATTGTGCAATCTAATGCTGCAGCCTTTTTACTGGTATCTTTTATTGATACAATACATCTATTTCAAAATGCAATGCTCTCTTTCTGTTGCACATTTACAGGATATCCAGAAAGTAAATGTTAAAATTCATGTTAGCCGTCTTACATACATCACAGTACAACGGAGAAGCTACTAGGAATTGAACCCTTTTACCCAATTTTAGAAACACACATACTTGAAGTCAGAACTGTCCTGATACAAACAGTTTTTTTTTAAATCAATTATTCACGTTGTTATGTACCTACAGTCTGCGCCTTTTGGTACACAGCAGTTTTCCATATATATATATATATATATATATATATATATATATATATATATATATATATATATATATATATATATATATATATATATTGTAAGACAGCAGGGAGGGGGGTTAAAATCCTCCCTGTGTAGGATATGTGCGCAGGCACCTTTTTGTTAGTTTCCTTTATTGTTTAATTATTTGTTAATTGTTTTATTATTTAATTATCCCCTGCACCTGGTGATCATTGTAAATCAGAGCCAGGTGCAGGGTATTTAGAGAGCGCAGCCAGTCTGTTCTGGGCTGCTGAGTTAGAGGGAGCAGAGAGCTGTGTGCGCTGCTACCAAACAGTCATATAAAGTGAGTACTGTGTGTACTGTGTTTCTAAATAACAACTGTGTGTTGTAATTGTATCGGTAAGCAGCTTAGCTGGACTGGACTAAGTTTAGTTAGTGCTCGTAAAGAGCTAGGTGTTTCTTTTGTGTTGTGTTTTGTTTGTATTATTAAAAGTGCACGCAAGTGCTTTATTGTGCAGTTTCGGTGTCTGGGTCAGTAATTTAAGAAGGTGAAAAGGTCCCGAATTGTGGCAAGGCACCCCAACTTTGTCACTATATATATATATATATATATATATATATATATATATATATATATATATATATATATATATATATATATTCTCTATATTCTGATTTACACATTATTCATTGTGTATGTTTTATATAGACTTGCACCTGCCTTCAGATCATCAACAGTGACTGTTGAGGATGTGGCTTGAAGAAGTTTAAGATTTAATAATATGGAAAAGCTGTCTCACACAGAAGATATATCATCAGATTTGAGATTAAAATGTCAGAAACAAATATCCGGTACTTACGTATCGCGGAGGGTCTAAATCTGGACAGTCTGGTACTTTTGGAGTTGTAGAAGAGGTGGTTGTAGTTGTGGTTGTTGGTGTTGTTGTTGACTCTGGTGTTGGTGTTGGCCCGGTAGTTGTGCTTGGTGTTGGTGTTGGCCCGGTAGTTGTAGTTGTGGTTGTTGTTGACTCTGGTGATGGTGTTGGCCCGGTAGTTGTGGTTGTTGGTGTTGTTGTTGACTCTGTAGTTGTGGTTGTTGGTGTTGTTGTTGTTGACCCTGTAGTTGTAGTTGGTGTTGGTGTTGGCCCAGTAGTTGTGCTTGGTGTTGGTGTTGGCCCAGTAGTTGTAGTTGTGGTTGTTGGTGTTGACTCTGTAGTTGTGGTTGTTGTTAACTCAGGTGTTGGTGTTGGCCCGGTAGTTGTGGTTGGTGTTGGCCTGGTAGTTGTAGTTGTGGTTGTTGTTGACTCTGGTGATGGTGTTGGCCCGGTAGTTGTAGTTGTGGTTGTTGGTGTTGTTGTTGGCCCTGTAGTTGTAGTTGGTGTTGGCCCGGTAGTTGTGCTTGGTGTTGGTGTTGGCCCAGTAGTTGTAGTTGTGGTTGTTGGTGTTGTTGTTGACTCTGTAGTTGTGGTTGTTGGTGTTGTTGTAGACTCTGTAGTTGTGGTTGTTGGTGTTGACTCTGTAGTTGTGGTTGTTGTTGTTGTTGTTGTTGTTGTTGACTCTGGTGTTGGTGTTGGCCCGGTAGTTGTAGTTGGGGTTGTTGTTGACCCTGTAGTTGTAGTTGTGGTTGTTGGTGTTGTTGTTGACTCTGTACTTGTGGTTGTTGGTGTTGTTGTTGACTCTGTAATTGTGGTTGTTGGTGTTGTTGTTGACTCTGGTGTTGGTGTTGGCCCGGTAGTTGTGGTTGTAGTTGTGGCTGTTGGTGTTGTTGTTGACTCTGTAATTGTGGTTGTTGGTGTTGTTGTTGACTCTGGTGTTGGTGTTGGCCCGGTAGTTGTGGTTGTTGTTGACTCTGGTGTTGGACCGGTAGTTGTGGTTGTTGGTTTTGTTGTTGTTGTTGTTGACTCTGTAGTTGTGGTTGTTGTTGACTCTGGTGTTGGCCCGGTAGTTGTTGTTGGTGTTGTTGTTCGCCCTGTAGTTGTAGTTGGTGTTGGTGTTGGCCCAGTAGTTGTGCTTGGTGTTGGTGTTGGCCCAGTAGTTGTAGTTGTGGTTGTTGGTGTTGTTGTTGACTCTGGTGTTGGTGTTGGCCCGGTAGTTGTGGTTGGTGATGGTGTTGGCCCGGTAGTTGTGGTTGTTGTTGTTGACTCTGTAGTTGTGGTTGTTGGTGTTGTTGTTGATTCTGGTGATGGTGTTGGCCCGGTAGTTGTGGTTGTTGGTGATGGCACGGTAGTTGTGGTTGGTGTTGGCCCAGTAGTTGTAGTTGTGGTTGTTGGTGTTGTTGTTGACTCTGTAGTTGTGGTTGTTGGTGTTGTTGTTGACTCTGTAGTTGTGGTTATTGGTGTTAGTGTTGTGCTACTTTGAAACTGAGGTACACTTACGGGAGTTTCTGAGGTTCTCGAAAATGTTATTATTGTCATTTTAGTTGTAGACAGGGTTGTTTGTGTTGGTGCTGTTGTTGACTCTGGTGTTGGTGTTGACACCCGTGTTGGTCCGGTAGTTGTGGTTGGTGTTGGTGTTGGCCCGGTAGTTGTGGTTGGTGTTGGTGTTGGCCCGGTAGTTGTGGTTGTTGTTGACTCTGGTGATGGTGTTGGCCCGGTAGTTGTGGTTGTTGGTGTTGTTGTTGACTCTGTAGTTGTGGTTGTTGGTGTTGTTGTTGGCCCTGTAGTTGTTGGTGTTGGCCCGGTAGTTGTGCTTGGTGTTGGCCCTGTAGTTGTAGTTGTGGTTGTTGGTGGTGTTGATGTTGACTCTGTAGTTGTGGTTGTTGGTGTTGGTGTTGTTGTTGACTCTGTAATTGTGGTTGTTGGTGGTGTTGTTGTTGACTCTGTAGTTGTAGTTGTAGTTGTGGTTGTTGGTGTTGTTGTTGACTCTGTAATTGTGGTTGTTGTTGTTGGCCCTGCAGTTGGTGTTGGTGTTGGCCCGGTAGTTGTGCTTGGTGTTGGTGTTGGCCCAGTAGTTGTAGTTGTGGTTGTTGGTGTTGTTGTTGACTCTGTAGTTGTGGTTGTTGGTGTTGTTGTTGACTCTGGTGTTGGTGTTGGCCCAGTAGTTGTAGTTGTGGTTGTTGTTGTTGACTCTGTAATTGTGGTTGTTGGTGTTGTTGTTGACTCTGTAGTTGTGGTTGTTGGTGTTGTTGTTGGCCCTGTAGTTGGTGTTGGTGTTGGCCCAGTAGTTGTAGTTGTGGTTGTTGGTGTTGTTGTTGACTCTGTAATTGTGGTTGTTGTTGTTGACTCTGTAGTTGTGGTTGTTGGTGTTGTTGTTGACTCTGGTGTTGGTGTTGGCCCGGTAGTTGTGGTTGGTGTTGGCCCGGTAGTTGTGGTTGTGGTTGTTGGTGTTGTTGTTGACTCTGTAATTGTGGTTGTTGGTGGTGTTGTTGACTCTGTAGTTGTGGTTGTTGGTGATGGCATGGTAGTTGTGGTTGGTGTTGGCCCAGTAGTTGTGGTTGTTGTTGACTCTGGTGATGGTGTTGGCACGGTAGTTGTGGTTGTTGGTGATGGTGTTGGTCCCTGTAGTTGTGGTTGTTGGTGTTGTTGTTGGCCCTGTAGTTGGTGTTGGTGTTGGCCCGGTAGTTGTGCTTGGTGTTGGTGTTGGCCCAGTAGTTGTAGTTGTGGTTGTTGGTGTTGTTGTTGACTCTGTAATTGTGGTTGTTGGTGTTGTTGTTGACTCTGTAGTTGTGGTTGTTGGTGTTGTTGTTGACTCTGGTGTTGGTGTTGGCCCGGTAGTTGTAGTTGTGGTTGTTGTTGTTGACTCTGTAATTGTGGTTGTTGGTGTTGTTGTTGACTCTGTAGTTGTGGTTGTTGGTGTTGTTGTTGGCCCTGTAGTTGGTGTTGGTGTTGGCCCAGTAGTTGTAGTTGTGGTTGTTGGTGTTGTTGTTGACTCTGTAATTGTGGTTGTTGTTGTTGACTCTGTAGTTGTGGTTGTTGGTGTTGTTGTTGACTCTGGTGTTGGTGTTGGCCCGGTAGTTGTGGTTGGTGTTGGCCCGGTAGTTGTGGTTGTGGTTGTTGGTGTTGTTGTTGACTCTGTAATTGTGGTTGTTGGTGGTGTTGTTGACTCTGTAGTTGTGGTTGTTGGTGATGGCATGGTAGTTGTGGTTGGTGTTGGCCCAGTAGTTGTGGTTGTTGTTGACTCTGGTGATGGTGTTGGCACGGTAGTTGTGGTTGTTGGTGATGGTGTTGGCCCGGTAGTTGTGGTTGTTGGTGTTGTTGTTGGCCCTGTAGTTGGTGTTGGTGTTGGCCCGGTAGTTGTGCTTGGTGTTGGTGTTGGCCCAGTAGTTGTAGTTGTGGTTGTTGGTGTTGTTGTTGACTCTGTAATTGTGGTTGTTGGTGTTGTTGTTGACTCTGTAGTTGTGGTTGTTGGTGTTGTTGTTGACTCTGGTGTTGGTGTTGGCCCGGTAGTTGTGGTTGTTGGTGATGGCCCGGTAGTTGTAGTTGTGGTTGTTGGTGTTGTTGTTGACTCAGGTGTTGGTGTTGGCCCGGTAGTTGTGCTTGGTGTTGGTGTTGGCCCAGTAGTTGTAGTTGTTGGTGTTGTTGTTGACTCTGGTGTTGGTGTTGGCCCGGTAGTTGTGGTTGGTGTTGGCCCGGTAGTTGTGGTTGTTGGTGGTGTTGTTGTTGACTCCGTAATTGTGGTTGTTGTTGTTGACTCTGTAGTTGTGGTTGTTGGTGATGGCACGGTAGTTGTGGTTGGTGTTGGCCCAGTAGTTGTGGGTGTTGTTGACTCTGGTGATGGTGTTGGCCCGGTAGTTGTGGTTGTTGGTGTTGGCCCGGTAGTTGTGGTTGTTGGTGTTGTTGTTGGCCCTGTAGTTGTTGGTCTTGGCACGGTAGTTGTTGTTGGTGTTGGCCCAGTAGTTGTGGTTGTTGGTGTTGTTGTTGACTCTGTAATTGTGGTTGTTGGTGGTGTTGTTGTTGACTCTGTAGTTGTGGTTGTTGGTGGTGTTGTTGACTCTGTAGTTGTGGTTGTTGGTGTTGTTGTTGACTCTGGTGTTGGTGTTGCCCCGGTAGTTGTAGTTGGTGTTGGTGTTGGCCCGGTAGTTGTGTTTGGTGTTGGTGTTGGCCCAGTAGTTGTAGTTGTGGTTGTTGGTGTTGTTGTTGACTCTGTAGTTGTGGTTGTTGGTGATGGTGTTGGCCCGGTAGTTGTGGTTGTTGGTGTTGTTGTTGGCCCTGTAATTGGTGTTGGTGTTGGCCCGGTAGTTGTGCTTGGTGTTGGTGTTGGCCCAGTAGTTGTAGTTGTGGTTGTTGGTGTTGTTGTTGACTCTGTAATTGTGGTTGTTGGTGTTGTTGTTGACTCTGTAGTTGTGGTTGTTGGTGTTGTTGTTGACTCTGGTGTTGGTGTTGGCCCGGTAGTTGTGGTTGTTGGTGATGGCCCGGTAGTTGTAGTTGTGGTTGTTGGTGTTGTTGTTGACTCAGGTGTTGGTGTTGGCCCGGTAGTTGTGCTTGGTGTTGGCCCAGTAGTTGTAGTTGTTGGTGTTGTTGTTGACTCTGGTGTTGGTGTTGGCCCGGTAGTTGTGGTTGGTGTTGGCCCGGTAGTTGTGGTTGTGGTTGTTGGTGGTGTTGTTGTTGACTCCATAATTGTGGTTGTTGTTGTTGACTCTGTAGTTGTGGTTGTTGGTGATGGCACGGTAGTTGTGGTTGGTGTTGGCCCAGTAGTTGTGGGTGTTGTTGACTCTGGTGATGGTGTAGGCCCGGTAGTTGTGGTTGTTGGTGTTGGCCCGGTAGTTGTGGTTGTTGGTGTTGTTGTTGGCCCTGTAGTTGTTGGTCTTGGCACGGTAGTTGTGCTTGGTGTTGGTGTTGGCCCAGTAGTTGTGGTTGTTGGTGTTGTTGTTGACTCTGTAATTGTGGTTGTTGGTGGTGTTGTTGTTGACTCTGTAGTTGTGGTTGTTGGTGGTGTTGTTGTTGACTCTGTAGTTGTGGTTGTTGGTGTTGTTGTTGACTCTGTAGTTGTGGTTGTTGGTGTTGTTGTTGACTCTGGTGTTGGTGTTGCCCCGGTAGTTGTAGTTGGTGTTGGTGTTGGCCCGGTAGTTGTGTTTGGTGTTGGTGTTGGCCCAGTAGTTGTAGTTGTGGTTGTTGGTGTTGTTGTTGACTCTGTAGTTGTGGTTGTTGGTGTTGTTGTTGACTCTGTAGTTGTTGTTGTTGACTCTGTTGATGGTGTTGGCCCGGTAGTTGTGGTTGTTGGTGTTGTTGTTGACTCTGTAGTTGTTGTTGTTGACTCTGGTGATGGTGTTGGCCCGGTAGTTGTGGTTGTTGGTGTTGTTGTTGACTCTGTAGTTGTTGTTGTTGACTCTGGTGTTGGTGTTGGCCCGGTAGTTGTGGTTGATGTTGGCCCGGTAGTTGTGGTTGGTGTTGGTGTTGGCCCGGTAGTTGTGGTTGATGTTGGCCCGGTAGTTGTGGTTGTGGTTGTTGGTGTTGTTGTTGACTCTGGTGTTGGTGTTGGCCCGGTAGTTGTGGTTGATGTTGGCCCGGTAGTTGTGGTTGGTGTTGGTGTTGGCCCGGTAGTTGTGGTTGATGTTGGTCCGTAGTTGTGGTTGGTGTTGGTGTTGGTCCGTAGTTGTGGTTGATGTTGGCCCGTAGTTGTGGTTGTGGTTGTTGGTGTTGTTGTTGACTCTGTAGTTGTGGTTGTTGGTGGTGTTGTTGTTGACTCTGTAGTTGTGGTTGTTGGTGTTGTTGTTGACTCTGTAGTTGTGGTTGTTGGTGGTGTTGTTGACTCTGGTGTTGGTGTTGGCCCGGTAGTTGTGGTTGATGTTGGCCCGGTAGTTGTGGTTGGTGTTGGTGTTGGCCCGGTAGTTGTGGTTGATGTTGGCCCGGTAGTTGTGGTTGTGGTTGTTGGTGTTGTTGTTGACTCTGTAGTTGTGGTTGTTGGTGGTGTTGTTGTTGACTCTGTAGTTGTGGTTGTTGGTGTTGTTGTTGACTCTGTAGTTGTGGTTGTTGGTGGTGTTGTTGACTCTGGTGTTGGTGTTGGCCCGGTAGTTGTGGTTGATGTTGGCCCGGTAGTTGTGGTTGGTGTTGGTGTTGGCCCGGTAGTTGTGGTTGATGTTGGCCCGGTAGTTGTGGTTGTGGTTGTTGGTGTTGTTGTTGACTCTGTAGTTGTTGTAGTTGACTCTGGTGTTGGTGTTGACTCTGTAGTTGTGATTGTTGGTGTTGTTGTTGACTCTGTAGTTGTGGTGGTTGTTGGTGGTGTTGTTGACTCTGGTGTTGGTGTTGGCCCGGTAGTTGTGGTTGATGTTGGCCCGGTAGTTGTGGTTGGTGTTGGTGTTGGCCCGGTAGTTGTGGTTGATGTTGGCCCGGTAGTTGTGGTTGTGGTTGTTGGTGTTGTTGTTGACTCTGTAGTTGTTGTTGTTGACTCTGGTGTTGGTGTTGACTCTGTAGTTGTGGTTGTTGGTGTTGTTGTTGACTCTGTAGTTGTGGTGGTTGTTGGTGGTGTTGTTGACTCTGGTGTTGGTGTTGGCCCGGTAGTTGTGGTTGATGTTGGCCCGGTAGTTGTGGCTGTGGTTGTTGGTGTTGTAGTAGTAGTTGGTGTTGTAGGTGGTGGTGGTGGTGGTGGTGGTGTTACACAGTCTTTAGTAATGCAGCACACTCGAATCTCATAGTTGTAGCATTTTGGTGGGAACCCTTTTTGGTCCTTGTTTTTGCATTCAAAACCAACTGAAACATCACAAGTAGCTGTCTGGCCCATCTCCTCTGCGGTTAAGTTGAAACTGACAGATTTGCACTCAATATCATGTGGTGTTTCACATACTTCAAATCCATGATCTTTTATTTTGTCATAAGTTTCAAAATCGCCATCATTTGGTCCAGACCCTGGATAGCTAACATCAAACCACTGAGTCCATTCACATTCTGTTTCACAAAGTGTTGTTGTTGACTCTGTTGTTGGTGTTGGCCCGGTAGTTGTGGTTGGTGTTGGCCCGATAGTTGTGGTTGTAGTTGTGGTTGTTGACTCTGTAGTTGTGGTTGTTGGTGTTGTTGTTGACTCTGTAGTTGTGGTTGTTGGTGTTGTTGTTGATTCTGGTGTTGGTGTTGGCCCGGTAGTTGTGGTTGGTGTTGGTGTTGGCCCGGTAGTTGTGGTTGTTGTTGACTCTGGTGATGGTGTTGGCCCGGTAGTTGTGGTTGTTGGTGTTGTTGTTAACTCTGTAGTTGTGGTTGTTGGTGTTGTTGTTGACTCTGGTGTTGGTGTTGGCCCGGTAGTTGTGGTTGGTGTTGGCCCGGTAGTTGTGGTTGTAGTTGTGGTTGTTGGTGTTGTTGTTGACTCTGTAATTGTGGTTGTTGGTGTTGTTGTTGACTCTGGTGATGGTGTTGGGCGCGGTAGTTGTGGTTGTTGGTGTTGTTGTTGACTCTGTAGTTGTGGTTGTTGGTGTTGTTGTTGACTCTGGTGTTGGCCCGGTAGTTGTAGTTGTAGTTGTTGGTGTTGTTGTTGGCCCTGTAGTTGCAGTTGGTGTTGGCCCGGTAGTTGTGCTTGGTGTTGGTGTTGGCCCAGTAGTTGTGGTTGTTGGTGTTGTTGTTGACTCTGTAGTTGTGGTTGTTGGCCCTGTAGTTGTGGTTGTAGATGTGGTGGGTGATTCTTCAGTGCCAGAGACATGACAAAAAAAGAAGAGAGCCCAGCAAGTGTTAAATTGGAAACAAGAAACCAAAATATTATAAGTGAAGAAAAGCTGGGTGCCATGCAAGACTTTTCTCCTTTTAATATTAATCTTAAAAACAAAAAACAATTATGCTAATAATAAAACAATTATTGTAACAGTCATTTTCAGTAACAAGCCTTCATGTATAAAAAGTTTGGACAAACAATAACAACATAATAACAATGCCAAGGCAGCATGGGCAGCGAGGAGGGCAGCAAGGGCAGTGAGGAAGGCAGCGAGGAGGGCAGCATGGGCAGCATGGACAGCGAGGAGGGCAGCATGGGCAGCATGGGCAGCGAGGAGGGCAGCATAGACAGCGAGGAGGGCAGCATGGGCAGCATGGGCAGCGAGGAGGGCAGAGAGGAGGGCAGCATGGACAGCGAGGAGGGCAGCGAGGAGGGCAGCATGGGCAGCGAGGAGTGCAGCATGGGCAGCGAGGAGGGCAGCATGGGCAGCGAGGAGGGCAGCATGGGCAGCGAGGAGGGCAGCATGGACAGCGAGGAGGGCAGCATGGGCAGCGAGGAGGGCAGCGAGGAGGGCAGCATGGGCAGTGAGGAGGGCAGCATGGACAGCGAGGAAGGCAGCGAGGAGGGCAGCATAGGCAGCGAGGAGGGCAGCATGGACAGCGAGGAGGGCAGCGAGGAGGGCAGCGAGGAGGGCAGCATGGACAGCGAGGAGAGCAGCGAGGTGGGCAGTGAGGAGGGCAGCATGGGCAGCGAGGAGGGCAGCGAGGAGGGCAGCATGGGCAGCGAGGAGGGCAGCATGGGCAGCGAGGAGAGCAGCATGGGCAGCAAAGAGGGCAGAAGGAGGGCACTGACTATTCCTCATTGAGTCATTTCAGGGGAGCTGAGGTGGAAATTCTGAAGTGAAGGCTGATTTTCAGAATCATCAATTGTGAGACTGTTGCTTGTTAAACATCAGGAGATTGCGATGCCTTGGACACAGATAGCTTCTTCTGTTAGCCCATTGTAACTGAAAACTGACTGTTTTAAAGATGCCACTTACATAAAAACCCATCACACGCGGGACAGCTGATTTGTTAGGTTTAGCAGAATATTATAAGTCGTGATACACGAGGCAACTTGCATGTGACTCTTTCTGGCAACCCTTGAGGTAACTTGCTGTAAATAATGAGTTTTGGTTGGAATATGTCGCCAGAAAGGTTTGACTGCAAGCTGTCTCTTTAGGTTTCTTTAGGCACTCAATTCAGCTGGGAACCTTTTCCAATTAAAATGCTAGGTTGTAAATGGAGTAACTGTGGTGATTTTCTTTATTTTGAGACAGATCTGTTGGACCACCAAGTTCCCCTAAATTTTAACTGATTAAATAACCCCAGCACTCCAAACACATATTTCATACACAAATAAAGATCTCTGTGCTTTACCTGTAGTTTTAGCAGTGGAACAATCTGAAAAACAAACACAGAAGGGTAATTCTTGTGAGTCCACTTCATGAATTCGGTTATAACATTACACATATCATTTAAATATAATAATGTAGAGCTGAGGCCAAGCTTTGTTTTCTCTTCTTTCTTTCTTTCTTTCTTTCTTTCTTTACAAAAGGTCATATTTCACAAAAATGTACAAAATGTTTGTCGTAGAACTTATACGTTTCCTTCAACATTGTTCTGTGTTTATCCCTTTTACAATCCAAGCTAGTGCCCTCTTGAGTTTTACCTTTAAATCTATTAAAATAACTTACCGATTTCATAACATTCCAATTCTCCCGATGGCGAACAAACACTGAAATACAAAAAAAAAAAAGAAATATTCATCTGGACTGGTGCTAGTCCTGAAGCACATGGCTCTTTAATTACATTTACCAGAGAGGCTTCATCACAAAAGGATAACTGTGCACACTTGTTCATTCATTCAGGAGCTCCTGTTGTGTTTCCTCACCACTTCTTGCAGTTATCTTCTGTAGGAACAGTCTCCCCTGGTTCATAAAGGGTGCCATTGATGTTACATCCACACTTTTTTACACAGATTTTTCGGCTTTCATCGTATAGCGGTCTTTCCGGGGGGCATTGTGGGAAACAACCTACAAAAATCACAAAAAAAGGCAATATAATAAAGTTATATAGCAGCAGCCATAAACGATGAATTGTTTTTCTAATGCCAGTCCCTTTCATGCAAACAAAGTACCAGGGTGTACTTTGCAGACATTATGTAACCATAAGGTTACATAATGCAATTGAATTCTTACATGTATTATTATTAGTTATCCCCAGTGCTGCAGAAAATAATGCTGAACGGTTAAACTAATACACTGTTTAAAAAACATTTTAATTGTACAGCGCTCCCAAAGCCGGAGTGTTGTTTCTCCACACTTGTACATAAAAATGTTTCTGGTAGAGCATTATGCTGTATGGTAAATTTACTATTTAATGTTCACAAGGACTGCAGTCCTGTGTTTTGAAAATATACACATTCATGTTACTAAACTCCATCAAATAAAACACAGCCGTGCTGTAGATACCTTGAACTATAGCACTTGTTCACAATACCTAACGAACGCGCAATCCACGTCCGCTGACAACGTGACCGCAAATGACAATCCTTTATTCCACACGCGTTGTTTGAGTTTTTGTGAATAGCATATGGGTTGTTAGCTTCTACCATTGTAAAACCAACAGGTGCTCAATTGCTTCTAGGCTTCGGTGGAGTAAACCCTTTGAAACTCTCCACCCTCATGTGGCTATGAGATGCATTGCTATAGCAGGCACTGACCCTCCAGGTTGGGGAGCGTGGTGTTGCAGATTCCTTCTTGGTTCAGACAGGTCTTAAAGCAGGGGCTCCCGCAGGCTTTGTAGTGCCATTTACACTCGTCGGGAGGGTTATAGTAATCGCAAAATATTGCTGCAATGCAAGCAAAGAAAAGCCATGTGAGGAGCAGATAAATGACTTTTAATAATGGAAAAAGCTAGAGTGGATTTATCTGTTATTATACTTATAAAAAAATGACCACAGTATTATTGCAGTTTTACCATGCTTTTGCCATGGTTATACTCTACATTTACCGTAGTGTACCCCCTTACTTTGCCATGCTTATTAATGTGCCTTAACATACCCCGCTAGTCTTTGCCATGCTATGCTTTGTATGGGTATTTGGAGATATATACAGAAAAAGAGATAGATGGAAAGTCGCAGAGAGAATTATATGAAGAACAAATGTATGTATGTATACTGCAAAACTGCATGCATGAACATGATAGACAACGAATCAGTCAAATAATGGATTTATAATAATGGATTATTTAATGTCACTGTAAAACAGCCAAATACATGTAGACAAATGTGTGCAGATTATCTGGAGGGGCGCTGGTACTCACGGCAGATATCAGGGGTCCTCCAGGAGACACAAATCCCAGCTGAATTACACGCGGCGGCGTACGAGGCGACGGCCGTGCAGAAACACTGGCAGTCTCCACCAGAGTCACAGGCACAGGAGTCATGGACACAGGCATCGTAGTATGGAGTGGAATCCACCTGCAACAAAATAAAAAATCACTAGCATTCAACAAAAGAGCCCAAAGAGTGTCACTCAGGTGACCAGCGAAATACATGATTTATTTACTTATTTCAAATGTTATTCACTTTGTGAGCTGCAATCAGTTCATTTAAGAAAGATTTCTAGCAGGTGGATGCCAGCGCCGCGGTATACACAATAGCAAACCATACCCTATGATGTTTAGCCCAGGTGTATAACATACAGCACGCCTCAGTGCAAGTCTCCGTGCATGTTACACTCTGATCATTATTGTGCATTGACTTTAAAGAGAAGCATCCAGCCCTAACAGGCATACCTTTTGGTGGCAGTCTTTGAACGTCTCGCTCTTGATGATGCTGCAGTGCAGCTTTGCCCGGTTGTGCCAGTGCTGGTTGATGACGCAGGGGTTGGTATCGTTCAATACGTCGGGACAGGAGCTCTGAATCTTCCAGCTGTTCCCAAACTCCATGGGGTTCGCCACCTGCAGCTGGCCCTGGGTGGTGAAGTCATTCTTGGCGTTGTCGTCGTAATTACCGCACAGGCCACACACTTTTCCCTAGGGATGGGGTTACAACAGAGTCAGTGTGACGGGCAGCGTTGCTGTGTGAGGAGCTGCCGTTATGGGTTCTGTCCCTCTGTCAGCCACATGAGATGAGGTTAAAAGTTCTCTACCCATGAATGCAGACGAGCCTGGCTCTTCTGCACAGTGGTTAAGAAGCTCACTTGCGGTGTGCAGGGTAGCCAGATCAGCCTCCGCCCCGTTACATTAGCATCAGAAGTTTTTTAATGTTGGAAGCTGATCATCCACAGGTAAGCCATCGGTGATTTGACTTGCACCGCTAACTTTATATTGTGTTTCAAGGGAATCTTTTTTTTTTTTACGAAGATGAAAACCAAGAACCATCGTCTTATGGACACATCAGATGAACTTTCAGAAGGCGATTTATGTACAAATGAAAGGCAAACCATTTTTCATGGACTCACCTTGTATTGCGGGCTTAGAATGATATAAACTGTTGTTTTCTGGTCCCATAACACGTCAAGCCCGTTGCTGGTCTCAATGGCGATGTACAGACCAATGATACGGACCGTAAACGTCACCTTTTTTCCTACACCCAGATCCTTTACTTCATACTTTCCATCAGCCAGCGTCAGTTCAGTTCTCTGCAAAAGGGATCAAAAAAATGTCAACATTATTTGTACAGTATTTAGTACAGCAGACCCACCCCACATTCACAATTACACACAGAACTGTGAGATTGATTATTTCTTTGCATTGGATTCATTTGCTTATTTTCCTTGAAGGATTCTGGCTTTTCCTCTCAACCTGAATTCATGTAAAGCACTGAAAACTTACCCCAATGAAAACTTTGACATATTTTGAACAAGTTATCCCTTTTTTTGAGCAGGGAACATTTTCGGTAATTACTCTGAATGTGCCATTCCCAGAATTACCTCCACAGTAGTCCTACAAATTGAAAAGGAAAACAATAAGGAAACACACAGATGAATTAGATGTGTATTTGTCAAGATTTTGACTTAACATGTCACTAAATAGCCACTATTATTATTATTAGCAGACACCCTTATCCAGAGCAACTTACAATTGTTAAAAAATATCAAAGAACAAAGCATCACATTATAAAATATCACATTACAGATAAGAGCAGATAAAATCAGTAGCAGATAAGTCAAATCCCTATAGACATTCCAGTATGCCACAGGTTATGGTAAACAGGTACATGTTAGAGTGCAAATCAACAGTCATCTTCAAATTCTGCTTTTGGGTTTATAAAGGTCAAAATCAGAAAAGGATCCTCAGCTCCCGGACACTGACAGAGACTCCTCTTCACACTACAATCTGCATTTATTAAGTCAGAATTCCATTGAACTCATCTGCTAATCACTGTCATTTTATATTTACGTCTGCATTGAGGATTTACTTATAAGATAACAAGAATATCCACAGAATGTGTTGTAGAGTTCTAAAGCGAATGCTAGAATGATCGTGAGTGTAAAGAGCACAGCAGAATGATGAAGAGAATGCTAGAATGATCGCGAGTGTAAAGAGCACAGCAGAATGATGAAGAGAATGCTAGAATGATCGCGAGTGTAAAGAGCACAGCAGAATGATGAAGAGAATGCTAGAATGATCGCGAGTGTAAAGAGCACAGCAGAATGATAGAGAATGCTAGAATGATCGCGAGTGTAAAGAGCACAGCAGAATGATAGAGAATGCTAGAATGATCGCGAGTGTAAAGAGCACAGCAGAATGATGAAGAGAATGCTAGAATGATCGCGAGTGTAAAGAGCACAGCAGAATGATGAAGAGAATGCTAGAATGATCGCGAGTGTAAAGAGCACAGCAGAATGATAGAGAATGCTAGAATGATCGCGAGTGTAAAGAGCACAGCCGAATGATGAAGAGAATGCTAGAATGATCGCGAGTGTAAAGAGCACAGCCAAATGATGGAGAGAATGCTAGAATGATCACGAGTGTAAAGAGCACAGCAGAATGATAGAGAATGCTAGAATGATCACGAGTGTAAAGAGCACAGCAGAATGATAGAGAATGCTAGAATGATCACGAGTGTAAAGAGCACAGCAGAATGATAGAGAATGCTAGAATGATCACGAGTGTAAAGAGCACAGCAGAATGATAGAGAATGCTAGAATGATCACGAGTGTAAAGAGCACAGCAGAATGATAGAGAATGCTAGAATGATCACGAAAGTGTAAAGAGCACAGCAGAATGATAGAGAATGCTAGAATGATCACGAAAGTGTAAAGAGCACAGCAGAATGATGAAGAGAATGCTAGAATGATCACGAGTGTAAAGAGCACAGCAGAATGATAGAGAATGCTAGAATGATCACGAGTGTAAAGAGCACAGCAGAATGATAGAGAATGCTAGAATGATCACGAGTGTAAAGAGCACAGCAGAATGATAGAGAATGCTAGAATGATCGCGAGTGTAAAGAGCACAGCAGAATGATAGAGAATGCTAGAATGATCACGAGTGTAAAGAGCACAGCAGAATGATAGAGAATGCTAGAATGATCACGAGTGTAAAGAGCACAGCAGAATGATAGAGAATGCTAGAATGATCACGAGTGTAAAGAGCACAGCAGAATGATGAAGAGAATGCTAGAATGATCGCGAGTGTAAAGAGCACAGCAGAATGATGAAGAGAATGCTAGAATGATCGCGAGTGTAAAGAGCACAGCAGAATGATGAAGAGAATGATAGAATGATCGCGAGTGTAAAGAGCACAGCCGAATGATGGAGAGAATGCTAGAATGATCGCGAGTGTAAAGAGCACAGCAGAATGATAGAGAATGCTAGAATGATCGCGAGTGTAAAGAGCACAGCAGAATGATAGAGAATGCTAGAATGATCGCGAGTGTAAAGAGTACAGCCGAATGATAGAGAATGCTAGAATGATCGCGAGTGTAAAGAGCACAGCAGAATGATAGAGAATGCTAGAATGATCACGAGTGTAAAGAGCACAGCAGAATGATAGAGAATGCTAGAATGATCGCGAGTGTAAAGAGCACAGCAGAATGATGGAGAATGCTAGAATGATCGCGAGTGTAAAGAGCACAGCAGAATGATGAAGAGAATGCTAGAATGATCGCGAGTGTAAAGAGCACAGCAGAATGATAGAGAATGCTAGAATGATCACGAGTGTAAAGAGCACAGCAGAATGATGAAGAGAATGCTAGAATGATCGCGAGTGTAAAGAGCACAGCAGAATGATAGAGAATGCTAGAATGATCGCGAGTGTAAAGAGCACAGCAGAATGATAGAGAATGCTAGAATGATCACGAGTGTAAAGAGCACAGCAGAATGATAGAGAATGCTAGAATGATCGCGAGTGTAAAGAGCACAGCAGAATGATAGAGAATGCTAGAATGATCACGAGTGTAAAGAGCACAGCAGAATGATAGAGAATGCTAGAATGATCGCGAGTGTAAAGAGCACAGCAGAATGATAGAGAATGCTAGAATGATCGCGAGTGTAAAGAGCACAGCAGAATGATGAAGAGAATGCTAGAATGATCACGAGTGTAAAGAGCACAGCAGAATGATAGAGAATGCTAGAATGATCACGAGTGTAAAGAGCACAGCAGAATGATAGAGAATGCTAGAATGATCACGAGTGTAAAGAGCACAGCAGAATGATGAAGAGAATGCTAGAATGATCGCGAGTGTAAAGAGCACAGCAGAATGATGAAGAGAATGCTAGAATGATCGCGAGTGTAAAGAGCACAGCCGAATGATGAAGAGAATGCTAGAATGATCGAAAGTGTAAAGAGCACAGCAGAATGATGAAGAGAATGCTAGAATGATCGCGAGTGTAAAGAGCACAGCAGAATGATGGAGAGAATGCTAGAATGATCGCGAAAGTGTAAAGAGCACAGCAGAATGATAGAGAATGCTAGAATGATCAAGTGTAAAGAGCACAGCAGAATGATAGAGAATGCTAGAATGATCACGAGTGTAAAGAGCACAGCAGAATGATAGAGAATGCTAGAATGATCACGAGTGTAAAGAGCACAGCAGAATGATAGAGAATGCTAGAATGATCACGAGTGTAAAGAGCACAGCAGAATGATAGAGAATGCTAGAATGATCGCGAGTGTAAAGAGCACAGCAGAATGATGAAGAGAATGCTAGAATGATCGCGAGTGTAAAGAGCACAGCAGAATGATAGAGAATGCTAGAATGATCACGAGTGTAAAGAGCACAGCAGAATGATGAAGAGAATGCTAGAATGATCGCGAGTGTAAAGAGCACAGCAGAATGATAGAGAATGCTAGAATGATCACGAGTGTAAAGAGCACAGCAGAATGATAGAGAATGCTAGAATGATCGCGAGTGTAAAGAGCACAGCAGAATGATAGAGAATGCTAGAATGATCATGAGTGTAAAGAGCACAGCAGAATGATGAAGAGAATGCTAGAATGATCGCGAGTGTAAAGAGCACAGCAGAATGATAGAGAATGCTAGAATGATCGCGAGTGTAAAGAGCACAGCAGAATGATAGAGAATGCTAGAATGATCACGAGTGTAAAGAGCACAGCAGAATGATGAAGAGAATGCTAGAATGATCGCGAGTGTAAAGAGCACAGCAGAATGATAGAGAATGCTAGAATGACGTACCTGGGTTGCAATGTACCCACAGTCCCCTTCGAATTCATACCGCCTCGCATCAAAGGTGATGTAGTGTCCGCTGCCATAGATGGTGCAGGTTCTGTGGCATTCGTGGCGTGTGCAATGCCAGGTGCCACTCTTACAGGTGCTGGTGTAGAGAAATGGAAAGAAAGAAAGCACAGCACATCTTCAGGGAGCTATGGCCAAAAGGTTTGCATCACCCGATAGAATGAACACATTTTTCTTCATAAAGTCCAATGAAATTCAATCCTGAAATTCTAGGGGAACTTTTGGCCACAGCTGTATATTCCAGGTGTGTCCTGTATCGAACCCCGCAGTAAACGTAATCACATTGTTATTATTTAAGAATAGATGACGGCGCCTACCAAAAGTTGCATTTCTCTTGTATTTGCGCGCCCGTGGCATAATGTTTTCCGTCGTGCAGACAAGAGCACTGATGTTCATGAACGCAGTTCCCTCTTCCGTCAGCGATCAAACCGTCAGGGCACATACATCCGGATTTACACCCCACTTGGTACTGGTCAAATCAGAAAGAGCACGCTTTACATAGAGAAGGCACAGAGGCAGCGCGGTAGCGCAGTTAAAAAAGGAGAGATTTGTTAAATTTTGCTCCTCTGCAAAGTGCAACCAAGGAATTAAACATTGTAATATATATATATATATATATATATATATATATATATATATATATATATATATATATATATATATACAATAAAATCTTGCTTGCCCATGAGAGGTTTATTTATTTCCAGGTGCGACAGCAGTGGCGTGTTGCAGAGCAGTGTATTTTGCAGTTTTGATACTCACGCAATCCCGATTGAGATTCTGGCAGGTTTTTTGGCACTCTATCCCTGAAGCTCCAGGTTCGGCTTTGTTGCAGCTGAAGTAGACCATTGAGGCAGAACAGTCTAGAACAACAAACAACAGATGGTTTAAAAAATGAATAAACTAAACATGCCAATATGAATCACTGCGTGGTCTGCAAGCAGACATCAGCCCAGGTGAAGGGTACTTACATTTTGTCATCAGGTTTACAGACATACAGTGGAAATTCCCATTGATGCAGGTGCTGGAGACAAAGAAAGTGCACACCTTTTATACTGAACTACATTAATATCTTACAAGAGGCAAGACCAAATGCAAAGCAAGAAAAACTGGATTACATGTGTTTCATCTGGATTTGAAATAAAGCATTATCTAATTCTCTACACATTCCATCAGCCCTTCATAAAAGAGTAGTATTTCATCCCTTTCTCTGATCACATCCCCAGAGCAAGATAGAAACCAGGGCTGTGCTTATACTCAGACCTGCACTCGGAATTACCTTTTAAGAAGTATTTATTTTAAGAAATATTTCTTTTAAGAAATATTCTAAATTGCTTAACTTAGCCAATTAAACCTCCATCCAGACCCTAAAGTAGTTCATTATCTCATTGTACCTGTTAAACCTGTGAATAAAAAAATATATATATATATATATAAAGACATTTCAAGTTACCATCGTTCATCCTGTATTTTGATGGACTTTCCCGGTTTAATCAGCTCTCCATTGTGAAGGCATGGGCACCTCGTCTTTGACACACAGGTCCCGTGCTCATCCTGGTACAGACCCTCTGGGCAGGAGCACCCGTCCACGGGCACGAAATCCACAGAGCAGCCCTCCTGTCCTGAACTCAGAGACCGGCAGGTGCTGGCAGCCCGCAGCGTAAGAGAAGTTCTGAGACGCTGGGCAGCTGCTTATGTGCTTATCTGTTGAGATAGAGATTGGTGGGTTTTAGAGCTTTTTTCCTCATCTCATTGCACTGACGGGGGAACATCACAGTCCCGTTACACTAGCTAGCTGACGGTACAATCCACTCACCACAGACACTGCTTCTCCAGCCTTGCAGCAGAACCCCCTTTGCAGTGCAGGCTCGGATGTACGAAGAGATGGCGGCACACAAGAAGTCCTCACTCTTCTCACTGTTACAGCTGGAATACTTGCATCTCTGGAACGAATACAGAGAAACCGTGTGAAATGCCGTGCCAGTGCTAGCTGCTACTAATGGCAGAGTTCACAGAGCAGTGCAAGGTCCGTGATACGTACCCTGTAATATTCCTCGGGGTCCACCACAGTATGGCATTTGGAGAAGTGACCATCATCCTTCATCAAGGCAGAACACCAGTGCTCAGCATAGTTTTCTGGAAGCAAAGTAAGATTCCTCAATAACTAATAAACACACAGTCATAAGATCGTCATAGTC
>CM060264.1:32085114-32200114 GCA_030684275.1 Acipenser oxyrinchus oxyrinchus
GGTTCAAGCGGCCGGAGCAGTCGGACCAGCTTCGGGCAGTCATCATCTTCTCACAGGTGTTGCGCTGAGGGGCAACAGGGGAACCCGGGGTACAATTAGAGACTAGCCTGCACCATGTGGGAAAAATAATGCATTTTGCACATGCAGTGTTGTTGCTTGGTATCGCTTCTAACAGTGCCTGTGTTCGTTGAATAGAGTGTGGCTGCTATTGAGCTGTTGCTGGCGATTTCATTAATTAACAGTGCAAACTGTTTTTTAATTATTTAATACAAAATCTATAGCATATTGTAGCATCCCTGACAGATCACACAGACAGGAAATTATAAATTTCCATTTTACTTGGTGTTACTTTCTTTATGCAATCTTTTACCTTTTCCTGAAGATGTTTCTATCCCTGTGCTGTTATATATCAAGGACACGTGTTCAGCTACAGTACAGGACAGGGGCTTACGTATTGAGTGCAGGCAGCCACCGTCTCCTCTTCGACTGGGTCTTCACACTCCTCGTTGGGCTGGTGAACTTTCTGCAGGTTCCCGAATTCAATGGGGGTCAGCGTGTCTCCTGTCAAAAAAGAGAGGAGTGCATCTTATGTTATTGAAAACAATAACACAGCCTTGATCATTAAGATGCATTTTTAGGCTCTACTCACAAACCTTAAACTCATGAGTTATTTATTTATTCATTTTGTTATAAATAAAATGAAGTTTGATATTTTCTTTAATTGTTCTTTACTGTTGCTAATGAAACCATCAGGAGTGTGGAACAGTTTCCGGAATATCAAACCTGATTTTATAAATGTAAAAAAAAACATTTTGTAAATATGATTTAAAGGTTTGTGAATAGAGCCTTTGGGCTGTATTTATATTCTACAATCACAGCTTCAAAAACATGACATTAAAAGCACTTTGAAGGACGTACCTTTGAAAATAAACTCATTGAAGAGCTGCTGTCCGTTGTAATCCCCACATAGACCACAGGTCCGGTTCTGAAACTTAGGATCCAGCTCCAGCTACGGAAACATACATTGGAATTGTGAGCACACTGTGAGCTGCATGCCAACTGCAGGGATGGGAATAAGACTCCCATTGCACAGCAGTGTCACCCATTACAGGTTTTAGTAAGAGCTTCATTAGCCACAGTGTGTATCGGTAACAAGCTCAGGCATGTCTTATTATAAACTCATAGCAAAATCAGGAACGGATTAAACTGCTGTGCAAGGGGAGTCTTATTTTTATCCTGACACTGTTCCACATGTTCTCTGTTCCTGGCATAGGGGTTGGTTTAATCAACTTATATCCTACCAGGATAAGCTGCAGGTGGATTTTCCAGTCATTTTACAGCACTGGGGGGGGGTAAACATGGTTAGCATCCACCCCCTATCAGTCGTTACACTGGGATTAAAACATACAGGTGGTGGATGCAATCCAAGGGGATTCGTCAGTGCTGTAAAATGCTCTAAAAATAGGATAATAGTTGAATTGGGACTTTTTTGTTAATCCCTGAACAAATGATTCTGCATAAAAACATTACAAAACTGCGAAGCAAAATGGAACACGTACCATGACGGCGTCTTCTCTGTTCCACATGAGTGTCAGTCCCAGCTTTGTATACAGCTTGGTGTAGATTTCATTTCTCTCCACCAGGATCCCAGAGCCATAGTATGGGGTGCTAACACTGGGGTGGAAGAAAAGGGAGATTGGGAATCAAACACAATCATTAAAATGTACAATCGAGCAGAATGTGTGCAGAGAGCATGGGACCGCACTGAGTCCACTCATAAACAGCAGCCTCCATGTGTTGGGATGTTTGCAGAACAGCAGATGGTCTTTGATGTGCAAACCTTCAACATGACAATAGAATTCCTGCTTGATTACCTTCTGAATAACCCTGTCAGGGCTGCTATCATCTCTTTAGCTGTGCAGCTGAATGAGGATTGCACTTTGGATCCTGTCTCTCTACTAGCTGATTGTCAGATTCACCTCAGAGCAGAGCGGCCAATTCAGTGGTTCTGTTCTAAGATTCAATAGCAGCACAAGCGCAGGTGCAATGGGTAGCTAATCTCCGAAACTCAAAGAAACTAATCTCAAAGACGAAGGCAAACACTGGGTTCAATCAACACTACACGGTATCATACAAAAGCATATTTAGTTCATTTAAATAGTGTAGATAAGATATCTGTTCCATTAGTTCCGATAAACTAATCAGAATTCATAAAGCATTGCAATCTGCCAGCCTACTCTTGGAATCCGCTGTTGGATTTTATATCTCAATGTACAGTACCTCATACGGTTCCAAGCTTGGATGGGAAAGGAGGTTCTTAAATAAGGAGGTACTCACGGCTCTTCGTTGACAACTGCCAGTTTTGGGGTCAGTATGATGACCTCTTCTTTGATGGTGATCTCCAGCTCCTTGATGGTGGGATGTCCCCCTTCGTTGGTGCGGCGCATGTGGACGGAGAACTCCAGGTACGATTCATGGCAGTCCGAGGCGAGGTTATAGACGCAGGTCCCTGGGAACTGGTATACATCCCCATCGAAGGTCTTGACGTATTCATTACCCCAGGTGCTGCAGATGGTATTGCTGTGGTCACGAGCTCGTCCTGTAAATGATTAAAACACACACACACACACACACAATACCAGAAATAAACAAAAACCTTAGAAAACATCGAACAACAGCATCTTTCATTGACACGCAACATTACCTGTCTTCAATTACTGTATAGTTACATGTTCCCTTGTTAGGAAATGCATGTGTACTTACACATAATTATAATGTTATTATGCAGACTTGCAATGTATTTAATGTGTAACTATTTTGCATGATATAAACCAAACCCTTACCCTAACCCTAACTCTAAAACTTATCTGATACAATTTTGTACTTACATATATTGAGCACATTAAGAACATTGTAACTATGCCTTACAACATTGTAACTATGTGTAAGTACACATGTATTTACTAAGTAACTACTATGTAAATACACAGTAATTAGAGATACTTCATATTCACACTGTACCTCTCTTTCTTTAAGAAAGCAGTGCTAAAATGATATTGAGTTTTGGTTTAAACCTTTTCATTTTCCTGTGAATAAAGAACATTTGTGGAAGGGGCAACTGGCTCTCGAATTGGCCCAAAATCAAACGCTACGAGCATCAGAAGACAGTTTCTGCACCACGTTCCACAAGCCCAAAGAGATGCAGTATTTTGAGTGTGGTTGCAGCATGAGGCAAACTGCCAAAACTTAACATGTGATCTATGGATCTATAACAGTTCAAGAAATAATTTACAATGTAAATATTACTATCAGTACAGTACTTTTATTGTTATCATTACTATACTTGCCAAAGACTATCATACACAATCGCTACTGTATCTGTACTAGTGACAAGTAGCAGCAATTCCATTCATGCTTTTGAGGGTTTTCTTTTGCAGTATTGCTAAAAATGTTGTGCCACCTAGTTAATTATTTTTCACTACACCGCAGAACCTATGGGTACCAAAACTAAAAGCTGAAAACTGGAGTTTACAAATATGGATTAAACTCCTTCTAGAACATATAAATGAATTTCATGAAAATCAGGTATTTCATTTATAATTTTTAAATACTAAGACTGTACATAATAGGACTGTGCAACACACACACAACGATGCACAATTAAGGCAAACAGTGCATTTTCAGATATTATTAACAAATATTAAAACATAATAATTGTATGCTTACCCCTTGTGATTTCAATACCTAGAGCACAGGATATTGAAAGACTGAGAATCCATATGGACACGATCATTGCTTTGGCCCCCATGGCTGTCAGGAATGGGGTTGGAGGAAGATCTGTATGGATCTGTGTCTCCGGTTCGTGGTCCTGCTAAGTGGAAGCTATCCCTTTTATACAGACAGTGGAAGGCGTCATGGGTTTTACGACAGGGTGGGGAACGTGACAGAGGGCAGCCCTTTATTGAGAAATAGCAAACAAGCCCCATCACTGTAGGCAGGCTGCAAAACGCTATCTCAACCCTTCCCACAAACTGAGTGTTATTCCATAGACATTAATACACATTCTGATACAGAGCCTTTCAAAGGTTCACCGTGCTTAACCAATTCCACACACTTTTTGATGTCAAGTTCATTTTCCTTGCATTACCTTGCTTCACTTCACCATGCACTTTGACTGTACTGGATTTTCCCCTGACTTCCCACACTGGATATATATGAACGGGAATTGCAATCACTATTTTAAAGCACGGCAGGTGTTCCTTGCTTGGGCCCAGCTTGTTATAATAAACAGGTCCCCCCAGTAGGAGAGTCGTCCCCACAGCCCCTTTCAATACTGCATGAAAACCAGTTCTTCGTTTCCACCATTGGGATTAACTCTGTAACATTAAACCCAGTGCTAATAGATGAGCCGTCTGCCACTTTGAAGTATGGGGTTGGTGCCTAAAAAGTGTCACTCTTTATGTTTGCATGCAGTATTCAAAACCGGTATTATCCTCAGAGAAGCACTTTGGACTCAACAGCTTTCACCTTTGGTACTAACAATTCGTACATTTGTCATCTGTGATCGTTTGCTGCTTTGGTTTTCGCTGTTTGTTTTTATTTATTTAATTTATTTTTTCTTACTCAAACATGCAAACGAGTTTCATCATGGATGATGCATCCACGTTTTCAGAGCGTTTTAAGGACAAGGTGGTTGGTAGTTTAGCCTGACGGTCTTATTAGAGAGGTTGTTGAGCAATGACTTGATGCATTTGTGACTGAAAACGGTGGCCTCAATGCTAAATATTGAATACTGGCCTTATTATTGAAAGGGAATTTATACAGATGTTAATAGAAGGAAACTGGAACTTCAAAACCAGTGCTGTAATTGTAGATATACGACGTGCCAGTACATATGTGTTTTTGAGTCGGCAGATCGTCCATTAGCAGTGTTCTGAAACAGAGTGCATTCCAATACTGGGAGTATTTGTTTTAATTTGAAAGGCATTGTGATTTACAACCCTGTTGTTTATATAGTTGCCTTAATCAATGTTTTACATGTGTGCTTTGTAGTTAGCCTGAGCGATTGGTATATTCATAACGATATCACATGGAGATTTAATTCAATAAAAAATAATGATTAACCAAAATTATAAAAAAAATCAAAAAACTGGCCGGATTCACTAGAACTGGGATTGTGATAGGAGTGTTTTAGCAACGTCTCATATCAAACAGCAGAATGAATGGGTCTCATATCATTAAATGAATGATATATTAAATGGATAACCATTCAACGATATCTCTTTTAAACAGGAAATCTGAAATCTGATTTATATATATATATATATATATATATATATATATATATATACAGTACTGTGCAAAAGTTTTAGGCAGGTGTGAAAAAATGCTGTAAAGTAAGAATGCTTTCAAAAATAGACATGTTAATAGTTTATATTTATCAATTAACAAAATGCAAAGTGAGTGAACAGAAGAAAAATCTACATCAAATCAATATTTGGTGTGACCACCCTTTGCCTTCAAAACAGCATCAATTCTTCTAGGTACACTTGCACACAGTTTTTGAAGGAACTCGGCAGGTAGGTTGGCCCAGACATCTTGGAGAACTAACCACAGTTCTTCTGTGGATTTAGGCAGCCTCAGTTGCTTCTCTCTCTTCATGTAATCCCAGACAGACTCGATGATGTTGAGATCAGGGCTCTGTGGGGGCCATACCATCACTTCCAGGACTCCTTGTTCTTCTTTACGCTGAAGATAGTTCTTAATGACTTTCGCTGTATGTTTGGGGTCGTTGTCATGCTGCAGAATAAATTTGGGGCCAATCAGATGCCTCCCTGATGGTATTGCATGATGGATAAGTATCTGCCTGTACTTCTCAGCATTGAGGAGACCATTAATTCTGACCAAATCCCCAACTCCATTTGCAGAAATGGAGCCCCAAACTTGCAAGGAACCTCCACCATGCTTCACTGTTGCCTGCAGACACTCATTCGTGTACCGCTCTCCAGCCCTTCAGCGAACAAACTGCCTTCTGCTACAGCCAAATATTTCAAATTTTGACTCATCAGTCCAGAGCACCTGCTGCCATTTTTCTGCACCCCAGTTCCTGTGTTTTCGTGCATAGTTGAGTCGCTTGGCCTTGTTTCCACGCCGGAGGTATGGCTTTTGGCCTAAGTCTTCCATGAAGGACACTTCTGACCAGACTTCTCGGACAGTAGATGGGTGTACCAGGGTCCCACTGTTTTCTGCCAATTCTGAGCTGATGGCACTGCTGGACATCTTCCGATTGCGAAGGGAAGTAAGCATGATGTGTCTTTCATCTGCTGCAGTAAGTTTCCTTGGCCGACCACTCGTCTCACGGTCCTCAACGTTGCCCGTTTCTTTGTGCTTCTTCAAAGAGCTTGGACAGCACATCTGGAAACCTCTGTCTGCCTTGAAATTTCTGCCTGGGAGAGACCTTGCTGATGCAGTATAACTACCTTGTGTCTTGTTGCTGTGCTCAGTCTTGCCATGGTGTATGACTTTTGACAGTAAACTGTCTTCAGCAACCTCACCTTGTTAGCTGAGTTTGGCTGTTCCTCACCCAGTTTTATTCCTCCTACACAGCTGTTTCTGTTTCAGTTAATGATTGTGTTTCAACCTACATATTGAATTGATGATCATTAGCACCTGTTTGGTATAATTGTTTAATCATACACCTGACTATATGCCTACAAAATCCCTGACTTTGTGAAAGTGTATCTAGAAGAATTGATGCTGTTTTGAAGGCAAAGGGTGGTCACACCAAATATGGATTTGATTTAGATTTTTCTTCTGTTCACTCACTTTGCATTTAGTTAATTGATAAATATAATCTATTAACATGTCTATTTTTTAAAGCATTCTTACTTTACAGCATTTTTTCACACCTGCCTAAAACTTTTGCACAGTACTGTATATATATATATATATATATATATATATATATATATATATATATATATATATATATACAGTATATATATAATTTAACCTTATATTATATCTGTATGCTTTAGCCTAATTGTAAAAACACTAATTGAAATGATCCTGCTAATATTTTTGCATTGCTTTTTTTAGGTAGCCTGTATTTCAAAGCATTCCTTGACATTAGTTCACCATATGGTTTTGAACATAATGACACTTTTGATAAATGCATGCAATTCAATCAATAAATGTGGGCATCTTAAAATATGAAATACCCCAGTAAATTGTGATCTGTTGTTTAAACCTGTTTTCTCGGACAGTCTGATGTGTTTTTGCTTCTTGCAGATTGCATCAATGCACTGTGTATTTTTAGGAGAAGATAATTCAAATGACACTGTGCTGTTTTGACTTGTTATTGTGTGAAAAAGAGGCTTGTTCCTGCCAGTGATGCAGTCATCAAGAGTTTTTATTTTCTATGCAGTGTTTTTTTGGCAAACCAGCATGGACTATGCAAGTGCCTTGTGTGGTGGAAGACACGGGAGATCCACATACAATTAACAAGAGATTTAACAAGGCAAGGTTTATTTAACCTGCCTGTCCATCAGCATCTCTTAAAACACAGTCCCAAACACCCCATAAATATGCGCTGCAGTTCTTCACTGTTCTTATATCATAGGTTACCGTGATCTGCCATATATATATATATATATATTATATATAAATATTTGTATTACATTTTTTAACGAAGATACATGCAATCTTATAATACAAACATATTCTCAAATATGTAACTTTAATATTCATACATGGATACATTTAAACCCCACAACCCATACCCAGACCTCCAGTGATAATCACAATAGGAATATTATGATAACCAATGTTACAACATTGTTTAAAGGTCGCTGTAGTGAGCCGACAGCAATATATATCGTAGCTCTATCATTTATAAAGGGGCCCCACGTTTTAAGGATGTAATATAATTTTCCTGTATCTGTAGCTGTAATACATACAGCATTAGATGCTTCCACTCTGTGAAAGTTGGACATTTCTCTCCTTTTTAGTATTTAAGGATTTACTTTTTTTAGTATCAAGGAACAATAGCTTAAGAAAATGTTAACATAAGTTCTATTAAATATATATACATATCTATTTTAATTTGCTGTACCATCCCTCACTGTGCTTTACAGTGTTTCCACATGCTTTACCATGCTTTCACTATGTTTGTCCTCACTGCCTCCTGCAGATCAAGAAGTATCAAGCTATATGAGGTGGATCGACACACAAACAGCACTGGAGTCACTAAGCCAGTGGCAGGATGCAGACCACTCAGCCGGCTCTTGCGTGGGGTCTGATGTAGGGATCGTAAGTAAAGACGCATTGCTGTAGGAGTTGTGTAGAGTTATGTCCCTACCACTTGATCCACAGCCAGCTGTGCTTCCCAGCTGTCCCTCCTAAACCCCTGATAGTTTATCATTAACCAGCCTGCCCGCAATCCACATCCTGAACTCGCCCTCTGGGTAGTAATTTGTGGCTAATAGTTTTGCACGTCATGCATGCAGTAATAAAAATCCAGAGTGTATCACAAACATTGCCTCTGTAACGGGCAGCGTTGTGTGGTGCCACGAATGCAGACGAGCCCGGCTCTTTTGCATTGCGGTTAAGATGCTCGCTTGCAGTGTTTAAATGAAAAATCATGCTAAATGGGACTAATCAAAACAATAGACACCGAATAGACTGTTGTCTTTAATTGTCAGATGGGATTTTTGTAAAATATTCAAACACTGCTATTCTTTGAAAACGTAGAATTTTTAGTTCCAGTTAGAATCCCGGTTCTACCTATTAAAAGGGGCTCCTGTTTCTTATAGGGGAGTCTTAGCCACAGACCCTCCCCCAGAACTTATGCATTTCAAACGCTACACAGTAGGCTATGCTTCATAATTCACTCAATATGATGGGCAGTCCTCTGCAGTATGTAGAATCCTAACCCTAGCCAGCAACCTGTCTCCTCGTACACCTCTCAAATCTAAACAACCTGCTATAGATAAGGTAAGGGTGCATATAAACTTCCAGGAAAAGCATTTCAGATTAGAACGTCAGCCTTGCGTCAACAGAAGGTGCTTTCCACAATGAATAAGAGAGCAGTTTATTATTTTAATTTAATATCAGTGCCTTGTATGAGCACTGTAGCTCGTTGAAACCAAATAATACTGTGATTAAAAAGCTCAGCCCCATGGTTGCAGGATCTTGGAAAACGCATTTCCTCAATAAAGGCCAGCTGGGAATCAAAGCATCCGGGAAAAAGCGGGTTCTTAAACCAAGCCTGAAACTGTGTGTCCTGGCAAACAGCTGCCTGGGAACGTGAGAGAGTCAGGGTGTGTGACAAAAGTTCATCTGTGTCTCTGCAAAAGCGTCACTATAAAAATGCATGCACGCAGACCCCGATAAGCACTAACCCTGGGTTACACGTAGGTAAGGAAGGCCAAGATTCTTGCAAATCTGTATCTCATGAAAATTAGAGCTAATGAAAGAATCTTTGTAAATGCGACTTACACATAATTACAATGTTATTATGCATACTTACAATGTGCTTAATGCGTAAATCATTTTGCAAGATATAACACTAACCTTAATCCTATATCTAACATAACCCTAACCCTAACCTTAACACTAACCATAATCCTTAACCCTGACCCTAACCCTAACCCTTTTCTGATACAGTTGTGTACTTACATATAATAGCCTCGAAAGAGGGTATTTTAGGTATGCTTTACTGTATAATAACCAAGTTGTAATTACCAGTAATAGCGATTGTTGCACAGTGAGATGTGAGATCTAATTTTGTATTATTTCTGTATTCCCCACTGTGCTTTAATGAGAAGGCTGTCTAATTTAGTAATCTCTGAAAATGTTCCTCAGTCTATGTTCCTTTTACTATTAAACTGGGATATGTAGAAATGTAAAAAAAAAACTGAAATGACATTGGATGCTACTTTAAATAAGCAGGATCTAACTTTAATGCTGATCATACTGTGTGAGATTGATGCCAGGTTGAACGAGAATGTTACAAGGAACTGGGATGTGCCATTAAAAGGCTTGTACCTGTACTGGTATGACGCAGATCCTGTTGTCAGATCCGTTATTATATAATATATGAAACATACTGACAGCTGTTGAATGTCAATGTACAGGGCTAGGTTGTATACAGCAGTACTGAACAAATCTATAAAATACTCCTGACTACACCACTACAGGAACAAGCCTCTTTATCAAACAATAACCTCACAGGCAAACCAGCACAGTTTAATTTCAATTCTTCCCTCGGCCCATTTTATGCCCTGTTTGGCATGAAGCAAAAATAAAAGTCTATGGAAGTTATTTATCTGTGTTACTTTCAGTTAGGATTTTTGAATGTGTCTAATATAGGGCTATAACCATAAAGCAATTGCACACCATTAAATAAACATGGCTATATTTGTTGTAGAATCCAATTTCTGCTCTCTTCAGTGTTTCTTTAATTTGGTCACGGTTTTCTGTTGCAAGTCTTTATCAAACTCATTGTTTCAATTACTGGTGGTTATTTTTATACTGGCCTTTCAGCAGAAATTCCACCTTGCTGAGATGTGCTCAGAGGCAGACCCAAAAGTGAAATATCCTGGTGACAGTAATGAATAATGGCCGAGAACATTTTTGGTAACACGTCCCATTAAGTTAAAATGTGCTTAATTTGAAAGGGTCCCCGAGTGGCTCATCCAGTTAAAGCGCTGCTGCGGGGAGCGCAGGATGAGTCACGGAGTCAAAGAGGTCGAACTTTGCTGGGGACTCTGAAGGGGGCATCACATTGGCTCTGAGGCTCCCAGGGGTGGGGATGTGGCAGGGACTTATTCTCCTCATCACACAACAGCTAACCCTACTGGCCAGAGCGGATAAGAAGCAGGGCTGATCTCTGTCCTCTGGGATCGGTAGCCTGGCCACTTCTGCTCTGGCTTGCTCAGCATAAAAGCGATTCTGGCTTTAGGCTTGTGAGATCGGAGGACGTGGGGACTTGCTGCGGTGAGGAGAAAAAAAACATAATTGGGCATTTCAAATTGGGAGGAAATAAATAAAAATAATAATTGGTCACTCTAAAAAAAATGAAATGTACTTAATTTCTAAATCTTTTTGCACTATTATTATTATTATTATTACGATATATGTAAGTACACAATTGTATCAGAAAAAGGTCAGGTTAGGGTTAGGGTTCGGGTTATATAATGCAAACAAATGTGCACATTGAGTAACTACGCGTGATAACACTGTAATTATGCGTAAATACACAGTCATTAGAGACACTTCATTTGAAGGTTTTTGAGCACATTAATAAGACTGTATCAATATAACTTTATATCTTGGCTGCTTTCACCCATGTTCAATGTTCTGCTAATAACGATGAATGGAGGGAGTGGATGGGGTGAATGTGAGGGAATGTTTCACTAGCTGTAAGCCTTAGGAACACAATAATGCTCTGTCCTTCAGATTTCCTAACAACTCCGGCAGTATTTATTTATGCAATCAGGGAAAAAAAATAACTTTTTAATAGTTGCTGTGCTTTACTTTAGTGGGTGGAGGTTGAGCATGTGTAAGAATGTATCAAGGAACAGCAGTGCCAGTTCAAACAGTGATAAGCTGCAAAGCTAAACACAGACAGGCAAGCCAAACAGGTTGTGTTTCAATGGTGCGAAATTGTTTCCTAGTGTTTGTACTTCAATCATCTAGACATACAGCAATACTAAAACACACGTAGTGAAATTATGCAGCAAACATTTATCAGTGTCTTCAACCACTGAAACATTAGTCAAGGACCTACGTTTCTTTAAAAAAAAACACTTGCATACTTAGTGGTACTGTCCACTGGATTCTGAGTTGTAAGCATTAGCCGATCACCTGATTTGCTGAAGTATCTACTACTAGCCCTTCAAGTCGTTATTGCAACATTTCACATACTGCACATTTAATTTAGTATTTGGGAGTTTGCGGGCCTCCAGCACCGTTATGCTTCCACAGTAGGTAAAGTGACTCCAGGCTCTTGTAGTAGTTTTCGGTCTTGCAATGTGCTTACTGTTACAGTTGTGTTACTTTCAGGGTATGTGGGTCAGTTATCCAGAATATCAACTAACCTGACTGCTCACACCCCCTGGTAACAAGTCTGGTAACTTGGCACTGTACTGTACTAGAAAGCTCCCTTATTCAACGGAAGCTGCAAACAAAACAAAACTTTTTTTTTGGAAAGTAGCCCCATTTTTTGGAATTTAGCCCTGTTTTTGGAATTTAGCCTGTTTTGGAATTTAGCCCTGTTTTGGAATCCATAGCCCATTTTTGGCATCGTTAGCCCGTAACGAAAAAATTTCTTAGAAAAAAACCCTCTGTACTAGGGAGGTCATGTCTCTTTTATTTTTAAATCTATATGAAGTTCATGTCTCTCTAAATGCAGTTCTTTCAAGCCCTGAACGACCTGTTTTTTCCACCCATAATAAGGCTTTGCATTTCTCATAATCTTGTTGACACTCACATCCTGTACAAGCTGCCCTTTGCAAGGGGATGAAATGTCACTTTTTGCAATACTTTTAAATACTTGACTGTGTTGGTAAACATTTCATTATGGCCCATTGTTCTCAACCTTCAGCGGTGACTGACAATCACATCGTGTTCTTTATGCTTTGTTGATTTTCTTACACCAATCCAGTAATGGGATTTTAAGATTTTTAGATCTTCAAGTGCTTTTTTTTTAAATATTTTTTTTATTTTTTTATTTTGTGTGTCCAATTACAATTTTCCACCCAATTTTCTCCCAATTTGAAATGCCCAATCGCTTTTTTCCTCACTGCAGAAATTCCCCACATGGCTCAGGAGTCCAGGATCTGCACACGCTGGCACCTCACAGTGAGGGCAGCCCCCCTGACACTGCCCAGCCTGACACTGCCCAGGATCTGCACACGCTGGTACCTCACTGTGAGGGCAGCCCCCCTGACACTGCCCAGGATCTGCACACGCTGGTACCTCACAGTCAGGGCAGCCCCCCTGACACTGCCCAGGATCTGCACACGCTGGTACCTCACAGTCAGGGCAGCCCCCCTGACACTGCCCAGGATCTGCACACGCTGGTACCTCACAGTCAGGGCAGCCCCCCTGACACTGCCCAGACTAACACTGCCCAGGATCTGCACACGCTGGCACCTCACAGTGAGGGCAGTCCCCCTGACACTGCCCAGGATCTGCACACGCTGGTACCTCACAGTCAGGGCAGCCCCCCTGACACTGCCCAGACTAACACTGCCCAGGATCTGCACACGCTGGCACCTCACAGTGAGGGCAGTCCCCCTGACACTGCCCAGGATCTGCACACGCTGGTACCTCACAGTCAGGGCAGCCCCCCTGACACTGCCCAGACTAACACTGCCCAGGATCTGCACACGCTGGCACCTCACAGTGAGGGCAGTCCCCCTGACACTGCCCAGGATCTGCACACGCTGGTACCTCACAGTCAGGGCAGCCCCCCTGACACTGCCCAGGATCTGCACACGCTGGTACCTCACAGTGAGGGCAGCCCCCCTGACACTGCCCAGCCTAACACTGCCCAGGATCTGCACACGCTGGTACCTCACTGTGAGGGCAGCCCCCCTGACACTGCCCAGCCTAACACTGCCCAGGATCTGCACACGCAGGCACCTCACTGTGAGGGCAGCCTGACACTGCGAAGCACCAAATTCATTACCACTGTTTTAACCTGTCAGTTTAGGGCACATTCATGTAGAGTTATTACCACCAGAAAACTCCCGCTTTTGACAAAATAAAAAAAAACACTTCCGTTTGACAGTGTGTGAACTTCTGTGATTTATTGTGTATTTTTTGTATTCCCTGGGAGAGTAGTTTTAGGGTGTGGGGGTGTTGTTGAAAAGCGAGAGGGATGAAGGTATAAAAGATGCTCAGGTGGCATTCAGACACAGCCGATGAAGAGCTTTTGGACCAGACTGACAGACCAGGTGCCACACTCAGGAGCCAAAGCCACTGCAGCAATGCTGCCCGGGTTCATCTTGCTTCTCTGCTCCAGTGTGTTTCTGCAATCTGTTGGTGAGATCATTTCTATCTGTCTTTTTTTTTATTTTTTATAAAACAGCATCTTCCGCATCGACAGATTTTAAATATTAAATTACATTTATATATATATATATATATATATATATATATATATATATATATATATATATATATATATATATATATATATATATATATACAAAATAACTTGGTACCCTTCTATTTCTTCTTATTCCAACAGATAGTAATTTCACTGCTCTGAATTTTATATATATGTTTGTCAAGGGAAAGTGTATTTGAAAACAAACAGTGGAGGTACTTATTGGTTTTTGATGCCATGGTGCACATGATAGCCAGAACTACGCACCTTACTGTTTGTTTTGCAACACACTTCCCCTTGAGAAAGGCGTGTTAATCACACCGCAATGTTGGCTCTTTTTTGTGTGTACCTTTTCAAAACAATACCAATCTCTCTCTCTCTCTCTCTCTCTCTCTCTCTCTCTCTCTCTCTCTCTCTCTCTCTCTCTCTCTCTATATATATATATAGGTTTAAAAGGAGGTATAACTGCAGTGTACAAAAATGGAAAAAAATATATATATATATATTTATGCACATTTTTTTGGATGTACACAGAAGGCTTAAATGATTTAAAAAGTATTTATTTCAGAACATAATTAACAGAATTGTTTATTGCTTGTAGAAGTGGATCAGAAGCGTGATGCAGTGTCTGTGCATATCGCAGAGGACCCCGCTCCCAGAGGTGAGCACTTCATCATGTTTCCTGTCACACACCCATGCTTGTGCACACCAGGGAACAGGGGGCGCTTTCATAAGGAAAAAAGAAAAGAAAATAGTTTTTTTTTTTTTTTCATTTGTACAAATGTACCTATTTCCTTGTACGGTATGAAGGATTTGTTGTGTGGAAGTCACAATTATCATGATATACATTTTTGTGTTCTCAATGTCACTATAAAGATCTCAGGTCATTTGTTTCCACCATGTTCTCAATGAGGAACTGAAATTGCAAAGGTCCAAACGTGTGTGTGTGTGTGTTTTTATTAGCAGTTGTTCTTATTTCAGGGGCAATCTAACACTCCATTGGAATTATACTTGTTTGAAAATCGCTAGAAAGATACCGCTAAAAAAAAAAAATTCTTTCTTTTAGATGAACATCGCAATGAGGAAGGTTTGACTTTTTCGCTACAAAGATGTAAGTGTTTGACCATAACGTCTATAACTGACTGCATGTCCACTGAACCAGCTGACCCTCTGGCCAGGCCTGTTTGTCATACTGTTTTAAAAGCTGACTGGAAGATTATTTTCCTGTCAATTTCCATTTCAGTGATTTGTATTTGTTTCCCCTGTAAACGCATGCGCGGACCCCGTCGATCATTGGCTTGTTTATTCCCTGTAATCAGTGGCCACGCTGATCTCCAAATGGATGAACACAAATGTCTTAGAAGACGCTCCGGAGCCAGACAGTCTCGTCACAGAGGAGGGCACTCAGTGTGAGTTTCACTGGTTTCAAAGTTTATAGATCATTCGTTGACATGCTTATTAAATATTCCAGCAACAATTATTCATAAAAAACAAACTCCATAAAACAGATTGTGAAGCAGTGATGCATGGTATCTTAAAGCTACCACTATGACTACTAATAAAATACTACTAATACAGCTAATTTGACAATTGAGTAATATTAAGGTATATTAAGTGTATCGAATTATGGTGTCTTTACTTAATAATTACAATGTTATTATGCATAGTTACAATGTATTTAACGTGTAAATATTTTTGCACACTATATGTAAGTACACAGTTGTATCAGAAATATTTACACATTATTTATTATTATTATTATTATTTATTTCTTAGCAGACGTCCTTATCCAGGGCGACTTACAATCGTAAGCAAATACATTTCAAGTGTTACAGTACAAGTAATAATACAATAAGAGCAATAAGAGCATTTACACATTAAGTACATTGTAACTATGCACATATCCCAATTTTGATAATGGTACTAACCTAATACCCCTCTACGTGCATCTCTGGCTTTATTCATATATATATATGTATATTTTGTTTTGTTTTTTGTTTCCTTTCTTAGTTGACCTTTTGAATAGCTCTCCAGACCCTGAGCTTTTCTATGCTACTGGTGTGCCACCAGACGGTAAGGAAATGCATGACAGAGTAGCCGTACAGTGACCTGTGAAATAAAAATATTGAGTTTATGGAGAAAAAAAAACTTTGTTAATGCAAAATGAATTCTCAAATATTAATTCATACTCTTGCCCGTAAATGAGAAAGAAAGAAAGATGCACTGTGATTATTAAAAAGATCAGATGAAATAAAGTAATACATATTATTAGCAGCATATAAAGAAACAATGATCTCGTGCAAAATTTTTACAACGGAAAATTTGAAAAAAAAATATCTTATGAGTGACAAAGGTCTGCGTGCAATTCTTTTACTATAGAGGAGACCACCAAAGCACCATACTGGATGAGCCTGGATCCGGGGATCAGCTCTGAGCAAGATACATACAGTAAGTTTCTTTCATTCGTACGAGAATGACAGTTGTGCTCAATACCCCATGCCGTGGGCGTATTGTAAACCAGCATTCTGCCGTGTCTCTGATGCAGGCAGTCAGAAAGGAGTGTGTAGTACTTGGGGATTCGGCCATTATAACACATTTGACAACTTCATATACGAGTTCCCTGGGACCTGCAACTACGTGTTCGCCAGTGAATGCAAGAACACTTTCCCTCTCTTCAATGTCCAGCTAAAGAGGGCGTCCTCAGGCAATATCGAGCGTATCCTCGTTGATCTTCCCTCCATCAACATCCAAGTGCTCAATGGAGTCATCAAGGTCGGCTTTATACAGTGAGTGCGAAGGAAAGGGACTCAAGTGCCCCTTACTGTGCCTTGCAGATCAATAAAACGACAACACTAGTGTCTAAAGACCCGTTATAAACAGTCAATAACTGTCAAAGGTGGCCCTTCCACTCCTGGTGTTTGTTCCAAACCTTTTCTAAACTGAACCAGTTGAAACCTCCATCCAGACCCTGAAGCAGTTCCCCATCTCATTTCACCTGTTAAACCTGGAGTGAAATCCTGGCCATCCAGCACCGAGATGGGACCCCCCTGCCATGAGCTGTATCATGTTGAATAAGTTTGACATTAATCACGTTAGTGTGATAAACTGTTATTCCCTGTTAAGAACCAACGAAACCACACGAACAGCACATGGCTAGGCATTCTGGAGTTTGTCGTGATGACATGGTTTAGAATGTTGGGTGATCGTTTCTCCTAACTCCCTGGGTTATTGTTCCCTGTTAACCACAGAGATGTTCAGCTGCCTTACAGTTCATCCGGGTTCCACATCAAACCATACGGCAGCCTTGTCCAGCTGTACATAAAACAAGAGAAACTGGAACTGACCGTTGAGTGGAATAATAAGGACTACTTGATGGTGGGTACCTTTTATAACCTTAACCTTCTGGAATGAATCATACTGACATCAGCATAAGACATGTGCTTGCCTATCGACTACAGAGCTTGCTCTTCAGTTGAATGGTGAGACGTTTGTCTTTGCACTGTGTGGTTTGTGGTTCGCGACCAGCCCTCATCTTTCCATTCAATTCAATGGGCTGAGATGCCACTGTTCTGAGATCATTGAGTTACTTGTTACGGGTATGAAATATCACAGATATTCGTATTTCTTTTGGGAGAATTCGCTCAGTAATGAGTGATATAGAAACAATAGGCACTTGCGTGTGAAAATGTTCGACCGCTTTGTGCTTAAATTAGACATCTTAAACAACTTCTGAAAAGTCTCACGTATTTTATCATTTGTGTTCTTTTTCTCTTACTATTTTAAATTAATTGCATGTGTGGACTATTAAAGTCACCAATTAAATTAGACAATCACTAATTTGCCTATTTTTACCATTTTCCAGGATTTTCAGTTCCAGTGGTTTGATTTCATATGCACGACAAATCAAAACAACAGAAGCAATGCGGTGTTTCTAATACATGTGCACACTACATGTGCATACAAACATTACTATACATATATACTATATATATATATATATATATATTGTTTCTGGATGTATAGTAATGTTTGTATTGTTGTATTATATTGTCTCGAATATGGTCTACCCAGGCTCTTGAGATGTTCCTGTGCTGGCCCTGCCTGGGGACCTAATGTAAAATAAACACACCTTACTAAGAGAGAATGTATTGTTTACGTCCTTTCAGGTGAAAATTGAAAAGAAGTTTCAAAATCAAATGTGTGGTCTTTGTGGGGACTTCAACGGTGTTCCTTTGCAGAATGAATTTGTCCAAGACGGTATGTAAAACTACTAAAGGGGTGTCTAATGACGCGTGGTCACCTAATAACTGCACTGCAAATAGGGAGCCTCATATTGCATGCAAATACAGGGTGATTAACAAACGAAAAGGTTTCATTGTAGTTAAGCATGCATTGTAACTGCAGAGCCACATGTTTATTATTACTAGGGGTTTCCTGTACTCAGAATGGCTTTCTCAGCAGGTGATCAATACCTCGATTCATTTTTACTGCTGTACTGGCCTAGCGACAACATAAACTCAGTCAGTTCACAGCTTCTGCACGGTGCTAAAAAGGAGAGGAAAATAATCTTCCAATCGGCTTTCCGGTTTAGCATGCAAGTCGTTAATGAATGGATGTCTTGAATATCTGCCAATAAAGCAATTCCGAGTACGAGTAGCAGGTAGCAGCTCACTCTTAGTAATGAATGCATTATCTGAGTGTAATTAAGGTGTACTCTCAGGTTTAAATGTAATATGCATCTTGTTATTTTCCATTTAGTGAAAAAGGTGAAGTAACCAGGGCATGTTGTACTAAATAATAACACAAATAAATACATAAATAAATAAACAAATACCACTTGTGCCTCTGATAGATCGCAAAATCGAACCATTCCATTTCGCTAGCTTACAAAAACTGGACGACCCCACAGAAGTGTGCCAGTCTATGGAGACCAGCTGTTTCCTGGAGGAAGGCTGTTCTCATTATGTAAGTCATGTTAGTGATGGATTCTCTGTCTGTATGTGACACTCAGAAAACATAGTGTCTCCAATTACTGTGTATTTACTTAGTAGTTATGTATTAAATGCATGTGTATTTACATATAATTATAATGGTACTATGCATAGTTACAATGTACTTAACATGTAAATGTTTTTGCATGAAATATGTAAGTACACAATTGTATCAGAAAAGGGTTGGGTTTAGGGTTAGGTTTAGAGTTAGGGATAGGGTTAGGGTTAGGGTTAGAGTTAGGTTTAGAGTTAGGTTTAGTGTTAGGGTTAGGGTTATATCATGCAAACAAATATACACATTGAGTACATTGTAACTATGCATAATAACATTATAGGAGGCAGTGTGGTCCAGTGGTTAAAGAAAAGGGCTTGTAACCAAGAGGTCCCCAGTTCAAATCCCACCTCAGCCACTGACTCATTGTGTGACCCTGAGCAAGTCACTTAACCTCCTTGTGCTCTGTCTTTCGGGTGAGACGTAGTTGTAAGTGACTCTGCAGCTGATGCATAGTTCACACACCCTAGTCTCTGTAAGTCGCCTTGGATAAAGGTGTCTGCTAAATAAACTAATAATTATGTGTAAGTGCACATGCATATACTAAGTAAATGCACAGTAATTAGAGACTCTTAATGTAAAGTGTCACTGTTTTCTGGACAGCACTGATTATTTCGTTTCTCTTTTCTTACCCAAGTCTGTGCGTAACCCTTTCTCTTGATGTCTGCAGTCCTTGTTGTGCACAGACCTGTTGAACATGGTAGCGCCGGACTGTAAAATCGACAAAGATCGTTACATCTACCGCTGCCAGCATGACCTGTGTCACTGCACCCCCAAGGGCAGAAAGGAGTGCAGCTGTGGCACCCTCTCCGAGTACTCCAGGAGGTGTTCCTGGGAACTGCAGCCCGTCACCAACTGGAGAAGCCAGGACCTGTGCTGTGAGTTCAGAGAGATGTGTTATTGCTGTGCTATAATCACTGCAGTCCATCACCAACTGGAGAAGCCAGGACCTGTGCTGTGAGTTTAGAAAGATGTGTTATTGCTGTGCTATAATCACTGCAGCCCGTCACCAACTGGAGAAGCCAGGACCTGTGCTGTGAGTTCAGAGAGATGTGTTATTGCTGTGCTATAATCACTGCAGTCCATCACCAACTGGAGAAGCCAGGACCTGTGCTGTGAGTTTAGAAAGATGTGTTATTGCTGTGCTATAATCACTGCAGCCCGTCACCAACTGGAGAAGCCAGGACCTGTGCTGTGAGTTCAGAGAGATGTGTTATTGCTGTGCTATAATCACTGCAGTCCATCACCAACTGGAGAAATCAGGACCTGTGCTGTGAGTTTAGAAAGATGTGTTATTGCTGTGCTATAATCACTGCAGCCCGTCACCAACTGGAGAAGCCAGGACCTGTGCTGTGAGTTCAGAGAGATGTGTTATTGCTCTAATCAAGGCAATCGTGATAACCGATCTGTACACTTGATGCTCTTTTATTAAGATGAACTGCGATACACCATCACTAGCTTTCAAGACCTCTGTATTGTCTTTGCTGAAGGAGTACATGTATTTATATGGAATCGGTGTAATTCCTTTTGGTTATTTTTTACAGTTCTCTTAGATTCACTATTTGAGGCGCTGCCAAAACGAAATGTATAATTAACTGTACGCTAGCACTGGGAAAGCTGCCATAAAATATCACCTGGTTAGCTCAAGCGAACCGGATGCTGCTACAGTGGGAAACTAAAAACAGATTACCACAAAAACACATCCAGGCAAGCAAGCCTTTGTTAAATAAGAGGGTGCCTATTGTTTGTATGGAGTCACGGTGACATAACCTCAGGCAGGGGAGCGGTGAGCTGTCAGGGTTTGCAGGGTGAAGAACAATCAAGCTGATCTGCAAAGCTCTTCACTCCAAACTGTACTTAAACTGTCTTGGGTTCATTAGCTGCTGTTTTTATTTCAGCATTTGTAACTTCAACAGGTCTTGTTCGACTTTAACAGGTCTTTTTGTTTTCCGAGTAGTTTAAACTTCGGGATTTTGAAAATCAGCCCCACTATCCCTTTGAATTGCCCAAGGACTTGTTGCTTGAACAGTCAATGTTTTTACTCACTAGTTTCAAATCAATCCTGATTAAAGTTGTGTTTCTCTGAATTCTTTCACACGTTTATTTCAGTTGATTTTACAGTCAGTTGATAGTTCATGTAACAGGGCGGAGGCTGGGTGAGAAACCGGCGATCACGCGCACTGCAAGTGAGCGTCTTAAACACAATGCAAAAGAGCCGGGCTCGTCTGCATCCAAGGTTTTAGAGCTTTTAATGTCATCTCATCTGACAGAATCCATAACGACAGCATATCTCCCAACACCGGCCATTACATCTGCCATGGCATGCGCGATACAACATTGAGGGCAAAATAAGATCCGTCTGCGAGTGGTTTTGTGATTAATAATAATATTCTGATGCCCTTAACCTGAGCTTGACTGCCGTCTTTTCTTTCTCTTCTAGCTCCTGAAATATGCCCATCAAACCAGGAGTTCAAAGAGTGTGGAAATCCCTGCATTCCCAGCTGTACTAACCCACTCTTCAGCTGCCTGACGCCCTGTATCTACGGCTGCTTCTGTCCAGCAGGTGAGCTACCCTCCTGGCTTTGAACTCGGGAACATTTCAGATAATGTTGAGGTTTTTTTTTTTTTTTGATTTAATAAGCTAAATAAACTATGATATTGCTTTAAGCGTTCAAGACTTTTGTTGGAATTATAAAAACTGGTAGGAATGTGCAGAGACTCATTACTCATAGTCAGAATTGTCTTTAAGAAGTATTTATCTGTGGGTATTCAATAAATCCAGTAATTGTTTTTAAATATCTGTTGATCTTTATTTATTATCATATGTAATTGCAGGAACAATCCTGGATGACATCTCTAAGAACAATACCTGTGTGCGTCACATGGAGTGCCCCTGTGTCCTCAATGGGCTTCTGTATCAGCCACAGGATACAGTGAATTACCCCTGCAGGTCCTGGTGAGCCAGTCTGCCCGTCTCTTTGTGTTATGGGATGGGTAGGATCCTCTTCAACCCACCACATGAGAATCCTCCTATTTATCTGTGTTTTCTCTGCTTGTTATCTGAGCACACTATACATCTAACACAGAAGACTGGTTGTTTTCAGCATGCATTTTAAATGTATTTATTTAAAATAAAAGAGGGCCTTGAATCCTCTTAAAAAAGTGTCCCATAGTAAAGGTCGCCATGCGGTCGTCATGCATGAAAAGGTTTACATGTAACTAAAACTGTGTTTTTCAGTGTGTGTGCAGGGGGCAAGTGGGATTGTGAGGAGTACCCGTGTTCGCAGCACTGCGCCGTGGAAGGAGGGTCTTTTGTCACGACCTTCGATTCGCGGAAGTATCGCTTCCACGGAGTGTGCTCGTACGTGTTGGTCAAGGTGAGGTCCAGACGTCATCGCTGAGTGAGTACGCGCTGGTCAAGGTGAGGTCCAGACGTCATCGCTGAGTGAGTACGCGCTGGTCAAGGTGAGGTCCAGACGTCATCGGTGCGTTAGTGTGCGCTGGTCAAGGTGAGGTCCAGACGTCATCGCTGAGTGAGTACGCGCTGGTCAAGGTGAGGTCCAGACGTCATCGCTGAGTGAGTACGCGCTGGTCAAGGTGAGGTCCAGACGTCATCGCTGAGTGAGTACGCGCTGGTCAAGGTGAGGTCCAGACGTCATCGCTGAGTGAGTACGCGCTGGTCAAGGTGAGGTCCAGACGTCATCGCTGAGTGAGTACGCGCTGGTCAAGGTGAGGTCCAGACGTCATCGGTGCGTTAGTGTGCGCTGGTCAAGGTGAGGTCCAGACGTCATCGCTGAGTGAGTACGCGCTGGTCAAGGTGAGGTCCAGACGTCATCGGTGCGTTAGTGTGCGCTGGTCAAGGTGAGGTCCAGACGTCATCGCTGAGTGAGTACGCGCTGGTCAAGGTGAGGTCCAAACATCATCGCTGAGTGAGTACGTGCTGGTCAAGGTGAGGTCCAGACGTCATCGCTGAGTGAGTACGCGCTGGTCAAGGTGAGGTCCAGACGTCATCGCTGAGTGAGTACGCACTGGTCAAGGTGTGGTCCAGACGTCATCGCTGAGTGAGTACACACTGGTCAAGGTGAGGTCCAGACGTCATCGCTGAGTGAGTACGCGTTGGTCAAGGTGAGGTCCAGATGTCATCGCTGAGTGAGTACGCGCTGGTCAAGGTGAGGTCCAGACGTCATCGCTGCATGAGTACGCAGCGATGTGATATTGTTAGTAGTTGTAGTAGTGATAGCAGTAATGCTTTGTTTGTTTTTAAGAGCCCCATGATGCCAGATAAAGGGCGTGTTTTGGGAATCTTTGATAAGTGCGGAACCTCGTCCTCTGAAACCTGTTTAACAGCCATCAGATATGTGTCTTCCAAGATTGCGATCACAATTGACAAAGAGGACGTCATGATCTTCAACAGAGGAATCCAAAAACTACCCTTTAAAACAGGTAGGGAGACTTGAACAGAATCAGCAGCTGTCAGGCTAGGGTTTCCACACACATTAACAACAGCATTGGAGCCAGGTACATTTAAACCTCACCTCTCTTTGGAGTCTGGGTTTGCCTCCTCCTCCACCAACCTTTCAGCCTCTCCCAGGGCTGGGCACCAAAACTAGCAGGTCAGAAAATGCTGTCACATGATACTTATGTCAACTTAAGTTGTTTTGCTGAAGGTAACCCTGTCACCAAGATCTAGCTTGCAAAAAACATGCAGGGCAAATGCTTATTCATGGGCCCCAATGCCCGGCTGGATAAGCCAGCCAGTGAAGCCCCTGTGCTGGGTGAGTAGCAGGCACCCAGATGCACTCTCCACTGGAGGTTTTCAAGCTCTTCTGTGCACTAACCTGAGTGCTCTCTTCCTTCAGAGCACTTCACTATATTCAGACAGTCCTCAACTTACGTGCAAATGAACTCTGACTTCGGCCTGATGCTGCAGATCCAGACTCAGCCCATCCTTGTTGTCTACATCTATGCTGCTATTGGCCTGTTTGACACCACTAAGGGTGAGGACACTTCTATATTGCTTCTGTATAAGGGTTTTACAGGGCAAAACCTTCACTTGTGCAGCAAGCTTGGAGAATACAGTCAGCCACACACAAACTGCATTCTCCAACTGTGCAGTGTATTTTCCAAGAGGTGCACAACATCTTATTAACTGCTTTAGGGCCAGGGCTTTGCAGAGTCACACCAGAATATAAGACTTGCAGTCTCTTGCAGTGCGGTCTATTTTAATGATCTAAAGAGCGATGCATCTTAATAGTGCCACTCTCTATTTCATACCAGGCTTGTGTGGGAATTACAATGAAGACTCCACAGACGACTTCATGAACAGCATGGGGGTCCAGGAGGGGACGGTCACTCGCTTCATCAGTTCCTGGAAAACAGACAAGTGCAAAAAAGCCAAAGCACGGGAGCTTGATCCCTGCAGCTCCAGCATGCTGAACGGTGAGAGACACGAAACAAGAATCCCAAAACGATACACACAGATGCTGCAATGCTTGCTTGTTCCCTAACCTCGGTGTAATCACACTGTAATAGCACAGTAATTACACACACACAGTTGTCTAGCTACAATGTAACTACAGGCATAGTTGCAGAATAAAAATGTCAACAGTTGCTACAGTCTTTTGTAATTACCCAGCATTTACATTCACAGCATTGTTTATTTCTACAATGTTATTACTATGTAACTACACATCCAGATACTGTGTTATTACATTATTGTTACTGTGTAGTAAACTACATCTCATTTTTATTGGATACAGTCTGTTCTTTTAATTAAAATAATTTTGAAAAATGTGCACCCTGAGACTCATTTATTGGTTCCAGAAAATTATTTGTGTTTTTTTTTTTTTTTACCATTAATCCAAAAGAATATGTGCAGTAATTTTTCGCTGTGATTGAGAAGTGGAGATTAGCTGACATTATCAGATGGCACCACAGCGTATTCATCGTTATTCTGTTTGCTTTACCAGCTCTCTTTGCTCAAACACACTGCAGTGTACTTTTAAACAACACAAGCATCTTTGGGAAATGTCATTCTCTTGTGGACCCCAATGAATACTTTAAAGTAAGAACTGTTTTTTTTCCTCCTGTACTTTGATTTCTCAGTCTATCCAGAGGCATTTTTACCACAGACTTGCAGGTTCTAAATATATACATCTGGTACTGTGATTAACTGACTGACTGTGCGTACATGTCACTACATTAATGGGAAAGACTTCAGTATAGTTTTTAATGGTACATCCATAATGTAGCAAGAGTGTTGATGATTAGACCAGGCTACAGCAGTGCAGTGATGTAATAATAGTAATAAGAATAAACATTATAAGGTTTTAACACATTCACGTATTTGCAGTTCCCTGTTTTGAAATCTGTGTTAAATACAGTAAGGGAAACCTCTATTGTACTGTATCAAACTTCATAACAGAAGTATTGACTAGCTGTCTTTCAATGTCATTGAATTTCTCAGGTTTCTTTTAGTATTTCTAAACGTGGCACTACTAGGTGTTTAACGGTTGTGGATTTTATCAATACTGTATTTGACCCCTTTTTCTGTTCTAACAATAGAGGTGCAAATATGACAGCTGTAACTATGAGGAGACCCAGTTATATCTGTGTGCCTCCCTGGGAGCATACGCCCACGCGTGTGCAGCGCAGGGAGTGATCCTGGAGAATTGGAGGAACGAAACATTGTCCTGCAGTGAGTATCAGAGATCAGGGGGTCATTGTAAATCAGGTACATTATTAGCACAGTGCTGACAGTGCGCAGTTTAGACTAAGTGCAGGAACTCATGGTGGTAAATCTCATTTGACAAAGCATTTTTAAATACTTGGTGAAGTCTGATAAATGCATTGCATAAGCATGGTAAAAGCATGGACAACTGACCATGCTTTTACCATCGGAACCATCGGAAAGCATTTATCAAGGAGCATGCTGTAATTATATTGATCAATAATAATAATAATAATAATAATAATAATAATAATAATAATAATAATAATAATACACCTTTCACTAGAAGTGATCCCAAAGCACATCACAATAAAAGCATACAAAGAGAATAAAAGAGCATCATGAAGGCTCTTGGTAAAAGTTTCCCACAGTAAAAGCACAGCAAAGTGTAATAAAGCACAGTGGAGGCATGATAAAGCATAAGGAAGCACGGTAACGAATAGCAAGGTATGGTAAAGCATATTAATAAGCAAGGAAACCAGGGTAAGCTATGGTAAATGCATAGTATAACCATGGGAAAAGCATGGGGAAAAACTGCAACAATACCACGCAAAATAAATGTTTATAAAGAGGGACCATCGAAAGGCTTCAGCATAAACAACCTAGGGAGCTCAGCCTGGAGGAGGATGCTAATTCACCCTGACTGCCCCACGCTTTCTCCCAGCCATTGCCTGCCCAATGAACCAGGAGTTCAGCTACAGCACCGAGGCGTGTGGGACCACCTGCCAGTCCAGAGAGAACCAGCACCTGGAGTGCTTTTTGAGCATCGTGCCTGTGGAGGGCTGTAACTGCCCCCCCGGGACCTACCAGGACCACCAGGGCGAGTGTGTCACCGAGGACCGCTGCCCCTGCTACCTGGAAAATAACCAGACCCTCCCTCCGGACCACAGCACTACCCTGGAGGGCCTCGTTTGGTAGGGGGACATCCTCTAGTTCTGCAGTGTCAGCTGCTCTGCCAGTAAGAGCAACATGCTCCTTGCATAGAGCATGGAGACGCTGTGCAGAATCCCAGCCTAAAGACTAAGGGTTTAGGGGTTAGCATTTGGATTAGGATTAGGGTTATAATAATAATAATAATAATAATAATAATAATAATAATAATGATGATGATGATGATGATGATGATGATGATGATGATGATGATGATGATGATGACAGGTTGCCAGTAAAAGAAAGCAGCTAGGAGTTTTTGATTTGTTGATTTCTTAGTTCTTTTGAGTTTTGACGTCCTTTGCCTTGTTTCTTTACAGCACCTGCAGAATGGGGGAGCTGGATTGTACAGGGATGAGGAGTCTTCAGGATGGTAGGAACAAGAGCTTTTACTGTTTAAACTTTTTAAACACTGTAACAGTTGCACTGTAAAGTCTATATATATATATATATATATATATATATATATATATATATATATATATATATATATACATCATCATCATCATCTACTTGCAAGCATAAAATCGGTCTACATATGCAGTGACAGTTTTCTGACTAATATAACATGCTTTCTACCTCTCCAGATAAGTGCACTCCACCAGCATTCTACCATACCTGTATGGACCAGAATGACATTGTGTGCGCCCCAACCTGCCATAACTGGAGGATCGACAATATATGTGTAAGTTAGTCACTACCTTGTCGATATATACAGTAGATGTAGATGTATACCACGAGCATAGGCACATCTAGCATGGCATACATGTGTCTTATTCCACTTAAGTGTGCAGCTTTGCAATCTAACAATGGTTTTGGCGAGGTGGTGTGTGGGGTAGGTATTTTGTGGGGTAGGTATTTTATTTCCACTCCTTTTTGTACAATAGTATTATAAATACCATTGTGGTGATTCTCATTAAATTCGACTGTTGGCTATTTAAATGGGATGCACTCTGTTAAAATAAACTATGATGGTGTCCCCAGGTGACTTTGTCTGTCCTCTGTTTGAATGTATACACTGAATCCTGGTGGTGTATTCATTGGTTGACCAAATGAAATACAAGTGTATTTATCGAGCAGCCACCGAGCCGTTTAGTCCTTTAACAACGCAGCTCAAGAAGGAAACAGAAAGCCCAGCCCTGTATCACTAAACCCTGGGGCTCACGGTCTTGTCGTTGTCAGCTGACTTGTGAAACGGACTGTTTCTGCCCCGAGGGGTCCTATATGAATGAACTGGGATCCTGTGTGACGTCTGATAACTGCTCCTGCGAGTACGCAAACACATTCTACCAGTCGGGAAAAACCATCCTGCTCCTCTGCCAAACATGGTAGGGATTCTTACCTGATCGTCATGAATTCATCATGCATTTATTATGCATTCATCATGCAACACCATTTTGAATTCATACATTCACGATGATTAGTTTCACATTTTTGTTGTAATTGAGGTAGCTGGGAGATAACAGTAACATGAGTAATGCAGTTAACTCTTTAAGGTACAAGGGGCATATGTGTCCCACAAATAAAAAATAATGCTAATGTTTCCTACTTTTGCAATGAGGTGCAAGAAACAGGGTTCAACATTTACTGACAGGCGGGGTCTGGTCGTCCAAATTGTCAGTTTCCTCCCTGTGATTCTCGAGCCGCTCTCAGATGTATTTTAAGAAGGGTAACACTTTAAAATAAGTGTCTGTAATTCCAATGTAACTAACACACGATTTCCTACTGCTTTCAAAGGAAATTCCTACTGAATTCAAGTCACAAGCATGACTTCATAACATTTCCCTTGATACACGTGAAATAATCACAAACAGACACTTATTTGAAAGTGTTACCTTAAGAAGAAACCGTTTGAACAGCCGCTCAAATCCTTGTGTAGCGGAAGGGGTTAAAGGGTGGTAGCATTGACACTGGGCTTTTCTTCCTGTAACAATGCTTTACTGCCCTTGTGTGAGATCGACCCTGGCTGGCCTCTCTCAGTGTTTTCATATACTTTACTGCACTCTCTATTCCCCGAGCACGTGTGAACAAGGCATGTGGAGCTGTGTCAAAAACACATTCTGTCCAGGATACTGCATCCAGTACGGAGAAGGGCATCTGATCACCTTTGACAGTCGCTCCTTTTCCTTTGATGGGCCTTGCGAGTACACGCTGGTTACGGTAAAGACTTTTATTACTTGACAACCTCAGCAGTGAGATCCTCCGTGAAATTCATTCAAGTATTTGTAACTTACAAAATAGTTCCATACGGTTTCCCCGAAAGTTTTGAAAGAAGCATGTTATAGTACAACATTGGGTTAAAGAAAACTCTTAGAAGCGCAGGATGAAATTCGGGGGAGGGATTGTTGAATGATTGCTTTCTCATCAGATCACTTCCTCATACGCTATAAAATCCCAGTTAAACTCACCGTTGCAATTCCAGTTGTAATCCTACCTGCCACCTCCCCCACCTTAATGCAGGCAGTCCCCTTCGTGGGTGGGGGGGAGGATGTGGCTTTCAGAGGGCGGTGGCTTCTTCTTCTCCCCTTAACAGATGGGACCAGAGGCCAAATAGTCCGTAATCACCACTCTCACCACACCCATACAAGCAGTCATGTGATCTCCACTCTCACCACGCCCATACAAGCAGTCATGTGATCTCCACTCTCACCACGCCCATACAAGCAGTCATGTGATCACCACTCTCACCACACCCATACAAGCAGTCATGTGATCACCACTCTCACCACGCCCATACAAGCAGTCATGTGATCACCACTCTCACCACGCCCATACAAGCAGTCATGTGATCACCACTCTCACCACGCCCATACAAGCAGTCATGTGATCACCACTCTCACCACGCCCATACAAGCAGTCATGTGATCACCACTCTCACCACGCCCATACAAGCAGTCATGTGATCACCACTCTCACCACGCCCATACAAGCAGTCATGTGATCACCACTCTCACCACGCGCATACAAGCAGTCATGTGATATTGACTGTTGACTGACATGCTTTCAGCCAGTAGCATGCTTTAACCCAGAAGACACTGCTGAGCTGAAATGACTCAGGGAGTACAAGTGCAAACAGATAACCAGAGAATAAGGCATAGAAACTGAGAAATTTCTTGAACCTAAAATAGTCAAAGATATCAGGCTTTAAAAGGAAATAACACTTGTTTCTTCAAAACTGCACAGTTCAGACATATTTAGCTGTTGGGTGTGCGAGTTTAATTCATGGGATTATTTTGTTAGCTGTAATGACTTGAATGCTGCGGGTGTGGTATTAGCTGGATATGCGGTCGGTGCTCTTCAGGCATTTAAGCGTGTAACCGTTGTTGGCGTTTCTTTCAGGATTCCTGTGGCGATAGCATCAATGGAAGTTTCTCCATTGTGTCAAGAAGTATAATGTGCGGATCGAGGCACGCGTCTCCGGTTATTGTGTTCACCGTTGAGGTAAGTGAGGACTCCCGAAAGATACTTGAATGGATCCTTTTCAAAATGCAGCTGGAAATGTATGTATATTTATTTATTTATTATTGTCGCCTTACCTTTTCATGTTTGCAGTCATTATTATTATTATTATTATTATTGTATTTTAAGATGCTGAACACTGGTAATTTGTGAAACTGAAAGGGTAACAGTTTGAAAGATTTATTCCATTGCCAATCAGTAACAAACTTTCCGGTCTTTTGTGACATTATTCTTTCTTCCCCAGACAGCTGTATTGCAGCTGCAAGATGGGCACTACAAGATCACTCCGGACAGTAAAACCGATGTGTTCAAAGTGCTGTCTAATTCCATGCATCTGATCATCACAGTGACAATTCCCATCAGCAACGCCGTGGTCACTCTGATCTGGAATAAAAATGTTAACTTGATCATCCAACTTACAAAGGTCACAGAGGTTAGAGAGCAATTGTTTCCCTCAAACTCATTTCAGGGGAAAAAAAGTCACAAAAATAGTGTTGCACAAACCAATTATTCAATTATTCTGACTGAGCTTTTCACAGAAATCAGGTGCTAACAATAAGATCATTGCTGTTGATCTGGCTAATTTACCATTCAGAAGTAAACGAGTGAAGAAACAGCTGCTTGGGTTTGTGATGATCGCTGTGGTGTGGATCGGGCTGATGCACCATTCAGAGGGAAACGAGTGAAGAAACAGCTGCTTTTCTTAGACTCTGTGGAGAACATCGATCCACACAAACCCAAGTGGCTGTTTCTTCACGTGTTTCACTTTGGAATGGTAAATCATCTCGATCAACAGACCATCAACCCTCACCCAAACAGAAATTGTTGTTCTTTGTTTAAAAAAAAATATTAGAATCCATTGAGGCCTCGCAATGTGCACTAACTGGACTGTATACGCTGTATTGACAATTATTAAACAGAGCCCCTTTGTCTAAGATATTTGCACTTTCTCTCTTAGATGTCACTGTGCGGTATGTGTGGCAATTTCAATGGGAAGGTGCTAGATGACTTGACGCTCCGAGATGGGGCTCTGGCATCGTTTGTCAAGGAATTCTACAACTCATGGAGGGTGGACCCCAATTGCATGGAAGTACCAGAATACACTGACCCCTGTATAAAGAACCCGTATCGACTCAAATGGGCTAAGGAAAAGTGTAGCATTATCCCCAGCGACGTGTTTGAGGAGTGCCACGAACTGGTGAGCAACACTGCTCCTTATTCACAGATACGGCCGTGATATCAAACTGTGCACACATGCATCTCATGTTCTCTAAACTGAAAACCCTCGCCTTTTCCTGCTCTCTAAAACACTTAGAATAATCCTCCATTTTCATTCTGCATATCAAACATAAAACTTCTGATACAAGAACACAAAATTAAGTCCTTGTTTCTGCCAATGAAGCTACCAATCAGATGCTTAGGCTTTTTGAAAAGGTCTGCAAGTTGTTCATGAGCTATTGTGAAAATCTCTTTGGTATCAAATGCATTTATTGTACAAATAAGAAGAGATGCCGCGCTGAGTTGTAGGGATGTCCTTCTGCATCTCCAGGTCCAATACAACCAGTTCTATGATGCCTGTGTTCACGATGCCTGTCAATGCGATTCAGGCGGGGATTGCGAGTGTGTGTGCAACGCTGTTGCCATCTATGCCAAACTGTGTCTGGATAATGGGATCTGTGTCGACTGGAGGAGACCAGACTTCTGCCGTGAGTTTAGTAGCACCTCTGAGAGAACGTGTGTCAATAAGCTGCATGGTCATCGTATCATATTTATGTACACCCACCACACCAAGAAACTCTTGCAAGGCTTCTCCTTCAAATGCGTGCCACGTCGATCCCCAGATTCTTCATTAGTCCCGGCTGTTAGAGTCTCTTCATACACAGAGAGAAGCGTTTGTCTGATGATGAATATACAGCAATGACCTTTCTTTTTCCCCCCTCCATAGCTGTTTACTGTGATTTTTACAATACCCATACGAAGGTTATAAATCAATATGAGTATACTGGAGATGAAAACTGCACGTGGCACTACCAGCCCTGTGAATGTCCCTTCAGCGTTTATAATCAAAAGATAACCCACAACATCGAAGGTAGGTTCTGGCATCTCTTGTGCTTTTCATTAAACAAGCATTCTTATGAGCGCAGAAGTGGCTTCTGCGTGGTTTTTGTCACTTTACCTTTTCATGATGTTTGCAGTCATTCGTAGAGGCTCTTATTCCAATTAGCTTTTTTTCATTATTATAGTATTTTAAGATGCTGAGCACTGGTAATTTGTGAAATAAACGCTAACAGTTTGATAGATATATTCCATTGCAAATCAGTAACAAACTTGACAGTCTTAACATTCTTCTTTTTTTTTTTTTTAAATGAAATACTGTGCAGAGCTTCTCTCGCTGTCCTTTGTGAAATTACATTGAATAATAATGGGGATGGAGAGAATTACAAGAAAACAAATAGCACTGCAGGCTGCAGCTGCTCCATTCTAAGTGGCCCTGCTTCCATATCCTCTCTCATATCGAAAACTTGAAGGCTATTCATTTTAACTGCTGTAGCTGCAGCAGAAAAGGGGGAAAAAAAAGACAATTCCACAACGGGAAATAACATGGGGCTGATTGTGGTGCTTTTATAACAGTCAAGTACCTCGGGATTGTCTGAGTCTGCTTGTAATTAAAACTGCTACACTGTATATTTCATTCGATGTAGGCTGCTACACGTGTGATTCTAATGAATACTACGATGAAGATAAAAAGATGTGCGTCAGTTGTGCTGGTGAGTGAAGCAGCAGTTTTGTTTTGTTTTTTCTCTTCATGCTCCGTAATTATAAACCATTAGCAAAACCCAGTCCTGGTTTAGTGAAATTAACTTGGGTCAGATTAAACAATCTGTTAAGTGTGTTCTGTTAATATTTAGTTATAAATATGTTATTTTTTAGCCTTGGTTTTGAGTGATATGATTGTATTAAAAATCTCCATTAATATCAGTACCTAATTTTACTGGTTAAGGCTTGAGATTCCAAGTATGGATCTCATCCCATGTTGACACAACTTCTTCAAGAATAATCTCCTGGAGAAATGAGGAAAGATCAGTCTTGGGCCAGTCTCATTTTACAGGGGTCCAAATCAAACCAATGATCTTAAATTGTGTCTAGTCTGATCAGCAAGATAGTCCGTCCAGATCATTAAAATTAATTTGCAGTTTGTCATATATCCCTAAACTAGTTAACATATGGCTAATATTTGCTTATTTATTAAATTTTACAAAAGTGTGAAATTCAGTAAATATCAGCAATATATATCACCAATAGTTTTTATGGAGGAAACGCTAACCCATACCTATTCTGCCATTCTTGTTCTTTTCATAACAGTGCCTTCGACCATAACAGGGCCTACACCCTCAACAACCACCACAACAGGGCCTACACCCTCAACAACCACAATACAGCCTACACCCTCAACAACAACCACAATACAGCCTACACCCTCAACAACAACCACAACAGGGCCTACACCCTCAACAACAACCACAACACAGCCTACACCATCAACAGGGCTTACACCCTCAACAACAACCACAACAGGGCCTACACCCTCAACAACCACAACTGGGCCTACACCCTCAACAACCACCACAACTGGGCCTACACCCTCAACAACCACCACAACAGGGCCTACACCCTCAACAACCACAACACAGCCTACACCCTCAACAACAACCACAACAGGGCCTACACCCTCAACAACAACCACAACAGGGCCTACACTCCCAACAACCACCACAACAGGTCCTACACCCTCAACAACAACCACAACAGGTCCTACACCCTCAACAACAACCACAACAGGTCCTATACCCTCAACAACAACCACAACAGGGCCTACACCCTCAACAACCACAACAGGGCCTACACCCTCAACAACAACCACAACAGGGCCTACACCCTCAACAACCACAACAGGGCCTACACCCTCAACAACCACCACAACAGGGCCTACACCCTCAACAACAACCACAACACAGCCTACACCATCAACAACCACAACACAGCCTACACCCTCAACAACCACCACAACAGGGCCTACACCCTCAATAACAACCACAATACAGCCTACACCCTCAACAACAACCACAACAGGGCTTAAACCCTCAACAACAACCACAACAGGGCCTACACTCCCAACAACCACCACAACAGGGCCTACACCCTCAACAACCACCACAACTGGGCCTACACCCTCAACAACCACAACACAGCCTACACCCTCAACAACAACCACAACAGGGCCTACACCCTCAACAACCACAACAGGGCCTACACCCTCAACAACAACCACAACAGGGCCTACACCCTCAACAACCACAACACAGCCTACACCCTCAACAACAACCACAACAGGGCCTACACTCCCAACAACCACCACAACAGGTCCTACACCCTCAACAACCACCACAACTGGGCCTACACCCTCAACAACCACAACACAGCCTACACCCTCAACAACAACCACAACAGGGCCTACACCCTCAACAACCACAACAGGGCCTACACCCTCAACAACAACCACAACAGGGCCTACACCCTCAACAACCACAACACAGCCTACACCCTCAACAACAACCACAACAGGGCCTACACTCCCAACAACCACCACAACAGGTCCTACACCCTCAACAACAACCACAACAGGTCCTACACCCTCAACAACAACCACAACAGGTCCTATACCCTCAACAACAACCACAACAGGGCCTACACCCTCAACAACCACAACAGGACCTACACCCTCAACAACCACAACAGGGCCTACACCCTCAACAACCACCACAACAGGGCTTACACCCTCAACAACCACCACAACAGGGCCTACACCCTCAACAACCACCACAACAGGGCCTACACCCTCAACAACAACCACAACAGGGCCTACACCCTCAACAACAACCACAACACAACCTACACCATCAACAGGGCTTACACCATCAACAGGGCTTACACCCTCAACGACTACCACAACAGGGCCTACACCCTCAACAACACAGCATACACCCTCAACAACAACCACAACACAACCTACACCATCAACAGGGCTTAAACCCTCAACAACAACCACAACAGGGCCTACACCCTCAACAACAACCACAACAGGGCCCACACCCTCAACAACAACCACAACACAGCCTACACCCTCAACAACAACCACAACACAACCTACACCATCAACAGGGCTTAAACCCTCAACAACAACCACAACACAGCCTACACCCTCAACAACAACCACAACACAACCTACACCATCAACAGGGCTTAAACCCTCAACAACAACCACAACAGGGCCTACACCCTCAACAACAACCACAACACAACCTACACCATCAACAGGGCTTACACCATCAACAACAACCACAACAGGGCCTACACCATCAACAGGGCTTAAACCCTCAACAACAACCACAACAGGGCCTACACCCTCAACAACACAGCATACACCCTCAACAACAACCACAACACAACCTACACCATCAACAGGGCCTACACCCTCAACAACAACCACAACACAACCTACACCATCAACAGGGCTTAAACCCTCAACAACAACCACAACAGGGCCTACACCCTCAACAACAACCACAACAGGGCCTACACCCTCAACAACAACCACAACACAACCTACACCATCAACAGGGCTTACACCCTCAACAACCACAACAGGGCCTACACCCTCAAAAACAACCACAACACAACCTACACCATCAACAGGGCTTAAACCCTCAACGACTACCACAACAGGGCCTACACCCTCAACAACAACCACAACACAACCTACACCATCAACAGGGCTTAAACCCTCAACAACAACCACAACAGGGCTTACACCCTCAACAACGCAGCATACACCCTCAACAACAACCACAACAGGGCCTACACTCCCAACAACAACCACAACAGGGCCTACACTCCCAACAACGACCACAACAGGGCCTACACCCTCAACAACCACAACAGGGCCTACACCCTCAACAACAACCACAACACAACCTACACCATCAACAGGGCTTAAACCCTCAACAACAACCACAACAGGGCCTACACCCTCAACAACAACCACAACAGGGCCCACACCCTCAACAACAACCACAACAGGGCCTACACCCTCAACAACAACCACAACACAACCTACACCATCAACAGGGCTTACACCCTCAACAACAACCACAACAGGGCCCACACCCTCAACAACAACCACAACAGGGCCTACACCCTCAACAACAACCACAACACAACCTACACCATCAACAGGGCTTACACCCTCAACAACCACAACAGGGCCTACACCCTCAACAACAACCACAACACAGCCTACACCCTCAACAACAACCACAACACAGCCTACACCATCAACAGGGCTTAAACCCTCAACAACAACCACAACAGGGCCTACACCCTCAACAACAACCACAACACAACCTACACCATCAACAGGGCTTAAACCCTCAACAACAACCACAACAGGGCCTACACCCTCAACAACAACCACAACACAACCTACACCATCAACAGGGCTTAAACCCTCAACAACAACCACAACAGGGCCTACACCCTCAACAACAACCACAACACAACCTACACCATCAACAGGGCTTACACCCTCAACAACAACCACAACACAACCTACACCATCAACAGGGCTTAAACCCTCAACAACAACCACAACAGGGCCTACACCCTCAACAACACAGCATACACCCTCAACAACAACCACAACACAACCTACACCATCAACAGGGCTTACACCCTCAACAACTACCACAACAAAGCCTACACCCTCAACAACCACAACACAACCTACACCATCAACAACCACAACACAGCCTACACCATCAACAGGGCTTAAACCCTCAACAACAACCACAACAGGGCCTACACCCTCAACAACACAGCATACACCCTCAACAACAACCACAACACAGCCCACACTATCAACAGGGCTTACACCCTCAACAACTACCACAACAGAGCCTACGCCCTCAACAACCACAACAGGGCCTACACCCTCAACAACAACCACAACAGGGCCTACACCCTCAACAACCACCACAACAGGGCCTACACCCTCAACAACCACAACAGGGCCTACACCCTCAACAACAACCACAACAGGGCCTACACCCTCAACAACCACAACAGGGCCTACACCCTCAACAACACAGCCTACGCCCTCAACAACAACCACAACACAGCATTCACCCTCAACACAGCGTACACCCTCAACAACTACAACACAGCCTACACCCTCAACAACCACAACACAGCCTACACCCTCAACAACCACAACACAGCCTACACCCTCAACAACCACAACACAGCCTACACCCTCAACAACCACAACACAGCCTACACCCTCAACAACTACCACAACACAGCCAACACCCTCAACAACTACCACAGCAGAGTCTACACACCCAGCAACTGCAACAATGTTCCCCGCAAACATCACAATATCACAGCGAGGTAAGTGGCATGTATTACTTTTATTTTGACCGTCATTCTTGAATACTCAGCAGATAACTTTAGGTAGAGTTTTAGCTTGTTTCATACACGTAATGGCTGTTCACCATAAAACAAATGCTTAATACCTTGATAACCAGTTTTACCAAAATGTACATGTCTAATTTTGGGAGAAGGGAGGGAAATTTGTATTTTTTGCTCTTGCGTGTAACCTTAGCCGGCATCAGCCCAGTAATACTGTATTTTTGTTGTATTCATATTTTGTTTAGGATCTACTATTCCCACTTGTCACCATGTCAGAAAATTTAAGGAAGTAGTTATCCAGGGCTGCTCTGGGACCATTCAGACAAACAGATGCGTAGGATCCTGCAATTCTGAATCATGGTAAGATGCTGTACAAATTCAACCAAGAATCATGTGTAATGTTTCATTTGTATAAAACAATATGGTCCTACAAATCAAAATAACTATCAATTAAATATCATGACCATTTGATCTAGTGTGGTCCAGTGGTTAAAGAAAAGGGCTTGTAACCAGGAGGTCCCCGGTTCAAATCCCACCTCAGCCACTGACTCATTGTGTGACCCTGAGCAAGTCACTTAACCTCCTTGTGCTCCGTCTTTCGGGTGAGACGTATTTGTAAGTGACTCTGCAGCTGATGCATAGTTCACACACCCTAGTCTCTGTAAGTCGCCTTGGATAAAGGCGTCTGCTAAATAAACAAACAAACAAAAACACATACATGGTATCCAGGTGTAGGATACTAAGCATGTGTATACAGGCACTCAGCATCACACACATTTCCAGTATAGTCAAAGCAAGGCCTGTTTGTGTCCATAGGGATCAAACACCATGCTGACCTATAGAGGCTGGACAATAGAGCTGCTATTGAGGGTGGAAAATTGAGTCCCCCTTTCTCAGCAGAGACAGTAAAATCAGATTTTGCATATTACCTTCACCTGACAGCCATTTTGCATTGCACTGATCCTAGAGAGATGTTATTATTAAAAAATACCTTGTAATGCTGAATATACTATACTATCTCTCTTAATATTATTTTTTGAACATAAAAGTCAGCAGAGCCAATCTTGGCCCTCCTGTGTTTGCTCCATGCAATCACATCTTATTTTCAAAAGGGGACATTGCCTTCCTGAGGGTCATGTAGAAACGTGAATTATCTTGCAGCTCCGCATTGCTGGGATTAAAATGCAAATGTGGTTCATTGCATTAGTGTCACGCTTCAGAGTCGTGCATGTAGTTTAAGAGTGTCTTTTTCTTTTATGACAGGTATGACTATTCCAAAATACCACCTCAACTAGAACAATTTTGCAACTGCTGCAAAGCAGAAATATCCTGGCAGGAAGTAGAGATGCTCTGTCCTGGGGACATGGCGAGATAATGAAGTTAGCCACCATACAGTCATGCCAGTGCACAGAATACCAATGTGATGGATCGCAAAGATCAAAACGATCTGCCAATGATAGAAAACAGACATCGAAAAAACAGTGGAATTCTACACTGGAAGAGCAGGAAAATTTAAGATTGGAAACATTGAGAAAGGATAAACTGGAGAATTCCACAAATGACAACCCTTCAATTTCCAAGAAGATCAAGAATGCCCCAGAGGAAAGCAGTGCAGGGAACAAAAAATGGCCAAACGACCAAAGGCAGCAAGAGGAACACCAATGGTAAGACAGACGAAATTAGCGAGAACAACGAAAACAGCGAGAACGAAAAATGGCTAGAAAAACAGAAAACATGTCCAAAATCATTAAAGGGCAAGAGATCAAATGGCAGAAATAAATAAATACATTTAAAAAACAAAAATTATTAAAAATGTAAACAATAGATTCTGTTTCTTGTAAGTTTTTACCAAATCACTGATTTACCATTTGAAGAAAACAGATGTCTGTAATATTAAAAGATAGTGAAATATATTTGCTTATGATTGTAAGTCGCCCTGGATAAGGGTGTCTGCTAAGAAATAAATAATAATAGTGAATTTGTAATTATATGCCGGTTTAATAAAAATGTACTGCATTTATCCCATTTGTCTCCTTGTGACATTTCATGAGCGTCAAAGAAATAATTTTCTACTTGGAAATATAAATTCTCATGTCTTGACATGCTTTCAATGACAGAATGGAATACCCATCATGCTTTTTACCAACAATTATAAAGCATGTGTTAGAAGGGCACATTTTAAACCACTGTTCTCATCCCTTGGAGTTTATAGATATGCAGGCATCACAAAAAAAAAAACAGAAACTGATTGAAAGTGATATATTCTGTAGTAAATCACTGGCACCTTAAACATGACAAAACCAGCAAAAAAAAAAAGAAAGGCATCACATTATTATCAAAAAAAAAAAGGCAGAAAGGCAGGGCAGAGGTCAAGCAGACTATCTCCTAAGACAACTGCCAAGTCTGCAGACTACGTGTACTTGGCAGGGGCTTCGTGACTAGAAGAATCTGTGGACACATTAACATCTCTGTACTGAGAAAAAAAGAAGAGACTTCTGTAACAAGCACATGTATATGAGAGAGAAACCTTCTGCACCTCAAGCATGGAAATCTGCTTCCCAAATTGAAATATCTTCATTAATTTATTCCTACAATACAGTAGAGTCAGGCAGTACTGCTCCCTCTGTGCTGAGGGTACTGGACATTATACTTTCAAATACAACAATGACAGCCCTGTTGGACACAGTAAAATCTGGGCTGTCCAGTAAGAGAGACTTATCAAGCTTCATACTCAGTATTTCTGATTCTAACTGTACATTAAACCGGCTATAGCTGGTCTTAAACCCGTCTGCATTAACTAGGTAGTCCTGATTAGGAGAATTTAATATTGACTTCTTTGCAGAGATTTTAAGGTTCCAGTCACATTCCCTTCACTGTTTTATATATATATATATATATATATATATATATATATATATATATATATATATATATATATATATATATATATATATAGTATTTATCAAAACATGACAATATTTTGCTTATCAAAAACATGAGTAAACAGGTGAATTAGTAAAGCTAAGATAGTTATAAAAACAAAATGAAAAATAAAACAAAACGAATATACACTGTACAATGTAGAATTTCAAATTGAAATGACAAAACTAAAATGATAAAAGTTTACAATGCTAAGGGAATCGGACGGACAATGATAGAAGGTTTTAAAGCACAGGTGTACAGGACCATGTTTATCTGTAAATCGGCCAGCTTGTGGGTTCTGTGTGTAGAAAGAAAAGGCTTTTTTTTTTTCCTTTCTTCCAAATGGTTGGCGATTAAAACTGTTCTGACAGCAGCTCACACAGCCTCTGAGACACAGTCTCCCTGCTTGTCCTCAACGTCAAGCGATACATCTGCAAAAAATAAATAAATAAATTAATGTTCAACATATATCACTAGTAAATATGGGCGAGACCGTGTAAGCCTATACAAATTAATTATACGATAAGACCTATCGAAGCGAATCGTTTTCCTGGAAGGATAAAAGCATGCATACCTGAGCTTGTGTGTTAGGCTCTAACCGCAGCAAGCATCCCACCTGGATGTTTTTCGTGTGGATTACTCCAGCCCCCGTAAAGTTGGAAGGGTTGGGGTCTACCATGTCCAGCAGGGCTACACCAAAACCAATGATCTGCAAACATAAAAAAATGAGCTCTGAATTAACCAATCCACCAGAGAGAAATGCAATTTGGCAGGTGAACACACCAAACAAGGGGCACCAAATGAAAGACCTGTGTGTGTAGCTGCAGTAAAGGCTTGGTCAACATTTATCACAAACAGGTTTCACACAGACGCCTCTTATACTAGTTCAGCGCTGAGTAACTTTACAGGAAGACAACCCTATTAAAACTAACCGAATACTAACCGGGTCTTATACCGAGAAGCCATGAAAATGGACAGATTGACATACTGGACTGGGTTACAGGTTGCAGTGTTGAGTGAAGTTCTCTTCCCTATGCATTCATGTGGCTCATCAGCATATATGGCTACCCATCTTTCTTTAGGACCAGAATAAATGTTTTCATGAAGGAAATTCTACTGTGCATTGCAGGTGTTCATACCTTGGCCTTTGTAACCTCTGTGTCCATGGGATGCTTTGCTTTAAAAATCTTCTGCACCTCTTGCTGTGGACTGTCAATGATAAAACAGAAGGATTTACATGACACGGTCAGGGAGAGTGCTGCTGTTCAAACTGAATAATGACAGGGAAGAGGAGAGCGATGGGCAGGAATAGTACTGTACTGTAACACTTGAAATGTATTTGCTTACGATTGTAAGTCGCCCTGGATGAGGGCGTCTGCTAAGAAATAAATAATAATAATAATAATAATAATAATAATAATAATAATAGTAAGGTGACTGCTTTTAGCAAGGCCAGCACTGTTTTTTATATGCATTACAGGTTTTATAATATAGTATATGAACATTGGAAACCATACTATTAAAAGACTAACATGTCATAAAACATCCATAATTACTAAAACTAAAAACAGGGCTACATTTAGAAATACAAAAAAAAATGTAATAAATGGAACCCCCAAGCAAGCAGCAGACTGTGTCCCTTTGAAAACGTTCGCCTGTGCCTCAACGGAAGCTGGTTCTTACGCGCCAAGTTGTTTCCAACGCTGGAAGAAGTCTTGAGAAGTCATTTCCGTGGGCTGGAAAAACTTATTGAGGGTAATGGGCAGCTTGACAGACATGTTCTGCAGGGCTCCGCCGTATCTAGAAAACAAAACAGCACCAAAAATCAACTACGGTATCCAGCTGTTTGGGACATGAATCAGGACCCATTCATTCTTTAAAAGGTTAAACTGAATTACCGTAGAGCTTACCTGAACTGAATGTTGAGAATCGGTGCTTCCATGAAGTCCGACACACACTCGATGTTTAATATCTGTTGTACCTGTGCCCCTCCGTCCACTGCTGGGTCCACCTGTTTAGTTTGAATATTTAGTTGTAGGAAGCAGTCAAGGAATTAAACCAAGGGAAAAATAATTATCAACTTGTGCAGATTACGCAGATTACAATAAACAGCAAATTACTGGTTGCAAGACTGACAATGGACACAACCATTTTTTTGCAGCTGCAGCTTTAGCTGGTTCACTGCATGTTGAATCTGATGTACTGTAAACCTATTTGCATGTCTTTTTTTTTTTTTTTTAAACCACATTTCACAACGTTAACGGCTGCTAACTGTAGCTGAGTCTGTATGAGTTCCTGAAACGATGCAAAATAAATGTAAAAGGATATGAGTTTTCAGAGCGTCCTGACAGATCACTGCTGTTGAAAAACTCTGAAACTGATTGGAGGTCTTGTTTCCATAAAAGATATACATCCGACCTGGAGACGACAGAGGAATCGTTAAAAAAATTCAATACAACCGTAACCCTTTCTATTGTTTGACACTACACAAGTATGCCAGGGCACTCACCCAAATTTTGTCTGAATTCAGATTTAAGTCCGATTTGCATCAGCTGGTTTTCAAACAGTACACCGTTATTTTTGCATACAAATCTACAGGAGAGAAAAAAAAACAGGATGCAAAACACTGAGGTGTTTGATTACAGTATTGCTTTCATGAGAGAGAGAGAGAGAGAGAGAGAGAGAGAGAGAGAGAGAGAGAGAGAGAGAGAGAGAGAGAGAGAGAGAGAGAGAGAGCACAAACCAAAGACTCAACTTGCAGCATCTGAAAGCTTCATGACAACATTCAGCAAGCAAGATGAAGGGTACGGAGATCAAAATTATACCCAGATTCTACACCAAGTCTGTGGGTTTATTCAGCCCTGTAAAGCTCCTGAAAACCATTTAATATGACGTTGGTACGCCTCTTTGACAGTGTGTGTGTGTGTGAGGTTTTCAACATGGTGGAGAACTTGTGGGAAGGAATATCTAAACGAAGTTTCAGAACTGTTCTCAAGATAACAAAAAAAATAATAATAATAATAATAATTAATACAAAGCTAAATGTGCATTATAATTTTCAACATGAATTATGAATATCGGAGCAATCGATCCATGAAATTCCTACATGAAAAGAAGGGAGGAGAAAGATAAACACCACATTTGATCTAATACTGCTGCCGAGCTCCGGTAATGAAGACATAGAGCCTTGCTAGTTAAGAGACGCTTGTTTCATTTTAAATGATGCATTGCACTCATGCAAAAGTAATTCAATAAAGTTAACAATAGTTAAACAAACAAACAAACAAACTCAGCCCAGTCTATGATACCTACTGCCAAGTATTTGTGGTCTTTGGGGGTTGCTAACATGCAAGGCTGTTGGGGGTGGCGGGGTTTAGGAATTGCTTACTTGTCAACCAGTTCATCAGCATCATGCACAGCTGCAGCTGGATCATCAGAAACCACATCAGTGGAACCAATGCGAGGGCTAACATTGCAGCACAGAAAGAGAAAGGAGAGAGGGAGAGAAAGGGAGGGAGGGAGCAGCACAACATCCAAAATAGTTAGCATCAGTAACGACAGTTATGAGATTAGCATGTGAGGAAAGAAGTCAAAAGGATGCCTGTAGCGCCCCCACCAGTACCCAGAACATGCTACAAGCATCTACCTGGATGGAACACAGCAGCTTCCTCATTCATTACCCTGATTCACTGCACTTCTGCTGGTCTGTTGCCTGTAATTGTCAGCCTATCCTTTAGACATGACACATTGCTGTCCAAGCCCACAGTAATCCTAGACACTTTTTAAAATGACTATTAACTCCACTAAATTATTTTTACCCAAGTCCACAGGTCAATACGCTGGACGTAACCGAACCTGAACTAATACTTCACACAGAACGCTGCAATTCTAAATCGACCTGGCTGTGTTTCTCTATACCGTTCCATCTGAACTACTAATGGGGGGGAAAAACACCCACTGCTTTAAAACCGATTCTATTAACTGTCATCAACAGTCCTTTCTTTCAATTGCTTCTATTATATATTCACATTGCAGAATTTTCATAGATAGATAGATAGATAGATAGATAGATAGATAGATAGATAGATAGATAGATAGATAGATAGATAGGATATATATATAGTTGTCTAACATCACAAAACCCAAAATCCTGGCATGCATCTGAGAACTCACTATATACCGAAGTGCGGTCCTTCAAACAAAAATGGCACTTCAATCCAAAACTACTATGAAACACCAAAGGGACCGGACCAGACCGGACCGGACCGGACCAGACCAGACCAGACCAGACCAGACCAGACCAGACCAGACCAGACCCCCACCGCCCCCCCCCCCCGAGATGGTGGTTATGCTGATGCGAGGCAAGGAACTGGTTTTACAGCATTGGTTACTTCTCCTTTAAGCACAGCCGAAACGTAATCTATAAATATAAAAGTGAAGAGCTGTTCATTCTTGTTTAAAAACAGAGAGCAGTTGATCAGGAGCTCCACACCCCGCCTCTGCTCCTGGCTGTACCTGGTGAAGTTCTCCTCAGCAGAGGGGGCCAACGACGCGACGGCAGGAGAGTTGTCGGAGAACACATCCACCAGGAGGCTTCCCCCGGCGGAGGAAGGGGCCACAGAGTTCAGCACAGGGGCCGAACCCAAGCCCAGGAGGTCTGTGGATGTCGATGGGGTCGACTGCAAGAGCAAGAGTTTGAGAATGCATAGTCACACACCAATGGCACAGCAACAGCTTTTTCCTAACACACACACACATTTTTTGTGGTTGTTTGTTTTTATCTTAGAACAGGGATAAGATCTCTATAGTTTCACAACAGTCCTGTACTTTTAGATTGTGAATGTGTGTGCATGTTTAAAATGAAGAAAATTAAACATTACTACACAACGGATTTTATTATTTATTTTTTTTTCATACTCGGTTACCTTAAAGAAAACGCAGAACCTCCAAAAAACACATGCTTTCCACAGCAGCCCAAACACACAAGTCGAATCAACAACATGTGCATTTATCCAAGTGCATTCCTGACGGCAGGTTAGTCATGAACACTGCACTCCACACAAACAGGTGTGTTAACAGAAAAGCCCTATAACTCAAGACCAGGGTCCGAGTGCCACAGGCAAACAGACAGAGAGAACCTGGAAGCTAAGGGCTCCTTCCAGGGCAGGCGGAGAGGCCCCCGGGCAGGGGCACAGCACAGTGGTCAGAAGGGGCTGTAGCAGGGAGCTGGCGGGGCGAGGCCGGTTTGTAGCGGGCAGGGTCTGTGCCAGGAGGTCCCGAGAGAAGGGAGGAAGAGGAGGAGGAGGAGGAGAGCACTGACAGCCGGAGAGAGAGTGTAAGAGAGAATGTGAAATCGTAAAAATAAAAGAAATTAAAAAATGATTAAAAAGACACTACAGCGAAGTTTGTTCCAAAGTTAAAAGCAGATGAAGAACAAAATAAAATGACGCAATTTGTTAACAGCTGCATGACGAAGTTAAACAACAATTAATTAGCTGAATGTGCCGTTCGGTAGATTTTCAGTGAAAACCTGTTACAGCTGGTTTCACACACCCCGGTTGCCACTAATCTCGGTACTGCCCAATACCAGCTTAGGCAAGGCAGTACAATTTGAGTGCCAATCACGGTTTGTGAAACCAGCCATTTCTAAAAATTGTACACAAAACCTAGGTTAGTTATGGGACACTGATGACCTACTAGATTTACTTCCATAATCAGAAACAGAATGTAACTGAGCCGAGCAGGGCACAACGCACCATGGTGACAGCACTGGAGTTGACCGACGCTGGCTCTGTGCTTCCGTTCATGTCGGAGTTCCTCTCTTTCTTTGTCTCCTCCACATCGGGAACCTTCCCAGGACCCTTCTTCTTCTTCAGCTTGGTCAGGATGGAGGACTCCCTCTCAGGGAACGGGGGCATCTCCTCCAGCACCGTCGCCTACCAAAACCAACAGGAGCACCATGAAACTGACAATGCAGAAACTAAAATCTAGAATATGTGTGTATGTATGTGTATAAAAAATATATATATATATATATATATATATATATATATATATATATATATATATATATATATATATATATATATATACACACACACACACACACACACACACAGCTATGGCCAAAAGTTTTGCATCAGTTTAGAATGAACACATTTTGCTTCCAACGAAACCTGCTGAAAAATGTTAAAATTAACACACTGAATTGCATACCACTTTGTAGTTTTCTGTATACTATGGGTTAGGGTGCAGGCGTACCAAGATGTCGGTGCTGGCAATGCTGCTCAGCCTCAGGTACTCCACCGCTCGCTGCTGCAGCTCCACGTCCGCGTTCCTCAGCTGGGAGTCGCTGCGCAGCACGTCCTGGATCGTAGCCTTGATCTCGGGGAAGAGGTTCACAAACTTGATGTAGGTGGAGAGCAGCAGGGCTCGGGTGGGCACGCTACACAGGTGGAACTTGGAGTGCAGCAGATTGAACTGGATTAGAGGGCTGAGAAGAGACGGGAGAAGGGAAAAGGTTAGGGAGGACTGTATGTAAGAGGGTATGACAGGCGGGGAGGGGGGTCTATATAGATTAATTATGTAAGGATATACATGAAACTTTTTCTAGACTGGAAAACTTGCAGGGATGGAAATAAGACTCCTATTCCACAGCCGTTTCACTCATTCCAGGTTTTATATGTGCTTGATTAGCCACAGTATATAGGTAACAAGCTCAGGTGTGTTTTATTAAACTCATAGTAAAACCAGGAATGGATCAATCTGCTATGCAGTGGGAGTGACCACATGCTGACTCACCTAGATCTTGGATCGCCAGCAATCAAGTTTCCAAATTCTCCCAGAATGTACCCGCCAACCTTCACCAGGTTTTCATGGCATGCCGGAGCTTGAAGAGCCTATGGGATCACACAACACACATTAGTTTAACGCAAAGGCACGGATATGTTTTGTTTTAAAATGTATGTTTAAAAAAAAAAAAAAAACACACAAATAAGGGATATTGCTCCAGCAAAACAAGGCACACGATGTGCATACTGCCCTAAAAACAAGAAAGCTACATTACTATCAACTGCACCAAGACCTTTAGAATAATGGCATTTTATACTGTAATGCACAGCCGAAAAAAATCAGCAAAGACAAATTAAAAAAATAAAATAACAGATTTGACACCAGAAGGCACATTGGGACACAAGCGACACCTGATTTTGCAAGAGCAAAATCTCATATGTAAATAAAGTCAGATAAATCGGCGAATCCAACTTTCTGTGGAAGGAAGAAAGGAAGGGGCGGATGAACAGAAAGGAGGGCTGGGGGGCCCCAACACCAGCATCAGTAACAATGATATTTGTATCGCTGGTGCAGCTGCACTCGATATAAATATGATCGTATTCTGAAGAACCTACCAGCAGGGTTAGAGACAGGGAGAGCTGGAATGAAGTTCCTGGAGTAAAAGAAGGCTCTGCTCCTGCTCCCTGAACCTGCCTGTATTCCCTCCTGGACACTGTACAGTTTCTTTACATAATCTGAAAGAAGCACACTAAAAGCATACCAGCATTGGAACAGGCGTTGCCCAACAGGCATGCAGCGTAGTAAACCCTTGCAACACTGAGTTACTACACAGAAAGGTCATCCCAAGATAACTGAATTATTACTTCTGGTGCTCTGTATATAACGCTTCGCAGTGGAATTTACAAATCAGACAACCTAGTTAAAAAGCATATACATAAAAGAAACTGAACTTCTAAACATCAGTTAGCGTTCGTCAGCGGAACAAGCTTGGTATGGACAGTGTCAAAGTTAAGCAAAAAAGACAGACAACCTGAGCATCTCCATTCGATCTCATTCTGGGTTATAGAAGGGTATGCGCAAGTTCTAAAAGCATCTTTTTATTGCACTCTTTGTTTAAATGCAATCAGACACCCAATCAGTATTTTTAAAAGTGAAAGACAGACCAAAACTCCAGCCTTTGTGATCAGTTAATGCATTAAACAAATCTCGTACAAGCAATCGCTTCTGTAATCACTGACTAAAAGCCGATTCAGACTTTTATCGTTTGGCTACTCTTGAGAGTTTACGGGAGGAAAGCAAAGCGGGTTAAAAGCAAAACAGACAGACAGACAGAGAGACAACGGAAAGGTTTTTGTTTGGTTTCCTCACCTCGAACACTGTTTTGGCCGAGTACCCCTGCACGTCGTCCCGGTTGATGACGATCTGGATCACTCGGTACCAGACCTCCTCGCTCACGTAGTCTCCTGCGATGCGGATCAGGTTCAGGATGGTGTCCACGTACCAGGTGTAATCCACAGCGTACTTCTCAGCCAGGATCGCCACCTTCAGCACCTGCACACCATAGCATCATCATCATCATCATCATCAGGGTGCTTCAACATACAGACCGGCCGTGCTGGAAACAACCAGGGCCAACTTGGATGTACAGCGCAGTTTATGGCATGTTAATAAAACATGGCAAGCCAGGGTAAACTACAGTATGGTAAATGCATAGCATAACCATGGGAAAAGTGCAAAAATACCCTGGTAAACGTTTAAAGGGATATCCCTCAGCCTGTTGCGGAAAAGGCAACTGGATCCAACAGCACTGAGCTGCAAATGAACTGGGGTTCAGGGGAACGTGTTAATGAAGATCCGATCCAACTCACAATCTCTTCCCGAATGGAGTAATCGGCGGTTTCCAGGTAGTTTAACATCTCTGCCACAATCTGCTGTGCATTGCTCCGGTCACACATTGCGTACAGCAGGTCCACAGCCCTCTGCCTCACACTCACATCTCTCTCTGTCTGCAAGGTAGTAAACAAGCAAATTAGTAACTGAATGCATTTCAGATTCTCAGAGCCAGACTTGCACATTACACAACGTTTTGTTAATTTTGATATACGGGCCACAGCAGGCTTTTACATAAAGTGGCAACAAGAGCTAAACCAGAATGATGAAACAATTTAGTTTTAATTAGTTTCATTGTATCCTGTGAATTCTGCATTTAATGAGCAGGAAAACTAAAGTATAATTGGCACCATATTACAGTTGAAAATTACAAATAATCTCCCAAGTAAAATACTCTGTATTCCCTATTGAAGAAAGGAGAGAAACACAAGTAGCATTATCTATTTCAGACAACAATATTATGCTTTGGTTTTCCTAGCGCGGTATCTTTTTGATAGTCATTTATAAATCATGTTGAACAAATAAAGGAATGACCATCTTTTGCCACCGAAAACTTCAAGCAGTGTTTGTTTGAATATTCAGATATGCGTCTCAGATGACAATGTCTGTGTGATTCTTGACACCCTTGTGTTACAGTTCATTATAAATGGCAAAACCCCACTTTAGTCTCATTGTATTTTGCGAAATCAGGATTGTGCACAGACTCCCTTTCTCGGAGTACAATTGCATCCACCACAGCCTGTTGTAAGTTCAGTAGAGCCTTTACCTTCAGGGCGTTGATGACGGTCTCTATGTGAGTCTTCACTGCCTCATGGGAGAACTCGGAGCTGGCCAGCGTACACATGCTCTCCAGGGCCAGGTACCTCAGGTTCGTCTCCCGGTGCTGCAGGAACTGCCCCAGCTGGTTACAAGCTCGGACCAGCAGGTTTGGCTCACTGCGGGAAGAACAGACAAGTACACGCAGTGAGTATTTACTACAAATCGACATCAGCAATTGCAGCCTACAATAAAGAAGATGGGCTGTTCATTTTTGGTTTTGGTACGCTTTATTTGCTGCGTTGTTGTTTTCTGAAGACAATGCGTTAAAATCACAAATTTAGAGTGGATAGCTTTTAGAATCTGACCCTGGCAAAGCTGTGGCAGCTCCTCCTGCAGGTGTACGCCTGGCCTACCTGTCGTGATGGATTATCAGGCTGATGGCTTCGAACAGGACCGCGTTCTTAGCGTTGGAGTGCTGGACTTTCTTGGATTTGGGCGGCTCCTGGGCTTTATTCAGGATGGTCTCCAGACATTCGGTCAGACGCCCGCGCACTGCTCCGTCCTCTATGGGTGCGAGGGGTGGGGGTGGGGGAGAGATGGAAAGGTCATGTTTCTATTTTGGCTGTTTTTGGTACTTAGCACTCAAGAAAAGGTCAGGGACAATGGCACTGGTGGCAAGCAGCACCACAGCATCCCCACGTAGCTGGGGGTGCACCTCAGTCCCCAGTCCAACCTGTCCTGCATCACGGTCCCAAGCAGAGACCGCTTGTTATTTTCAACTGTTCTGGGGGGTGGTTTTGAGCTGCGGACCAAGTCTCTGCATGAATTTCTCTGGCAAAGTACGAACGTGTTTTCCAGGAGAAGATAATAAAATAAAAACCTAAAACTACGAGGACAGGCCACTGACCTGGGGGCGGATAGCACTGCAGAAGACGAAGAAGCTTGACCGAGAGCCACGGGGCAGGCACAAAGTAGTATGTGTAGTCTTGGAGGTCTGTTGATGCGGAGGTCACAATCTGAATATAAAAATAAATAAATCAGGACAGAGAATGGAAAGCTGGACCAAGCCAAGAGCGTGAAAAATAAATAATATAAAGAACATATCAAACTTTACTATTGAACAGTTTTTTTTTATGCTAGCACTGTATCGACTGACACATTACTGTTGTACTCTAGATTCACATCCTGGTCCCCAGCGTTGGGGTGTCTCTTACCCTGCTGAGCCTCGACACTGCCAGGGACACTGACGTCTTGAACTCTTCGGGGTTCTTCTGCGCCAGAGTAGTGATCAGACTTGTGGCGGCCGTCACCACTCCCTGCAGGGCCAAAGGAACAGCTTCATATTATTCATGCACTGAAGCAACACACAGGTATTGTGCACGGTTGCTTTGCAGCGTGTTTCATTTTATTTCTGTATGCTTTTTGTGCATGACTGGTAGATTGCTATACATTTCCTAACCCACCAGCCACACAAGCACACACTAGTGTTCCTATGCAATGTAAAATGCACAAGCAGGCATTTCCTACAGTTGTTATTCGTGTGAGTCTACACCCCACAGCAAATTTAAGCTGTCGAATATCTTTGTTGAGATCTCAGGAGATGTAGGAAGGATACATTTCTTTTCAATATAAGTTAGTACGCACAGTTGACCCTGTCTTTTATGAGATAAAACTATTCTCATAAGCACTGTGCAGGAAAAATGACTTCAAAACAAGCAATGAAAGAAGTTTTTTTCTATTAATTTTACAAAGCTTATAAAAGTGTAAAAGCATAGCACAGTACAATAAAGCATAGAGAAAGCATGGTAAAGCATAGGTACCCATTGTAAAGCACAGCAGTATGCGAAATCGTATTTAAAAAAACAAGGCAAACCATAGTAAACTACAGTAAGTGCATATGTATAACCATGGGAAAACTGCAAAATTACCGTGCAAATTTACCATGGTAAACATTCATAAGGGAGATTATTGCTTATGGAGATATCAAGATGTACTGTAGTCTTTAGGAATGGGGAGTTTTGATAAATCAGCTGGGACTCCATAATAGAGAGCGCCCCAGTGAGATGCAGGGTCTGGCAGTGTGTATTACCAGGTGCTGATCATTGAGGAGATGCACCACTCGCGAGGTCCACTCCCCCATGGGCACAAGGTCCGGCGAGGTCCTGTTTAACCGCAGCAAGCACAGGGCAGCACTCTGCTTCACACTGTCCATGGTGTCACTGCAGCAGAAACGAACAAAACAAAATCAGACATTGGCAGATCGCTCCAGACATACACAAACAATACCCCAAACTAAAGCATGCACAGAATCATGCAATAACCTGACTGGCCTCTACCCTGCAGGCTTTACACACACATTTTAGTACAGTAGTAGTAGCAGAGCATCTAAGAAGCAGGTGTGGGGTCGTCTCTGTCCCACAGTAGAACCTTTACCCAGCATAGGGTCCTTACCCAGCCTAGGGTCCTTACCCAGCAACCAGGATCTTGGGGATGTCTGCGGTGAAGGCCTCTGCCATCTCCCGGCTGCCCACGTTGGCGATGCAGTGCAGGGCCAGGTTCATGAAGGTGGGGTTGCGGCTGGCCAGGTCGTTCTTGATGCCGTTGTTGATCAGCCGAATCAGCTCGCTGTTTGAGTTCACCAGCACGGAGATGAACAGGTAACCCTAAAATATAATACAGCGCTCACACTTTAATTCTGACTTGCACACACAAAAAAAAACATGAAATACTAATGAGTGCATTAGTTAAGGACCATTATACAGTGACATGTATTACCAGTACAATCTGCTGTAAACGTAGCCTAACCATGAATTAACCAAATTAGACAATTATTCGATCGTTCCAGGTTTTACTAGGAGCCTGATGAGCCACTGTGTGTAGATAACAAGCTCAGGTGTGTCTTACTAAACAGCCAGGAACAGATCAAACTGCTCTGCAATGCAGAGAGTCTTATTTCCAGCCTGGTGTCAAGACAGTGTTTAAATCTCCTCCTTGCACAGAATCCTACAGAAGGCACACTGCCCTGTACTGACTGAAACAAAGACACTAGAGAGTTTCATTTTAAAAAAACATCTTACAATCTGCTTCTCGGTGTATCTGTTGGAGCTCAACAGGTTGACTGCCTCCATGTGTCCGAAATCGATATCATGCCCCAGGAGGAAAATAAACAGCAGCTTGCAGACATATTTCTTCTTACTGTAGCCGTCCAGCGCTTTGTCTCCTACAAAAAAAACAACAAAAACATGGAATTAAAAAGAACCCGCAACTAATGATTGACTACTTTTTTTTTTTTTTTTGGCTTTTTACATAGACCCTCAGAACATGCAATCTCCAGTAACGCAACAGCGCTCTCGGTTCAGATCTCTAAAAGCACGAACCTGGAGCGTCGCTGGATGTGAACGATTGCTTCTTGTATAATAATAGTTATCACAAGCAAACGAACACTTCTGTCTTTCTTTCTTGTTTTAAAAATACTATCAGTCAACTGCAGGGATTTAAGAGCTGTGACCCCAGGCACTTCAAAAGGGGAGCCCCAATACAGAAGTTTGAGAACTGCTGCTCTGATCTAACAGCGGAAAACTGAGTCAGCATCAGGACGGAGCCAGGAAGCCAATGTCCAGCAAAACACAGAGCTTTTCCTTTTCCATATCGCCGGACACAAAGGCACATTTTTATATGAATATTTCACTTTGCATAGTTTATAAAACAGGAAGTATTTGGGATATTAAACTGAAATCAAATAAAAAAAGCTTGATACAAGAATCGTGGCCGAAACTTTGACCTCAACACTGTCCCTAAGCGGAGCTCCGGAGGAATCTGTCTCTCTTGCAGGATTTGTGGGATCTAAGGTTTTTGGGGGTGGCAGCGGGATAAAAATGCAAGAAAAAAATTCGGGAGCAGGTGGGAGTGGGAGTTGCTACTGCGGGGGGGGACGGGAGCACGATTCAAAAAATAGTCCCGCACAGGGCTCTACCTCACACTCCCTTTTCTATAAGCCTTTCAAGGAAGGGAAATGCCTTTCAGACATTCTCAAGGGGAAGTGAAAACTGCAGAGTCTGCTGAAATGTAGTTTTCAGGAAAGGGCTCAGACTCACCCTACCAGCGGCAATCTCCTCCCCTTTTCAATCCAGACAGGACATTATTACATTGGCTTCTTCTGCGAACACATGTGCCAGACCTTTGCCTTTGGTATATTTACGTTGGTGTCTATAGTATGCCTCAAAAGACACACATGTGCAGCAGCAACAAAGAGAGACGCATTACTCACACGAACAGACCACGGTGCAGCCAAATATGAACATTTTCCAACAATACCACTCCAGAGTTCCCTGTGTTCATTTTTTTTTGTGCAATACAAGAACTGGTTTGTACATATTAACTGTGTGATGAACTTAGAACTCTGTATTAAATTGGCACAAACACGCTCGGAAATCTGCTTCAGTGTAACATGTATTTCTCCCACTCACAATGCACATTTGGCACAGACTTCTACACAGTCCACTAAGTAACTACAGATGGAACTACACTGGCATTCCAATCCTCAGTGATCACACAATGTCACAGCTCATGCACTAACCAGTCTGTATCACGACTGCGCCCACTGGCCTTGTGTGCAGCTAGCAGTCAGCAGAGCGCCTGTCTCTCTCGCACTCTCTCTCTGTATCTCTCTGAGCAAGTAATCATAAACAACGTGGCTGCTTTGGCTACATCTCTCTGCAGGCAACTCCCTCTCTGCAGAAACGGGAAACAGCAACGCTCGTTTCTACGGATTCCAGGAATTCGCTCAGGGCAGGTAAGAGTTAACTGCGTCATGCTGGTGCAGTAGCACACAGGCAGCCACTGATCCAGAAAACGTTCCTTCCTGTCGCTGTCGTAGTAAAGCCTTGCTAATCCAGGTAAAGTGCATTCCTCCAGAAATAAAACCCATTCCTCCCCTTCCAATTCACAAACCCTGTGCCTTCATCTAGATGTACAGCACGCATGGTTTTGCTGTTGTACCGCATCAGAGTAACAGTGCTGAATTCTCATGTTCTATTCTTCTATTTAATATTCTCTTACTCGCAAAGCAGCTCCAGACACACACACACACCTCAGGAGCATTGTTAAAACTGTTTATATTCAGATCGCATGATGGGGATTAAGCTTGTCTCAGGAATGAGGATTAGAAAGCTTTTTAAACAGAACCCTGCATTAAGAAACTACCCCCTACTACACAGACGGTCTAATTACGGGTTATCAAGTCAAGATACTTGAGATGCTGGAGTGAGATATACGGTTATTGAATCATGTGTGGCATCACATACAACGTCTTTACTTGTCTACAGCAAGTTCTTCAATGCAGCTGTACGCTTGGGACAAGAAGACACCCAAACGCCTCCCCGGGGCTCTACAAAGGCGGACCAAAGGAGATGCTCATTCACCCAGCCAGGCTGGCAGGAGTTTCTCATACACCTCGGCATTGGGTATTCATAGCTAAACAACCTTTACTGCAGACATCTTTGGGGGGATGATTAATACCACTGCGACGGCTACTTCCACTGCTCGTTTTAAACATTTTTCATGCTTTCCTGTTTCAGTTAAAACCAGTGCACTGCTATTACAGTCAAAAAATCAGACACTGAAATCCAAACAAAACCATGTCTCTCCTACAGCATGATGAGATTCTGGATGAAACTCGCACGCAGCATGGTTTCGCTCCTCAGGGAATACCTCTACACATGAGAAAACACCAGTTGCTGCCGCCATTCCTATTGCTCGCTGCAGTTATTTCCTGCGGAAAGAAATCCCGTCACCCTGCAGTGCTGAGTTAAGCCCTCTGTCTGCCTTCTCATTTTATTTAGGTGATCGCTGGATGGAAAGACCACAGCAATGTATCGGAATATTTCAAGGATTTGGAACACTCCGTTTGCCTGAACTGCCACTTCCTTGTGAGTTGCTTTGCACACTGTAGCTTAGGAATACATGGCAACAGATACAAAGACAGACATTATCAGTTGTCAATATCTTCTGCTATGTGTGCGTTTTTTTTACAATACTGTAATTAAAATGTTGTATCATATTCCAAAAACAGAAGCAATCATCACACCATTAGTAAGCAGACACTGTCTAAAGGGGGTAAAAGATAAAATTACACGTACAGAAAAATAAAAGACAGATAAGAAAGCAACGCTTGAAATGTTGCTGAATTGTATTAAAGTGGGGAGTTGTTTTGTGACAGCCTTCAGCATGGTACAATCAGATATTGAGGCAATCTTGAGCCGCCTACATGAGATATGGTTTTCCTCTAACACCAGGACGATTAATCGATCAACAAACGTTAAATTGAGGTTTGCAAAGTAAAAGCCATGCCGATCAATAATTATCTCTACTTTTAAACACTTAATGTGCTCGGGTATTCCACCGTGACCTTTAGCCGGGAGCTACGTGCTGAGGCTGATAAAGAACATTACAACGCTGTCGTGTTTTCACTGCCTGCCACCCTTCGGGGATTCATAATACAACAACAAAGAGGCATAATATTCCTCCCTCGCTGCATTAAGTCAAACAAGGTGCATCAATATTCATTTCCCCAACCGCACCCTTTCATGCGCAGTCACGATTAAATAAATGGCTTCACAATGACGTCTATTCTACAAGCAAATCAGCGCTGTAACTCAGCCTAACCTCAAAAGCACACCACATGAACGGCCTCATCGTCTTGGGTTTAATTTTCCTCTAGCAATATAGCCCTGGCCAAACAGCAGAGCTGGAAGCAGGGCTCAGTCCTGGGTGTTTCAGCAGGTGTGAAGTCATCATTCAGCACTGGGCATGACATCAGTATCGGAGACGAAGGGGGAGGGCAAGGCCGCTTACCTTTAAACTTGGAGCGGATATTTGCCAGCTCTTTGTTGATCCTCTTTATCTCAGCCTCTTTGCTTTTGCCTGAAACAAAATTTTGAAAAAAAGCAAAACAAAAACGCATTAGGATGAGAACACAAAAAACATTCAGACGTGACATCTTAGAGACACCACAAACCGCTCGAAATAAATGAAGTGATTACAGTAACCTGGACAGTTGGGTCATCCCACTAATTCATGAACAACTAAAATACATCTACCGGCTGGTAGGTTCTGATGCCATATTTTAAAGCTTCACGCTCCAGCTTCATCAGGGTAGGGAAGAGGACCTGGTAAGTGATGATTATCAATATTCAATGGAACTGGTTATCAATGTCTAACGACCCATCTTAACACTCGCCCAGTCATGTTTCTTTGGCTGCTGCGTTAGCAAACCTCTTTCCTGTCCAGCGTTATCTTACAAGCTCTGCATCCTAAGGGAACACAAAGCTCACAGGAAACGTCTGGAGATAAAAACACAGAGACACTCGGAGAATGGAAAGAGGGAGAAAACAAAAAAAACAAGACAGCCAGCAGGAGCTCCCGCACTCCGATGCACAAAACCGTGCACTTGCATGGGATGAAACATATCCTTTCACTTACAAACTGTTGGTTAGCCAGGTTAATTTGCTTGATTTTTTACTCCTGTTATTTTAGTATATTCCATGCTTGATTCGCTCCAGTGTACAGTTATTAAACCTCATGGTAAACGCAGGAATGGATCGAGCTGCTATGCAATGGGAATCCTATTTCCATCCCTGTGCTGTTTTAGTTTAAGGAAAGCTTCAGTTTGTAAGCGTGGCAGACACTGGACCAAACGACAAAACAGTATAACAAAAAGAACGGGCGACAAGGAAGCAGAGATCGCCTCTTAGTCACATGGATCCAGCTGTGAAGGAGAAGGGAACAAACAGCGCTCAAGCTCCTAAACATGCACGGCCCTAGCAGAAGGTACAGGCACACAGCAATGAAAGAGCAAGCCAAATGATTTTTTTTGTTGTTGTCGTGTGATTCGTTGTGTGCCGTCTTCCCGAGTGCCAAAAGGCTGGGGGTAATCAGCTGTGCCCCGCTAGTTCACTTCTGGTACTGTAATGCTGCTCTGTAGTCTGTAGATTAAACTGACATTCTCTGTTCCAGCCCATTCTCTGTACAATACTGCTCACAGATAAGGACTTACCCTCCCCACCCTCAAACTGCCAGAGTGCAATGTACTGTAGCCTTGAAACTCGCAAGTCCTGGGTTTCCGAACGTCTCTTGTGTATGTGCATTACTGAAATGACCACATGCCAGGAGTTTGAACAATCAGGCCCCTGGTACAGCACTGATCTGCTCTGAACTAAATGAGTCTGAAGGGTTAGCAATAGGGGAAGAAACCATTCATTGCTCAAACTCCAGGCTGCTGATCATTTAAAACATTTAGAATGAACTGACAGGATCTGTTACACCCAGGACTGGGTGCAGGGTAAGTGGGAGTTTCAAGCAGTGCAGTGGAAGTTCCAGCCAGAGAGTTTCATCAACATTTGATTGCAAACAGATGTTCACTTTTTCTTTTTTTGGCCAACAGGCCAGTTCAGCCTCCACACTAACATGTCAGATGAGTCAGGGTCCCCACTCACAGGGGCATCTGCACACGATCCCTTCCCTGGTAAAAGCTTGAATCAAAACATGCAAAAGACACAAAGAATTGTGATCCTTGGTTATTCTGCAGTGCATAAAAGACATTTTGGAAAAAGTACAGTAATGACAGCTCCTGAATTGAACGGCTGTAAGTGGCATTTTAAATTCTCCCTGTAAGCAAGGTTACTGTAGTTACTGCAGGCAGCTTGGGTGGCACAATGCAGTTGATCGAAATCAACATGTTTCAGAGTAGCCCTGGGATGATCCCTCCTGTATCCAGTTCAAATGCTTTCTTTACATGTATTATCCACGCCCTATCGTAATACAGATATGCACCGTTGGTCTTGCAATACACAAAACTCATTGCAGTGCTTTATTTAACAAAATAGTGCATCAGTAATGAAAAGTTGATCTCGTATCATACATGCAGCCCATCAGGACCATGACGTGTGTCATGATACACATCATATCCTGCATGTCGCGATACGTATCGTGACATTACTGTATCGTTACACACCCGACTACAGAGAAATCAACCAGGAATTTCATGTATACTGTTACTGTCCAGTATTCACACCCAGTTTTTACCCCTTGCAAAAACAGCTGCAACTAAATGGCGGTGTTCCGATCATGCGACAAGAACCTGACTTCATAACTACATTATTTTTGACAGGCCATTAACAGTAAATAAAGTCTGGGGAACGTAAACAAGCTGGCATATCAACAAGGTAAACACGCTTCTTCCCGATTAAGGAGCACAGCTTTAGCTCTTAAACACGAACTATGTTAGAATGCAGAAACCATTTAGCGAGACCAGCATTTTTAAATACATATTCAAAAGTCTGTTTTTTCAGTGCAGTGACTGCATATAAAGCAAAAACACAGCTTACTCCAATAAAAATTAAATTACTCACACACACACATACTGCTTTCGTCAAAACCACGCCCATATAAACTAAACCACACACAGATAAGAAAACTTATAACTTTATCATTCAACGTGATGTCGTTTAATTAGTTTAAATGTATGTTGTAAGCATATAGCAAACATATAAGACTTTTATTTTATTTTTAACTTTTAAAAAAAGGAAAAAAGCGGCTCCCTCCGAAGGCTGCCACTGCATTTCTGCGGAGCTAGAGTTCTCCACCGAGGGAGTAGCCTGCACTCGAGCCCCGCAGAGACACAGGCCTAAACTGTAACCCCGATTACTGTCAAACTTCCCCGCCTCTCTCTCTCTCTCTCTCTCTCTCTCTCTCTCTCTCTCTCTCTCTCTCTGTGTATTTTTACTCACAGTTCCGTATGTCAGAGATGAAGACCGCCAGCCCACGCATCCCATCTCCCTTTGAAACGGCCGGCATCTTCGTTGATAGACCCCCCCAAAAAAAATGAATCGGTTCCGTAGAAAGAGGCAAAGAAATGAGGAAGCGCGCACGGAGGGTGAACCCGTCCCGAGCGGCTGTGGTGTCGGGAGCGCGCACGGAGGGTGAACCCCAGCGGTTGTGGTGTCGGGAGCGCGCACGGAGGGTGAACCCGAGCGGTTGTGGTGTCGGGAGCGCGCACGGAGGGTGAAACCGGTCGGCTGTGGTGTCGGGAGCGCGCACAGGTGAGGGAGGAACGTCGGGTCGTTGCACTCAAAGCAGGGCAAAGGTCGAATCGAGAACCACGTTGACGTGTCGAGTTATACAGCGCTGTAAAGTTTCGACATTACAGAATTCATCTTGTGATGAAAAGCCATAAATGCAAGCACAGTTCTTTCCCTTTTCGAAATCATGCACAGAACAGTAACCCAGGTGAACCACTAGTGCAATTAGCCCCATGATTCCACGAGACCAGTGTGGTAAGAGCTGTGTGAGAGACATCCTGTGCAGCTAAACTGAGCTGCTAAAACTAAATGAGGCATATTAAGAGATTGCACCACACAATGTATTAACTTAATAGGACTGCTATTAACCCTTTACATGCACGGAACGACATCAGTCATAAAAAATACTGGAATGTTGTCACACCCTTAACGTAGATTGGTTGATTTCAATAAAACAGAAAACACTTTTTTTAATGCAGTTTTCTCCATAGTTTTTTCTGTACTTTGTGCAATACAACAATCTTCTTTACTGCTCGCAATGAAGGCACCGTGCTGGACACTTTCAATCTGTAAGCTTCTGACCACAAGATCCTGGATTCTGTTTGCTTTCTCTGTGAGAAAGTGGTAGACGTGTACTCGACAGAGCCTTGAAATCCTTTTGCCAAAAATAAGCCAGCTGAACTCGCATCCCTCTACCTTAAACCATGGAGTGACACAAATACCACACCCAGGTTTCGATCTGCTCAGATCATGTCACGACATGGACTGTGGGATACCAAAACAGAGAAGAGTTTTACTGACGAGAGTTAGTGTCCCAATTCAATTATCTTCAATTATCTTCAATTATTATTATTATTATTATTATTATTATTATTATTATTATTATTATTATTATTATTATTGTTTTACATTTAGTTTTTTACTTTATTTTTAAGTTGAAAATGTCAGGTCATTAGGAGTTTCCTGGAACATGAATACCAATAGTCAGTTGTCATCTATAGCCTCCTAATGCTGCAAGCTTTAGCAAGAATCACGTGGAAGCCAGGGAGAAGGATTGTATCCCTACTGCAAGACAGAACTAAAAAACAGATATAAACGACTAAAATGTCCGCAAAGCCTGATTCCTGATGAAGTAGAGCCCTGAACCCTAAATCAGAATGCTGTAAACACACCACACCGAGTAATGATATATTACTGTCTAAAATTGAGAAGGACTGTTGGACTCTGCAACAAAGTACAGTATTCATATAAAAATGCACGAGACAAACATTGGTGATAAAGCTAGGATTCTTTATATGCATTCTCCATTTCAAAAGATGAAACAGCCAACAATGCAACTGTAGTTTACGTTTGAAAAAAAAAAAAAAAACTGGATCCACCATCGACCACACCTACATCTACGTGAGGAGAGTGCCAGCAAAGACACCAGGTGCAAAGCTCAGTATGACAACGTGTTTGTAATAAAGAATGACGAGGACCAGAAAAAGCAGAAGTGGAGAAGAAGGAAGGGACAGAGAGAGAGGAGAAGGACTGAGCAGGAGGAAGATGGCTAGAAAGTAAACAACAGTGGAAGAATGAATATAGAAAAAAAGAACGCCCACAGCAGTTATTGCAGTAGTTATTTTAGATTCTTTCTCTCATAATTTAGATTAGATGAATGTTGCTAAGTTATTAAATTGTGTTTCACATGTATGACATGTTTTTTTTTTCTTCCATAGTTACTTAGGAAATCATCATGATCATTTGCTAATTTGTTCATTTCTTAAACTAATAAAATATAGCATACAGCATTTCTTAACTGTTACTTTTCTTGACTTCAAACCTTGCCCAATCAAACATCTGTCACCATAAATACACCCACAACACCCTTAGGTTTCCTAAGACACAGTTTCGAGTGGTGTGAGGCACAGGGTCTGAATGAGGCTTCATGCAGAAGAGGGAGGGTCTGAATGAGGCTTCATGCAGAACAGGGAGGGTCTGAATGGAGGTTTCATTCAGAAGAGAGCAGGGTCTGAATGAGACTTCATGCAGAAGAGGGAGGGTCTGAATGGAGGTTTCATTCAGAAGAGAGCAGGGTCTGAATGAGACTTCATGCAGAAGAGGGCAGGGTCTGGATGAGGCTTCATGCAGAAGAGGGTCTGAATGAGGTTTCATGCAGAAGAGGGAGGGTCTGAATGAGGCTTCATGCAGAAGAGGGAGGGTCTGAATGGAGGCTTCATGCAGAAGAGGGAGGGTCTGAATGAGGCTTCATGCAGAAGAGGGAGGGTCTGAATGAGGCTTCATGCAGAAGAGGGAGGGTCTGAATGAGGCTTCATGCAGAAGAGGGAGGGTCTGAATGAGGCTTCATGTAGAAGAGGGCAGGGTCTGAATGGGGCTTATAGAGCTATTGCAGGATAATTATTCTTGATTCAGACAAGTGAATGACAGACATTGGCAGAATTTCTCATGCCTTCAGTATTTTAATAAAAAGCACAACTAAAACCTTACATGTTTATTTTGTACAAAGTCAGTTTCAGAGCTTCATTCAGAGATTCCCTCGGTTTTGTAAGTTGTCTTACAGATGATCTGACCGAGCCATTCCTCCTAACAATCAACACTATTGCTCTTTATTTACAGAGCGTTTCCTTTAATACTTTGACATTTCTTACCACAGTAAACAATGTTCATGCAGAAGAGGCGGGTCTGACTGAGGCTTCATGCAGAAGAGGCAGGGTCGAATGAGGCTACATGCAGAAGAGGGAGGTCTGAAATGAGGCTTCATGCAGAAGAGGCTGAGGGTCTGAATGCAGGCTTCAGTGTAGAAGAGGGAGGGTCTGAATGCAGGCTTCATGCAGAAGAGGAGGGTCTGAATGAGGCTTCAATGCAGAAGAGGCAGCAGGTCTGAATGAGGCTTCATGCAGAAGAGGCAGGTCTGACTGAGGCTTCATGCAGAAGAGGGCAGGATCTGAATGAGGCTTCTATGCCTAGAAGAGGAGGGTCTGAATGAGGCTTCATGCAGAAGAGGAGTGGTCTGAATGCAGGCTTCATGCTAAGAGGAGGGTCTGAATGGAGGCTTCATGCAGAAGAGGGAGGGTCTGAATGCGAGGCTTCATGCATGAAGAGGCAGGGTCTGAATTGAGGCTTCATGCAGAAGAGGCAGGGTCTGAATGAGGCTTCATGCAGAAGATGGGCAGGGTCTGAATGCAGGCTTCATGCAGAAGAGGGCAGGGTCCGAATGAGACTTCATGCAGAAGAGGGCAGGGTCTCAATGAGGCTTCATGCAGAAGTGGCAGGGTCTGAATGAGGCTTCATGCAGAAGAGGCAGGGTCTGAATGAGGCTTCATGCAGAGAGACAGGGTCTGAATGAGGCTTCATGCAGAAGAGGGAGGGTCTGAATGAGGCTTCATGCAGAAGAGGGAGGGTCTGAATGAGGCTTCATGCAGAAGTGGGAGGGTCTGAATGAGGCTTCATGCAGAAGAGGGAGGGTCTGAATGAGGCTTCATGCAGTAGAGGGTCTGAATGAGGCTTCATGCAGAAGAGGGAGGGTCTGAATGAGGCTTCATGCAGAAGAGGGCAGGGTCTGAATGAGGCTTCATGCAGAAGAGGGAGGGTCTGAATGAGGCTTCATGCAGTAGAGGGTCTGAATGAGGCTTCATGCAGAAGAGGGAGGGTCTGAATGAGGCTTCATGCAGAAGAGGGAGGGTCTGAATGAGGCTTCATGCAGAAGAGGCGGGGTCTGAATGAGGCTTCATGCAGAAGAGGGCAGGGTCTGAATGAGGCTTCATGCAGAAGAGGGAGGGTCTGAATGAGGCTTCATGCAGTAGAGGGTCTGAATGAGGCTTCATGCAGAAGAGGGCAGGGTCTGAATGAGGCTTCATGCAGAAGAGGGCAGGGTCTGAATGAGGCTTCATGCAGAAGAGGGCAGGGTCTGAATGAGGCTTCATGCAGAAGAGGGCAGGGTCTGAATGAGGCTTCATGCAGAAGAGGGCAGGGTCTGAATGAGGCTTCATGCAGAAGAGGGAGGGTCTGAATGAGGCTTCATGCAGAAGAGGGAGGGTCTGAATGAGGCTTCATGCAGAAGAGGGAGGGTCTGAATGAGGCTTCATGCAGAAGAGGGAGGGTCTGAATGGAGGCTTCATGCAGAAGAGGGCAGGGTCTTTATTCAGGGTGTTTTATAGAGGGAAGAGAATAGAGCTATTGCAGGGATAATAATTGATGACAGTTGGATTCACTGACAACAACAAAAAAAAACAAAAGAATTCTGAGAATTTGTAAAAAAGAAATATTTTAATTATATATAAAAAGCTTCATAATGGCTAGTGTTCAAAATGCTGTTAATGTCCACAAAACATTTTTGTGGATTTATCCCATTTAGAGGGGTGGGCAATGGAAACACATACCATTAATAATGTACACCTTTTGAAAATGCAGAATACTCTTTTTTGTTTTTTTATCTATGTATTGTATTCCTAATTATTATGTATCACTGTTTCTGCACTGTTAACTGCAGTCAGTGGCATATTTAACCTTTAGGGCAGTCACTGAGTCCAGTATTAAACTTATCACTTTGGGTGTGCACCAGTCATTTCTTTCTCTTTGAAACAAGGAGCTTGTAAACGATTTGCAAGGGAAACCTTGAAACATACTCCCTGTTTCATGGAGAAAGAAATTAGCAAAATCCGACCCCCTCACCTAGAAGCCATTTTTATACAGGTTTCATTACAGAAATTCCACCTTGTTCAGGCCAATCAGAGGCAGCCTACTGTCAAATTATTTAAAAAATATATACAAAAATGCCACAAACATTACACAGTACTACCGCTACGACAGCATATTTATGTCATGGTTCACACTATCTGTGCGCCTCCTCCTATACACCATATGGCACATTCTTTAAAAAGCAATTGCACAAAACAACATGACACCAAAAAAAGTGAACTACAAGCCTCTGGTAAATTAAGGAAGAAACGAGTCGGCTTCATCCTGCTGAGTGTCTGTTATCTCTCTGTTTGAACAGCTGATGATGATGATGATAGCCAACACAATATTCAAGATTTTGCTTGGTTCAAAGCTTATTATTATTATTATTAATATTATTATTATTATTATTATTATTATTACTATTATTATTAAGCATTCTATTAATCAATGGCACATCCTCAAAACAAAACACATGAAAAAGAAGACCTGAGAACAACCAGCCACTAGGAAATTAAGGAAATAAATAAGCAAACAATGAATAGTCAACCATGTACGCTCTGCAGTGCAGTTAAGAGCACCTCTTATGGAGTCCTGCAGGCTCTGTTATTTGAATCAGGTCTTGTGAGGTGCAACAGACATGTCAACTCAGGAGAGGAAGCATCCAGGAATGAAGCACAGAGTTGGTATGAAGCTCTTTTTCCACAGTTGGTAGGTTTCGTTGAGCTCTTCCATTAGTGTGACTACCTGTCCTTTACAAATCTTCATCTTTCGTTCAACAGGTTCATGTTCCAGTATTCAACTCTGCTGCACCCTATACAATACAGGCAGACATTTAAATACAACTCTCTCTACAGAGAACGTTGACAGTATTGTATCTAGAACACATTGGCTAAAAACAGGAAAAGACTTCACAGGAAGATCATAACCAAAGCTACGTTTATAACACCTTGGTTTACGGATCTAACCAGTCAGCATTGGGTGTTATAAACAGTATTAGATAAGCTGTAGCAAGATGTTTTATTTACATTATAACATTACATGAAGCAAACACCAGTACTGCATCATTAAAATGGTATTGTTATAAACTTGTATTCCTTGTTAATACTTATTATTAACATACTTACAGAAGTTTTTTTTTTTTTTTTTTTAAATAAATAGAACCTTAAATTAAAATATGATCACTACCTGACATCTCAAATACAACTAAAGTAATTTCCTTCCCGGAGCATGAGCATCACTTGAATGCTAGCATATATCGCTGTAGCATGGATTGAAGATTTTCTGTATTTTTAGATTTCATTCTGGAGATTAAGATATCATATCACTGATACTAATCCATTTCGAAGTAGAACATCTTACAGAAACAGTCTGCAACATATTTTTTAAATGCTCACAGGTTGCTTCCTATGCCATATCCAACTGTAAGGCACTACTGTAGCTAATTTATTAGATTTCCAAGCTCACTCTCTATATATGATCCACACTACCTGGCCACTTTAGTAGGACTTGTACATAATACGGGGTTGACCTGATCACAGCTTTGACAGAACACGGCACAGACTCCACAAGATACTGGAAGGTGTCTTGTAGGATGTTCATCTAATATGGTGTACAATTTGCAATATAAATGTGTAATATAATTTACCTCGATCCTTTAGTTTCAGACAATGGCTGTAATTCCAGATCAATACTGTGGCTCGGTTCCTGTTAATAAACAGATTATTATTTTCAGCAGACTCTTTGAGAATTTATGGACATTATTTTTGAGTTACCAATAAAAAAATATCTAACATAGCCCCAAGACATCAAAAATAATAAAGGTGAATATGATTACCACAGTTCCCTCGCTCTCTGGTTGTTGCTGAATCCTAAAAAATAAGAAAATGATGCTATTGTACACTCACTAGTGGTTCTTTAAAGCCTTTGTCTATATTCAAAGAAACAGTAGACATCAAACATTAACAGAAAAAATCTTAATTATTAAACGTGCTTACCTGTTTTTTTCTTCCAAGCCTAAATGAACACAATAAAAGTCAGTAATTATTTTGAGTGGCAGAATACATTGCAATTTAAATTAATCAAATAGCAAATTAGATTTAGAAACAAAACACTACCCGAAAAACTAGAAATACACTAGATTTACACCAATGAGATTTTATTTTCATCAGCCCAAAAAAGGGAATCCAAATAAAGTTTATTTTATTACACCTCAAGTGCCATGTTTTCACTTCACACAAGAGATGAGAGCTCCAACTGTTCTCATTAAATGAATTGGCATGCAAATACAATCCTCTCAAACTAAATCAAGATAAAGTACAGTGCCTTGCATAAGTATTCACCCCCCTTGGACATTTCCACATTTTGTAGTGCTACAACCTGGAATTAAAATGGATTTAATTGGATTTTTTATCACTGATCTACACAAAATAGTCCATAATGTCGAAGTGGGGAAAAAAATCTACATATTTTTCAAAATTATTTACAAATAAAAAACTGAAAAGTCTTGATTGCATAAGTATTCACCCCCTTTGCTGTGACACCCCTAAATAAGCTCTGGTGAAACCAATTGCCTTCAGAAGTCACATAATTAGTTGAATGGAGTCCACCTGTGTGCAATTAAAGTGTCACATGATCTCAGATTAAATACACCTGTTTCTGGAAGGCCCCAGAGTTTGTTAGAGAGCATATCTAAACAAACAGCATCATGAAGACCAAGGAGCTATCAAAACAAGTCCGGGATAAAGTTCTGGAGAAGCACCAATCAGGGTTGGCTTATAAAAAAATATTCCAAACTTTGAACATCCCCCGGAGCACCGTTAAATCCATGATTAAAAAATGGAAAGAATATGGCACAACCGCGACTCTGCCTAGAGAAGGCCGTCCACCAAAACTCAGTGACCAGGTAAGGAGGGCATTAGTCAGAGAAGCAACCAAGAGGCCAATGGTAACTCTGAAGAAGCTGGAGAGATCCACAGCTGAGATGGATTTTTATGGGCTAGGCTGGGCTTTATGGAAGAGTGGCGAGAAGAAAGCCATTGCTGAAAAAAATCCATATCAAATCCTGTTTGGATTTTGCCAAAAGGCATGTGGGAGACACAGCAAACATGTGGAAAAAGGTTCTCTGGTCTGATGAGACCAAAATTGAACTTTTTGGCCTTAGCGCAAAACGCTATGTGTGGTGCAAAGCCAACACTGCTCATCTCCCTGAGAACACCATCCCCACGGTGAAGCATGGTGGTGGCAGCATCATGTTATGGAGATGCTTTTCATCGGCAGTGACTGGGAAGCTGGTCAGGATTGAGGGCAAGATGGATGGAGCCAAATACAGGGAAATTCTAGAGGAAAACCTGTTTCAGTCTGCAAGAGACCTGGGACTGGGGCGGAGGTTCACCTTCCAGCAAGACAATGACCCTAAACACACAGCCAAAGCTACACTGGAGTGGTTTAAAAACAAGAACCTGAATGTCTTAGAATGGCCCAGTCAAAGCCCAGACCTCAATCCGATTAAGAATCTGTGGCACCAAATTGCTGTTCACCAACGGTCCCCATCCAACTTGACAGAGCTTGAGCAATTTTGCCAAGAAGAATGGGCAAAAATTGCAGGATCCAGATGTGCAAAGCTGGTAGAGACTTACCCAAAAAGACTCACAGCTGTAATTGCTGCCAAAGGTGCTTCTACCAAGTATTGACTCAGGGGGGTGAATACTTATGCAACCAACAAATGTCTTTTTTTTTGTTTAATTAACGTTTGTGTCACAATAAAAAATATTTTGCACCTTCAAAGTGTTAAGTATGTTGTGTAAATCAAATGGTAAAAATCCCAATTAAATCCATTTTAATTCTAGGTTGTAACACTACAAAATGTGGAAAAGTCCAAGAGGGGTGAATACTTATGCAAGGCACTGTATCCTCTAAGAAATGGTCCCACATACTGTAACTGAAGCTACTTACAGTATCCATAGGTCTGTAAACCAAGCCATCCCATTAAAAATAGGCACTCAAAGGGCAAGACAATTAAACGAAGATCCTTCACTCTTCTGAAGCCATTGTCTGAAATGATATATAGCATTAAAAATCTACAGCAATAATTATAACTGTTTACACTTTTCAGTGCCAATGATGAGAGGTCTCATCATAAACACCTTGTTAACATAAAGGATTAAACAATATTCAACCTACAAAACAAATAAGGGCAGTCTCTTTGGAATAAAACACACTGCCTCTATCTCAGGAGATACCGAAGTCAATCAGGGTCATTGGAAGCTGGTGATCAGTAAGAATGAATTATAAAAACAATGTTGCACTCAATGACTAAATAGATGTAAAGTTTCTGTTCTTAAAATGTTACTGGATAGGCAATAAGAGTTTGGTTTGTTCCATGTCTATACATTATTATGTATTCTATTATATCCTGGCACACTGAGAAAAGGTAACTCAATTATGGTTTAGATGAAATGCTGTGAATTTTCAGTACACTATAGGGTAGAACATATACTCTTTGGAACCCAGACACCAGTAAAATCAATTTTACTTTGTACAGTGAATCAAGAGGGAGCTGTTCCAGGTAAAAAAAAATAAATAAAAGTTTGAAAACAGGGCCAAATCCATGTGGCTGTAATTCCCATTTTGTTCTCATTTTAAAGGAACATCAGTAATACTGAAACAAGGATGTTGACAAAGATGTATTCAATATCTGTCATGCATGTGGTAACTCAGTATCTGTCATGCATGTGGTAACTCAGTATCTGTCATGCATGTGGTAACTCAGTATCTGTCATGCATGTGGTAACTCAGTATCTGTCATGCATGTGGTAACTCAGTATCTGTCATGCATGTGGTAACTCAGTATCTGTCATGCATGTGGTAACTCAGTATCTGTCATGCATGTGGTAACTCAGTATCTGTCATGCATGTGGTAACTCAGTATCTGTCATGCATGTGGTAACTCAGTATCTGTCATGCATGTGGTAACTCAGTATCTGTCATGCATGTGGTAACTCAGTATCTGTCATGCATGTGGTAACTCAGTATCTGTCATGCATGTGGTAACTCAGTATCTGTCATGCATGTGGTAACTCAGTATCTGTCACGCATGTGGTAACTCAGTATCTGTCACTCATGTGGTAACTCAGTATCTGTCACTCATGTGGTAACTCAGTATCTGTCATGCATGTGGTAACTCAGTATCTGTCATGCATGTGGTAACTCAGTATCTGTCATGCATGTGGTAACTCAGTATCTGTCATGCATGTGGTAACTCAGTATCTGTCATGCATGTGGTAACTCAGTATCTGTCATGCATGTGGTAACTCAGCATCTGTCACTGCATGTGGTAACTCAGCATCTGTCATGCATGTGGTAACTCAGTATCTGTCATGCATGTGGTAACTCAGTATCTGTCATGCATGTGGTAACTCAGTATCTGTCATGCATGTGGTAACTCAGTATCTGTCACTCATGTGGTAACTCAGTATCTGTCACTCATGTGGTAACTCAGTATCTGTCACTCATGTGGTAACTCAGTATCTGTCATGCATGTGGTAACTCAGTATCTGTCATGCATGTGGTAACTCAGTATCTGTCATGCATGTGGTAACTCAGTATCTGTCATGCATGTGGTAACTAGGATTTCTAGCAGTTCATGTTTTACTCACCTGCCTGTAGCATCATCTCTGTTATCAGTGCAACTGCGTTTACCACAGTTAAAACTGTAGTCCCAAACATATACACGATCATGTTACATATAACTGAAACAAAACAATAAGACATATTGCAAGTTATAGGTCATGTTTTATGTGTTTAATTATACTGCAATGAGGCCACTGGGGTGGTTTTGTCTGGAGACATCATACCCCCAGTAACCCTCTATCTTAATAAACCCTACAATGGCTCTCATCCTGATTTAAGCTAGCATTCTGTCCCATTGTGTTGACCTCCATTAGGCAGTGATAATCGTCTGGCCACCAGTAAGCACACTCAACCACTGAATCTTCAGAGCCACTGGCTTCAGCTGATAAATTGCATACAGTGTGCTCAATGGTGTTGGATTCTCAAAGCAAGTCAGTCCAAATCGCCATTAGCATGGTTTTATCAGAAAGAAAAAACACACACAATGAAGTTACCAAACAAGTAATAGAATTGCTAAGACAATTTGGAGTGAAGAGAAACTAGCCACAGTTTTGAAAATCTAGAGAATCTAGTGTTATGAATCTAGTTTAGTGGCTTGCACACTTTACATATTTAAAAATATATTTTTTGTTTAATTTTGATTACCATGAAAACACTGGCATTCCTAAACCTGACTGCAATTTCAAAATCCACATACTGGGAAGCTACTTCCCTTACAGGGACCAGAACCCTTCATTTGTGAAAATACTGTGCTACTAGCTTTACCACTACATGAAACAACATTTACATTTAATATGAAGTGTACAAAATGACAAAAAAGTTGAGCATACCTGGAATATTATCTCGCTGCTCAAAACAAGCTATTGCTGCTAGACTGTAGAGAAAAATCACTTCACAAATCAGCCCATGACTTCCTGTAATGGCATTAAATTATTAATGCACTACTGTACTGTGTTAAGAAAATCATATCTCAGTAGCAAATTACCGACCAGTAGAACATTTTGTGAAAAATAAGTAGAACTTCTTCGGGAGGCAAAAACACAAGAGCCACTCTTAGGTCTATACCACATTACTTTTGTGCGCTCTGCAAACTAAAAGTAAAAAATACAAAAACAATTTTAAAAAATGTGCTGATTGGAGTGCAATGGTAGTGACTGAAAAACAGAAATGCTCTCTAAATGGATCTTCAAAGAAATGACAAGGTTTCATTTTCTTAGATAAATTTAACTTATTGCTCAGATGCACTTGATAACATGTTGAATTACGTACCTTTTTCATGCTTCCCAAACAGGTTCAGTAATAAGGAAACCAATACGAGATGAAGTATAAAGAAAAACGTAGCAGTGATATTGTAAAATAAAACTGAAAGAAAAGAAAGCTTTTTAGGGTCTTTACACACCAATGTTTGTATCACGTCTGTAAAATTACAAAATTATTAAGCAATGATCAGTCACCTTTTAAATGTTGTATTATTGTTAGTAACTGTTTTACTTGATCCATTTTTATAAAAAAATTTTAAAAAATCCAAGCATGGTGGAGATTAAAGGGACATGGATTGAGTGGTTTTGTTTTGTAGTTTGGGAATGTGACAAACATAGAGCCTGAGTACTGTGGAACATGGGGCGCTGTTTGTAAAAACATTATTTCACATGTTTTTCACTGATTTGTAAGTTTGATTAATAAAAAGCTTAGTATTAATGTCTGGTTCATATATTATAAACATAAGCATTTTAATATTATAATTGAAGCTTTAATTAGGACATTTACAAACCTATTCAATACATACTTCTGATTTATAAACCATTGGTTGCAGTGTTTTAATAAATCAGAAACATGGTTTAATATTTTACACGAATGAGAATGATCAATTTGTAAACTATAAGCAATTTAGTATTTATTTGTAAGTCAGAACTACTGAACCCTGTGATCTGTAAACAATTACTCTGGTATGTAATTTGTGTGCCTGTGGTTGGATATACAGACCAGATGACTCTGATTTATGAATGAGGGAAACAGTGCCTCTGATTTGTAAGTCAGCAACTGGAATGCAAATCTAACCATGACTAACTCAGAAACTTAGACCCTGTTCACACTTATTTAAGGCGATTTAAGGCAGCCCAGGGCCGCTTCAGGGCCGCCTTTTCTCATATGTGAACACTCCAAAAAAGAAAAGGCAGCCTGCAATCTGGGACCAGGGCCGGTGTAGCATGAGAAACTGCACCCCATGAGATAGTGCGGGCCTGTACCGTCACGTGACCAAACGCGACATTGAACAACAGACTAACATATAACACACACACATATATATACATATATATATATATATATATATATATATATATATATATATATATATATATATATATATATATATATATATATATATATATATATAGGTCAAATGCAAAACTTGCTTATAACTAATTTACAGTGCAGGCAGTGTCTTAGTTAATATGGAACACACATCTGAACATCTAATGCAAACAGTGTAATGTGTAATGCATAAATAGGTTTATATAGTATGGTTAAGTTCAGGTCTGAATACTTGAAGCAGACAGAGACTGATAGCTCAGTGCTTTATTTATAGTAGTTAGATGTCTCTTATTGTAGATGTGATTTTTAATAACTTAAAATTAATACTTTGAACTTGTTATGGTCTTGTCCCTCCCTTTTTCTCTGATAAGCAGCTCACTGTTTCAGCCATAATCTCTACCTATTGCACCTTATCTTTTTACCTGCAGTATCCCGGGGTTCCGGCAGCTCACTGTTTCAGCCATAATCTCTACCTATTGCACCTTATCTTTTTACCTGCAGTATCCCAGGGTTCCGGGTGGAGGCAGCGATACACTACTGGTTAGTGATACAGTGCATGTCCTCCCAGTAGTCTGGTAGGATAAAGACATATCCTACCTTGATAGGTATAGAGAGGTTAACCAGGGGGGGAGTGTTACAGCTGTATGAGCAGCTTTTCTGCCGTAATGTTGGTCTACTTAAAATAACCTTGTGGAAATGCAGGCATATACAGAACTGTACACATACTGATACACACTGTATGTATTGGAACATAAAATGAAATATCACTGTACTTTGCCTAAACCAAACCAGAAAGCAAATATATGTTTGGACTTTAACTAGGGGGAGGTGCAAGTTCGCCAGCATATTATTGTTGGAACAAACTATTTTAGGTAATTAAAATTATAGACACAAAGCTTATTTATGAACAACCCCCTGAAAATCGGACATTTTAGTTCTTGGCGAATCACTGCATTGAATAAGCAATACAGATTTTCGAATGTAGTCTTGCTCATAAAGACTGCATTCTAAAATTCACCACATGATCATGAAAACTCGTAATTCCTGATAAAAATGATATTGCCTTACCCTGCAACATATACTGCTTAATACTGTTATCACATCTCATAGTAAATCATATAATGTATAAAAAATAGTGTGCCTACTTAATTTTTTTAATATTATTTGCCATTTTTTCATAACATTACTGTGATCTCCGGATGTACAGAAATTTGACAGCCGGGGTATTTAAAATATGCAGCTGAAAGTTCCACAGCACGCAATGCACTCTATCACAACTAATCACAAGTAGTTATCACAAGTAACACTAAATCAACATTTATAAAATACTAACCGTTATCCTACAAAAAACACAAACTACAAAATGATGCTTTTCAATTAACAAAATGTTCATATGATTTCCATTTTCACAAGTCTCAAACCATATCTTGTTCTGCTGTAAACGCCTGGAAGCCTTAAAGTTGCCTGCAACTTCTAGTTGTGATTATTACTGTTAATGTTACTGTTATCCTATAGCCATACATTGGGTAATCTTCCAAGAGAAGGGGTAATGCTGATGTTCAGTGTTTATTGGTAATGGTTAGGGACTAGAGAATAATAATGACAATGATAATAATAACCAGTAAACAACAAAATAGTTTAATGATCGTGTTTGTAAAAAAAGACGGTATTCATGCAGGTTAAACAAATACGTATAAATGAGAAGAAACTTATGTCATGTATTTAACAGTATTTAATGCCGTGTCTTTCCTTAGGAGGGAGCAGGCGTATTAGTATCAGGTGGTCAGTCGTGAGCTTGTCTTGTGAATGTCAGTCATTGTGTACAACCTGATAGCCATTTGCAATCTGAGTGAAGTATCCATCACGAAAATAAATATTTATGCCTGTCAACACTAGCAAGTTGCTGTTTCCTGCGTTCTAAATTCCTCCGTGTTCTTGAGAGATTAATGTGGATGGGGGTAAGCTCGGACCGTCACCCCGTTACACACCATAACATTAAGGCAAAATAGTCAATAATATGTTTTTTTTTATATATAGCATAAAATTGCTACTGTGCTGCACTGAAAAAAAAAATATTAATAAGAAACATCTGCTACAAATCAAGGATTAGTGTATATCCCGGTAGCTCTTCCATTCTGAGTGCAGGCTATCGTTCCATTAAAAAAAAGCAATTCACCACATTTTAGGCCTGCTTTTCAGTCACATTAGTGAACACGCAAAGGCACCTAAAACCACAAATGTGAACGGGTTTGCAGACCTAAATCTGAGGCAGCCCAGTGTGAACGGGGTCTAATTCACTTATTGTACAATTTAGTTACCCTGTTAGTTTGGCAATGTTCAGAGGTAATGTTTCCTCACTTTTTTGAGGGACGCCACATGACAATAAAACAGGGTTAAACAAAGTTGTAATTAGTGTAATTTATAGGAAAACAATACCTGTTTCAATTACCTGCTTAAGACAAAACTTGACAAATGTGACATTTCAATATCATTTTGCAGTTTCTTTGATTACATGATGTTAAATAAAAGTTCTAAATTATGTTCATATTGTTTTATTTTTATTTTTTTTAATTATGTCTCAATCCTAAAATTCTAAGTGAGGCAAAACTTTTGCCCATAGCTGTAGTAAAACCAATCAAGAATGTGTGGGCGATTAAATAGCTTAAACCAGTTGGTTACTTTACCACAAGTCAACATATAACTTACATTTCCGTGGAAACAATATTAGAAGCGAAGGCAGTAATAGCTTAATAACAACCATTCCAAACATTCCAATGGCATAACCTGTAAACAAATTTAAACACAAATTAAAATAATAATTGCAACATTATAGTGCACATTAAAAGCACACATATCTTTCTATGTTACAATTGAAGGGCTGATTATAAAAGTATTGTGCTCCTCATTACTGTTGCTTTGAGAATATAATATTTTGGGAGCAAGTCAATAAACTACTACTTCTCTGCAGGGAATTCAAGTGGCTTGTGTATATACACTTGGGCTGACAGCTAGTAACTTCCCAGCAGTTGAAGAAAATCCCTGAACATCCCTCTAGGAAAACTTCCCCTAATAAAAGTAAATAAGGATTACTCTTGCCAATAGAATCCAATAAAGCAAATGATAACAAAAATGAATGACGGCCTGAGAGACATAACTCACAAAGGGGTATTAATATTACTAATAAACAAACATTTAAAAATAAATAACGCAAAAAGTGATGGAATTACAAATATAAATGGGAGTTTGTGTGACCATAAACAAAGCATCACTGGAGGTAGAATGTAAGACGAACATCATTTCAGATTAAATGGTTTGTAAACATGGTGAAAAATGGATATGTGAACAAGATTTGTATCTTTTATGTGCCCAGAGGTTAAATGTGGCTGTGAAATGGTATATTTCTTTAACATTTTTTCAACATAGAGAAAGACTTGTTTGTTATCAAATTTAATAAGTTTCTTTTAGTATTTCTGAATTCTGGAAACGGCCTGTACTGTAACTTTATTGAGAGAATCATAAAATGCAGTTGTGTACAAACAGTAAAGACAGTGGAGTGTATTCAAGTGATGTCAGAACTTAATTCTGCAACCTCTAAAACCATTCAGAAAGGACTATTTTACGACAACGAACACCTCTCACAGTGCAAGTCGGTTTCTATAGTGCATTTTTTCAGTGAAAACAGTTCAAACTGCAGGGAATATTTTTTTTTATGATCTGAATGGCGGTGGTATTAAGATTGACCACTGTTACCACAAGATCTCTTGAATACCCCCACATCTTGATCACACACATTAACTTTAACAGTTAACTTGCATTTTTTTACAAAGTCAATCTGCAGGTGTCTCAGGAGGGAGAGAATATTGGGTAGGGAGATGGAGAAACGTGTGTAGCATTGTCGGCTTTATCCCACACTCAAACACTGTCTGAATTGCATAAAGCTGAGGGAACACCAAACCTCTTTGTGGCTTGGAGCTTGGTTTCAGGAGACTAGGTTTCAGGCCACTGCACGGCACACCAGGGGTGACCTGGGGTTTGATACAGCAACGCTGCCTCAGACTAGGTCTCCTTGAACCAGGGTTCAAGCCACTGTTCCTGAAAAAGTGGCTTCATGTTCCCTCAACTAAAGCGTACTGCCCTGGATTTACTGATGGCGAGTTAGTAAAGCACTCCCTCTTTACATCCCTGACTTGCACATAAAACAAGTGAAATATTGAAAACAGAGAATTAGTGAAGGGAAACATGTACAGAGAAATATAGGACCTGTACAGTTTACTGTTAACATGGCCTAAGATGAATCAACCAAATTAGTGAATTATGGAATTGTGGAACATTGGGGGCACTGGACCCAAAATTGCCTGTGCTTCCGTGCACAGTATTAGCATAAACTATTCTCTCAAATACTATTGAAATCCTATTTGAAGTTCCTTATTGCATGTGTGAGATAAGTGAAACAGCTGCTGAACTTCACTTCATATGCTGTTGTAGTTTAACTTATTTTGATGTTATTCTTTAAGCAAGCACAAATTGCAGTTGCAGTAATTGGAGTAAATTCATAGACGCACACCTTCAGTAGTGTCTTATACTCTCTTTGAAATCATCCAACTTTGGCATCTCTGTATTGTACTTTTTGAAAAGGAATGGAAGATACAATTTCCACGAATGTGACTGAAATGTGATTTTTAAAACATATATACTATATGTTGCAAAGACATTACCTTATATGCTCACCATAGGTTGTAATGTTTTTTTTTGGATTTTTTTCTTAATTCATTCTATTCTATTATAATTGTATTGGACTGCATGGCAGTCATAAATGCATTTAATGAGAGAGTTACATTTTTTTTTCTATATGTTAAGTTTTGTGTGAAAAAGGAACACAAAAAACAACGGCGGAGGACAAAATATAGCCTATAGTAACGTTGCAATATTGAAATAAATAAATACAAATATATCAAAATATATCTAGAAATACTAACAACTAATACCTCACATACGGCAAAATATGTTACTCAAATTCATTCACCAAGAGAGCGTTCCTAAAACTGGTTACTGTCACTTTAAATCATTCAAACAAAAATCTGGCACACAGAATTTAGATTTAATCTTCCCGTCTGGTCTATATCTGTTTTCTAAGGAGAGTCGGGCAAAATGGTTCATAAAACTCAATCAAAGGACTTCTTTACTTAACTCACAAAAATATGTCAGTCTGGAAGCAAGCATTTTTTGGGGAGGTTCATTAAATTATTATTATTATTATTATTATTATTATTATTATTATTATTATTATTATTATTATTATTATTATTATTATTATTATTATTATTATTATTATTATTATGAGGCAGTGTGGTCCAGTGGTTAAAGAAATGGGCTTGTAACCAGAAGGTCCACGGTTCAAATCCCACCTCAGCTACTGACTCATTGTGTGACCCTGAACAAATCATTTAACCTCCTTGTGCTCCGTCTTTCGGGTGAGACGTAATTGTAAGTGACTCTGCAGCTGATGCATAGTTCACACACCCTAGTCTCTGTAAGTCGCCTTGGATAAAGGCGTCTGCTAAATAAACAAATAATAATAATAAATAATTACATCATGGATCCATTAAAAAAAATTAAAAAAAACATTTGGGTAACCAAAAAAATATATAGAAAACTACAGTTCACACTCCTGTCATAATACCAGTGGTTAAAAAACCAAACTAAACACATGGTGCCAACTGAACAGGCTTATAAGAAAATCTTATTCTAAAACAGAACAGCATGCATTACTTGCAACCAATGTCTGCAGGTATTTCAGAATAGGATAGAATAAAGTATCAAGATCTATGACAAACGTTCAACAATAATTGCTGAAAAACTACATGATATTGTAAACAATAATAAGGTTCTTAGATAAAAGTGTTGTCATAACATTTGCTACGATAATGCTACAAAACGTGGTCGAACTAATGATTTGGACTAACATACGTGTCATGTGGGTTTTTGAAGTGATTCTGAAGGAGTTTGAACACAGTTATATATGTCAGGCCATCTTTATGCTACTGCCATTTAAAATACAACTTACCTACTACTTCCAGGAAATCAAATCCCAGACGTTCAGCTCCTGTTATTGTACATTAAAAGAAAGATAGGTAAACATGTTATACAACCCTTGATTACTAATGAATGATTAGTATTATTAGAGCTATTGATATCAAATACAAAATTAGAGCAATTGACATCATAAAAAAGCTATAATACAATGACACGTGTGGCAGACCGATCGATGGGCACTTTTATTCTGTGTATCTCCAGCTCCCATATTTTAGTTTACACATTCCTGCCCCTCCTAAACCCCTATTAGAAATAGATAAGGCTGTATATTTTTCAGTTATCACAGATTTCACAATTTCCATGAAATGCACCCATTGCTGTGTAATATGTGGTTTCCTTGTGAAAACTCCCATTTCTGAAAGAATAGTGTAAATATACATATTCTGTATCCCTTAAAAGTAAATCCAGCAAACGTTTGCTTTACCGATGCACTGCCTGTCACTAGGAAGCTGGCAGCCGGTTTAGTTTGCTTCATTGACCGAACACATTGCATAGAGCTGCAAAATGTGTTTAAAATGTCTTCAACAAAAAAGACACCAGCTGCATCAAAGATTGGAAATATTTCTGCTAATGGTCGCTCTGTCCAGTAGAAGGGGTCATTCCACGTGTCTGTTATTTTTATTTAAGTTTTTTAATTATTTTATTTGATAATTCGCTGATGGTGAAAAATAGAATATCTTTAAAAGGTGGACATAAAAAAACTAAACATTCAGCAATTTAGCATTTATTATTGTTCAGGTAAGTATTTAACTATTTAGGAACATTTCTTGTATAATAACTGTAGAGAAAAATGATAAGTTTTGAATGTGACAATGCTATCGTTTCTGCTCTAATAAATATTATGTTAATTAGACAGTCTTGTGCCATGAAATAAGCCATTTTTTACCACGAAAGCCCAGGAAATAGTTTCATTCTGCTTACACCGATGAACTATTTCTACATGTCGTACTTAGCACAGGGCACAGGGATACAAGGGGTATTACAGGAGATTAACAAGGCAGACATAACATTTTAACCTTACTACTTACCCATAAAGTTGCCAAGCAAACTATAGGATAAGAGGAACACTGCAGTAGTAGCTATAAGACAAAAATCAAAAACTGCAAAAAAAAAAGAACAGCATGAAGTATTTCTTACTGAAATGAACATAATGTGTCAAAAGAGGGTATTTTTTTCCCCGATATTCTTTATTCCTTTTTAATTTATTTGTATTTTCCCGGTGAAAACAGTTATCGCTGAGTCTCTCCATGCACGCTCCCTTCTCAGTTAACTAGCACAATAACTTGTACCTAAAATGTATTGAGCTGATAAAAAAAAGAAATGTTTCTTCAAATAAACAAGGGATATGTTTACCTAGTCCTGGAAGAGAAGTTTCCCATTACCTGGGTAACACGCTGTGTACCTATGCTAGATAAACAATTAACAGGTGCAAATGTATGAAATGTAGACAGAATTCATCACTTCCAATATAATATTATATTCTGCTAGACAGAGGTTAAAATGACTGACTTTCTGGTGTGTAAATCCAATTTATCCTGAAATCTATGCTCATCTAAAAACACACACCCCTTTGTAATGCTTTCAAATTGAGTCTGACCTATGTCTAAAAAAACTAAATACAGTTATCTTTAAAAATGTACCCCATGATGTGCAATACAGGACACTGTCAAAAACAACAGACTGTCCAGAACATGAAAGAGCACACAGTGCAAGATTATCAGGATCCTCTGTAAGTGTGTTCACTGGCTCTGAATCTAATCCAGTTTGATATGTATGTTCTACACTGTTTATAGCATCTTTAAAACAGTCTGGAACAGATATGTTAATTTAAAATTATTTTATTCATAAAAAAAAACAAATTTGAACAACACATTATTCTTTATATAACCCAAGAGTATTGTACGGTATCTTTGAGTCATTGGAAAGTGTTTGGAAAGCACCTTAAAATGCACCCAGTTCTTGTTTGACTCAAACTCAATGGTATAAGTTTTTCACTGTTGAACCATCCAGGAAGATAAGTGACAAAAAACTCTGATGGAGCTCACATTAATATTCTAATAGGTGTTGACATACTACCTTTGTTCCAATTTTGAATGTTCTTAAAAAAGCTTCATGAAAGGGATGCAAAGTTTTCCTTGCATCTGAAATGGGTTTGTGTAAAATCAGTTGAAGCTCCCTCACAGGGATGCTTAATAACCCTGGTCACATACCTGTACCTGATGTTCCATATCTTTGGATTTGATTAAGACGACCTAAAATAAAAATGAAAATGAGTCTTTATTGTTGCTCAATGCTTTTTACCAACAGTAGATTCTGTTAACAGACAGTAGGCTGTCAGTTTTTTCAAAGGGTTACAGAACAAACACCCTGTAGTGTTTACAAGAAACACACAACACAGCTGTAGCGCATTTTATCAGTATCGTCATAAATCCACTGGGGAATACATTTCCTAACTGTGGGGTTCATCAGGAGAAAGAGAATTGCTCTTGTAAACACTGTAGTGTGTTCAGATCAGCAATGAGAATTGCTCTTGTAAACACTGTAGTGTGTTCAGATCAGCAATGAGAATTGCTCTTGTAAACACTGTAGTGTATTCAGATCAGCAATGAGAAATGCTCTTGTAAACACTGTAGTGTGTTCAGATCAGCAATGAGAAATGCTCTTGTAAACACTGTAGTGTGTTCAGATCAGCAATGAGAAATGCTCTTGTAAACACTGTAGTGTGTTCAGATCAGCAATGAGAAATGCTCTTGTAAACACTGTAGTGTGTTCAGATCAGCAATGAGAAATGCTCTTGTAAACACTGTAGTGTGTTCAGATCAGCAATGAGAAATGCTCTTGTAAACACTGCAGTGTATTCAGATCAGCAATGAGAAATGCTCTTGTAAACACTGTAGTGTATAGAGATGAACAATGAGAAATGCTCTTGTAAATACTGCAGTGTATAGAGATGAACAATGAGAATTGCTCTTGTAAACACTGTAGTTTATAGAGATGAACAATGAGAAATGCTCTTGTAAACACTGTAGTGTATAGAGATGAACAATGAGAATTGCTCTTGTAAACACTGTAGTGTATAGAGATGAACAATGAGAAATGCTCTTGTAAACACTGTAGTGTATAGAGATGAACAATGAGAAATGCTCTTGTAAACACTGTAGTGTGTTCAGATCAGCAATCAGAAATGCTCTTTTAAACACTGCAGTGTATTCAGATGAACAATGAGAAATGCTCTTGTAAACACTGCAGTGTGTTCAGATCAGCAATGAGAAATGCTCTTGTAAACACTGTAGTGTGTTCAGATCAGCAATGAGAATTGCTCTTGTAAACACTGTAGTGTGTTCAGATCAGCAATGAGAATTGCTCTTGTAAACACTGTAGTGTATAGAGATGAACAATGAGAAATGCTCTTGTAAACACTGCAGTGTATTCAGATCAGCAATGAGAAATGCTCTTGTAAACACTGTAGTGTGTTCAGATCAGCAATGAGAATTGCTCTTGTAAACACTGTAGTGTGTTCAGATCAGCAATGAGACTTGCTCTTGTAAACACTGTAGTGTATAGAGATGAACAATGAGAAATGCTCTTGTAAACACTGCAGTGTATTCAGATCAGCAATGAGAATTGCTCTTGTAAACACTGTAGTCTGTTCAGATCAGCAATGAGAAATGCTCTTGTAAACACTGCAGTGTATTCAGATCAGCAATGAGAATTGCTCTTGTAAACACTGCAGTGTATTCAGATCAGCAATGAGAAATGCTCTTGTAAACACTGCAGTGTGTTCAGATCAGCAATGAGAAATGCTCTTGTAAACACTGTAGTGTGTTCAGATCAGCAATGAGAAATGCTCTTGTAAACACTGCAGTGTATTTAGATCAGCAATGAGAAATGCTCTTGTAAACACTGTAGTGTATAGAGATGAACAATGAGAATTGCTCTTGTAAACACTGTAGTGTGTTCAGATCAGCAATGAGAATTGCTCTTGTAAACACTGCAGTGTGTTCAGATCAGCAATGAGAAATGCTCTTGTAAACACTGCAGTGTGTTCAGATCAGCAATGAGAAATGCTCTTGTAAACACTGCAGTGTGTTCAGATCAGCAATGAGAAATGCTCTTGTAAACACTGTAGTGTGTTCAGATCAGCAATGAGAAATGCTCTTGTAAACACTGCAGTGTATTCAGATCAGCAATGAGAAATGCTCTTGTAAACACTGCAGTGTGTTCATATCAGCAATGAGAAATGCTCTTGTAAACACTGCAGTGTATTCAGATCAGCAATGAGAAATGCTCTTGTAAACACTGTAGTGTGTTCAGATCAGCAATGAGAAATGCTCTTGTAAACACTGCAGTGTGTTCAGATCAGCAATGAGAAATGCTCTTGTAAACACTGCAGTGTATTCAGATCAGCAATGAGAAATGCTCTTGTAAACACTGTAGTGTATAGAGATGAACAATGAGAATTGCTCTTGTAAACACTGTAGTGTATAGAGATGAACAATGAGAAATGCTCTTGTAAACACTGTAGTGTGTTCAGATCAGCAATGAGAAATGCTCTTGTAAACACTGTAGTGTGTTCAGATCAGCAATGAGAAATGCTCTTGTAAACACTGTAGTGTGTTCAGATCAGCAATGAGAAATGCTCTTGTAAACACTGCAGTGTATTCAGATCAGCAATGAGAAATGCTCTTGTAAACACTGTAGTGTATAGAGATGAACAATGAGAAATGCTCTTGTAAATACTGCAGTGTATAGAGATGAACAATGAGAATTGCTCTTGTAAACACTGTAGTATATAGAGATGAACAATGAGAAATGCTCTTGTAAACACTGTAGTGTATAGAGATGAACAATGAGAATTGCTCTTGTAAACACTGTAGTGTATAGAGATGAACAATGAGAAATGCTCTTGTAAACACTGTAGTGTATAGAGATGAACAATGAGAAATGCTCTTGTAAACACTGTAATGTATTCAGATCAGCAATGAGAATTGCTCTTGTAAACACTGTAGTGTGTTCAGATCAGCAATGAGAAATGCTCTTGTAAACACTGTAGTGTATAGAGATGAACAATGAGAATTGCTCTTGTAAACACTGTAGTGTATAGAGATGAACAATGAGAATTGCTCTTGTAAACACTGTAGTGTATAGAGATGAACAATGAGAATTGCTCTTGTAAACACTGTAGTGTATAGAGATGAACAATGAGAAATGCTCTTTTAAACACTGTAGTGTATTCAGATCAGCAATGAGAAATGCTCTTGTAAACACTGTAGTGTATAGAGATGAACAATGAGAAATGCTCTTGTAAACACTGTAGTGTATTCAGATCAGCAATGAGAAATGCTCTTGTAAACACTGTAGTGTGTTCAGATCAGCAATGAGAATTGCTCTTGTAAACACTGTAGTGTATTCAGATCAGCAATAAGAAATGCTCTTGTAAACACTGTAGGGTGTTCAGATCAGCAATGAGAAATGCTCTTGTAAACACTGTAGTGTATAGAGATGAACAATGAGAATTGCTCTTGTAAACACTGTAGTGTATAGAGATGAACAATGAGAATTGCTCTTGTAAACACTGTAGTGTATAGGGATGAACAATGAGAATTGCTCTTGTAAACACTGTAGTGTATAGAGATGAACAATGAGAAATGCTCTTGTAAACACTGTAGTGTATTCAGATCAGCAATGAGAAATGCTCTTGTAAACACTGTAGTGTATAGAGATGAACAATGAGAAATGCTCTTGTAAACACTGCAGTGTATTCAGATCAGCAATGAGAAATGCTCTTGTAAACACTGTAGTGTGTTCAGATCAGCAATGAGAAATGCTCTTGTAAACACTGTAGTGTGTTCAGATCAGCAATGAGAAATGCTCTTGTAAACACTGTAGTGTGTTCAGATCAGCAATGAGAAATGCTCTTGTAAACACTGTAGTGTGTTCAGATCAGCAATGAGAAATGCTCTTGTAAACACTGCAGTGTATTCAGATCAGCAATGAGAAATGCTCTTGTAAACACTGTAGTGTATAGAGATGAACAATGAGAATTGCTCTTGTAAACACTGTAGTGTATAGAGATGAACAATGAGAAATGCTCTTGTAAACACTGTAGTGTGTTCAGATCAGCAATGAGAAATGCTCTTGTAAACACTGCAGTGTATTCAGATCAGCAATGAGAAATGCTCTTGTAAACACTGTAGTGTATAGAGATGAACAATGAGAAATGCTCTTGTAAACACTGCAGTGTATTCAGATCAGCAATGAGAAATGCTCTTGTAAACACTGTAGTGTGTTCAGATCAGCAATGAGAAATGCTCTTGTAAACACTGCAGTGTGTTCAGATCAGCAATGAGAAATGCTCTTGTAAACACTGCAGTGTATTCAGATCAGCAATGAGAAATGCTCTTGTAAACACTGTAGTGTGTTCAGATCAGCAATGAGAAATGCTCTTGTAAACACTGCAGTGTGTTCAGATCAGCAATGAGAAATGCTCTTGTAAACACTGCAGTGTATTCAGATCAGCAATGAGAAATGCTCTTGTAAACACTGTAGTGTGTTCAGATCAGCAATGAGAAATGCTCTTGTAAACACTGTAGTGTGTTCAGATCAGCAATGAGAAATGCTCTTGTAAACACTGCAGTGTATTCAGATCAGCAATGAGAAATGCTCTTGTAAACACTGTAGTGTATAGAGATGAACAATGAGAATTGCTCATGTAAACACTGTAGTGTGTTCAGATCAGCAATGAGAAATGCTCTTGTAAACACTGTAGTGTATAGAGATGAACAATGAGAAATGCTCTTGTAAACACTGCAGTGTGTTCAGATCAGCAATGAGAAATGCTCTTGTAAACACTGTAGTGTGTTCAGATCAGCAATGAGAAATGCTCTTGTAAACACTGTAGTGTATTCAGATCAGCAATGAGAAATGCTCTTGTAAACACTGTAGTGTATAGAGATGAACAATGAGAAATGCTCTTGTAAACACTGTAGTGTGTTCAGATCAGCAATGAGAAATGCTCTTGTAAACACTGTAGTGTATAGAGATGAACAATGTTGGTGCTCTGGATGAAATAAATGGTGTATTGTGGGAACAGATTAAGGCAATAGCTAAACATTTGTCTACCTATACAGTGATATAGTAGGGCAAAATAAACATATTCTAACTGTATGTTAATGGTAAAATGAAAGGGTTTACCAGTGTTAATAATCCGCTTATAGACGTGTCACTCATGTAATTTGGTTTCCAATCCTGTCTTGGTTCTATTTTGCCCCATGCTTCTCACTTAGAAACCAATTCTATTCCCATTCCCATTCCATGCAGATACTTCTAATTATTCAAATAGATTATTTTAATTTAATTTAACAAAATATGTTCAAGTCTGTATATCTTTTAAAACAATCATTTTAAAAAGAGTTTAACACACCTTGAAAGTATCCTTTAGCAACACTAAACAGCAGTTCCACGCCGCATATGAAAACGGCAAATGCAATGTACACAATTTTCATGATCTTTGGTGAATCGTTTCTTAATAAATCATTGCTACATCCTATCAAAAAAAGTAAAATATATAATTAATAATACGATACATCTAATCAACAAATCTTAAGACTAAGATTGTACAATGTTTTGAAATTACATTTCCTTATTTATAAAAGCTAAACTAATGGGGTCAAACCCAATTTTTTTTTAAAAACACACACTAATTAACATTCTGGTGTTGATAAAGTTTTGTAGGAAGTCAATATTCATGAATACCCGTTAAATGGGTTATCCTTGCCTTAGGAATCACCTTGTGATAACAGTCAATGATATGACAGGGCAAACACTGCTGTGTTACAGAACAGCTTAGTGTGTGTCTGCCTGGCTATAACAGTATCTCTGTTGACCTGTACTTAAAAGGGCCGACTGAGTTTTGTTTTGAAATAAAACCATGTTTTTCAAAGATCTTGTTACTTTTTGAAATAAATAGATTTCATGGAAAGACTACATGCACATTTGGGTTAACTGTATCCTCATAGACTGTATGGAAATATTTTGGTTTATCAGTAAAAATATATATATGATACTATTATTACTATTATTAACAAGATCCTAGTTAAAGGATAGTGTATAATTTATAGTCTAGGTAACATGATCCTTTAAAAATGTGGTTTTATTTCACCTGGTAATTTTACAAATTTAAAAAATATATATATATATTTTTTTTTAAATCCAGAAATCCCTCCTTGCTCAGGCTTGCTCAAGACAGCCCTGAATTTACTTACGTAAAAACATCACAGTTAAAATAACAAAATGGATGAAGAAAATAGCTCTAGACTTGATCACATCAGGAAGAGTAACTGAAAAGAAAAACAAAACAGAACTCTATTACAGTACTTCATTCGTATATCAGACTTTAATAGACCCAAATGCTTCTTGAGCAGTGACTGTGAATATGATGGGATGTCTTAAACACATGAACAGAATGTTACTGCAGGCCAACATATTTCATTTCTTTATGGAAGTCATTAGCAGTGTGAGGGCGTTGTTAATTCCAACCCGCACTAAAAACCACGAGAGCTAACATTGCCGTTTCATCTTAGTGCGTTTAACATTGCACTGTTTAAGAAGGACTGAACGGTGTTAGGACGAGAACAAAACATTAACTGAATGCTAATTTTAGTGATGTAGTATAATACTTATATTAGAAATAATTAGTAAACAAAGAAAAGAAATGAAAATCTAATGGCCATTCTACTGTATTTTATTTGGTTTTATGTAAAGTACGCAAATTAAATGTTCTATAAAATATTCTGAAATAATTGCTCCCTTCTCACTTGGTGGAGCTTAGAGGGTGGGGCTGATGACAGTCAGCTGTATATAAGCTCACCTAAGCAGTATGGTTTTTTTTTGGTTATTGTGGTTTGATAGCCTGAAGTAGCAGCAGCAGACAGGAGCTCTGTAACAGTGTTGATGTTTAGAGACCCTGTATTTGGGCTGACTATTAATTCACTATTTTTGAGTTTTGAAGAGCTCTGTTTATTTTTCTATGTTTTTTTTGTTGTTTTGATAATAAAAATTAAAATATTGCACTTTCCATCTCGGACTTATTGCATTGCTTTCTGCTCACCATTACTGCACCATTACCTCACAAGCAGACTCATATTAGCAAATGATTCCAATACAGTTTTAAGTACAGGTGCATTACATCTTGCAGTGCCCTGTAGTTCTCTCCTACTGTACACTCTGCAGTTGTGAGGATGGAACTTCACACATTAATAGCACAAAGGTATTATCTTGATCATATAACTCTGATGAAAGTACATTGCAATGACCCTCTACATGGTGGCTGAAACCTGGGAGTTCACCCTTTTATTTATCCTGCTCATAACTTAAAGTTTCAGCAGTTCCAAACCAAGAGGAAATTCTCCACAGCACGCATGACATACAAAGTGCAATTACTGTGTTTTAAATTGAGATTCTTTAAGTAAGAAATTAAAATAAAAAACTTAAATGTAATCAGTGATGCTTTAGAAAACAGCAAAACACACCAATGTTTAAAAGTTACCTGTAACTGGAACATACCTGGCATTTTTAGTGAAGAAGATGCCATTAATAATGTAAGCAGGATCCTTGAGAGAGTCACAGCTGCACACATTATCCCTTCACGCATAAATCCTGTGACAGTATTTTATATTAGGTGCAGTACAATAAGCGCTCATCATTTAATAGTTATATCTTGAAAAGTCAAACTCCCCACTCATTTAAGATGCTGCTAGTTATCAGTTATCGAGAAATGGTAAATACCCAATCATTAGGAGCCTAAGCTCATCATACCGTATCCACCCTGTCTTATTCACAATGTTTACAACACAAACAGCACTTTAAATTCCTGGTAAAAAAGACAGGGTCAAGTGGATTGTTCTTATTTGGGAATAATAGCCCTGCTATGACAGCGTGTTACCTCTATGTCATAGCCAGTGAGTCTCTTCCCATGCGTTGCAATAAATAAAGTTCTGTGGCAAGAGGGCAGAATTCTATTCTATACAGTACCTATAGGGGCAAAAAGCTGTTCACATTGCACAAGGCAATATACAAAATGGAAATCTGAGACACACTAGATTTCATACATGTTTGTAACAGCAGTTTGTAATAACCATCAAACTAAAATGACTTTCAATCACTGTACCATTCCTTATAAAACTTTACCACAGCAATCTTACCTTCAATTACACCCCAGAGCACAAATGAAACAAACATGAAAATGCAGGGGATGCACCAGTTTACAAGACAGCAACGCCATGCTCGCCTGCTTTCAGCTGAAATTAATACATGAAACAGCAATTTATAAACAACAATAAAACAACCTTGTTTTGTAAATGTAGCTAAAATGTTAAGTAGTACAGGTAGCGGCCAAAAAAATGGAAACCCCAATTTAAAGTCACTTAATAGGGCGTTGGGCCAATATGGTATCCCGCTCTGTGGAGTTTTTGTTGAAACTGGCTGCTCGCACTTCAGGTTGAAATTTGCAGTCAATTGATCTGCAGTTGCTCGCCTGTCTTGCCTTGCACTTCGAATTAATGCACGGATATCACGATCCTGGAGTATGCGCTTCCGCTCGCTGTTGCCCTTTGCTGATGATGTCTTTCCCTCGGAGTTCCATGCTGACATCACCTTAGAACCCGTTGCTCGTGAAACATCAGCAAGTTGAGCTGTCTTGGTCACTGAAGCTCCTGCCAAACGCGCCCCAACAATCACCCCTCTTTCAAAGTCACTGAGGTCTCCTCTTGCAGCCATGCTAGCCAGAATTATAGGCAACCAGGCCTGTCCAACATTTTTATACATGACCCTAAGCATGCTGGGATGTTATTTGCTTAATTAACGCATGAGCCACACCTGTGTGGAAGCCCTTGCTTTCAATATACTTGGTGTCCCTCATTTACCCAGGTGTTTCCAATTTTTTGTCCACTACCTGTATATCCAATCAATGTCTTCAATACTGAGTTATGAAACAGATGTTTACTTACATTTAAGCAGTAAAAACCGCAATGCTGGGATGCTTGTTGAAACAGACACGGCTATTGCTGTAAAAGCCATTACTAAGATGCCAATATGAAGTGAAGAGAAACCTATGAAACAAAACATGTTGGTAAAAATGATTATCTTCTTCCCAGCAAGGGAGTGTGTTTTGGGGGATGTTCACACTTTCTGTACATAAAACATTTTTCCTCCATTCAATACAGTATATCCCCAGATTCTGAAACCACTATAAATAATGTGGTAACAAAATAACGTTTTATCATAATTAGATAATTGGAGTTCTGCATAAAAATATATAGCAGTAATGCAATTGATTAACAGTGTAAATAAACACTTTTGCCTTTTAATATATTTAATTATAATTTAAAACCATCCCATCTCTCTCGGGTGTTCATTGTAATGTGAAATCACAGGTGTCCACTACATGTGCTTTGTACCACTTCCTATTTCTAGGACAGAAATAGTTCATCAGGAAACACAAGGATCTGATCACAAATGATTGTTTGCACATTTTATATTTCAGAAACATTACCTTCTTTATGATATTGTCCTATTATACTTAGGAAATGGGTATAGATCATTTGTGCAACATTGTCAGAGCATTGTGAATACTGGAGAGGGTGAACAGGGTGATACATATGGTCTGCTGGTTTATCGTTTCTATTCTAGAGCAGTCTGAGTGGAGTTATCTTTCTAAACCTGTATTCTGGTCTGCAGTGTTGACAGAGTGGATGCTGTGATGACTGGCTGTTGCTTACCCATTTCCTTCAGTTCAGCAAAGGCCTCGGCTGATTCAGTATTTGTGAGGACGATGCATTTGAATTTCCCCTTGTCCTCAGTTCTCACACTCTTCAGCTTTAATGAGAAATTTCCTTTGGCCAGCTCACTGTGAAACAGTTCAGTGCGGTCCTGGAAGCGGTGATGCTGAGATTCGGGGCGGTCTTCTCCGTCAGCGAATAGATGCACCACGATATCAGGGTTTACCTTCATCCACTGCACCTCCAGCTCCTCCAGAGGGGTGTGGGTATCCACAGTGCAGTTGAGAATGACATCCTCACCAGCATAAGCAGAAACAGCAATATCTGTGCCTGTTACAAAAAGACGTTCTGAAAAAAAACAGGACATTTAGTCTGAGTTCATAAAGTGAAAAGACGAGAGAGAAAACATGCTCCATCCATCTGGAATCACAGGAAATATGTGAAAAAGATAATTAATTGAATAGTTCAATAACAATTAAAAAAGAAACAACATCCAAAGACTGGGTAGGACATTTGTTCTGAAAGCATAAACTGGTTTGGGGGCCACGGTTTCGGAAGGGCCTCATGCTATATACCATTGGAGAAACTGTATGAAATTACTTTTGTTTTTTTTCTGTCACAATATGTATAGTAACTCAGCAGGACTTGCACCTTATATTGTATCTTATTTTTTAAAAAGATCATTTATTCTGGATAAACCAATTTTGAAACGTAAATCAAAAAACAGCCCTGTGGCACTCCCCTTGTGCCAGGCAAACACAGTGACTGATGGTTTGATCATAACTATAATGAGATACAATTGGAACCAATATGTTTTAATTGACTTATATATATGCCAGATATCGCAAGCGTTGAAGACTGTGTGTCACTCCATTTCCTCTGTGTGCCTGTGGGAGCAGGTTGGGTGTGAGCCAGTGAGCTCGCTCTTCCTACGCAAGCGTTCAAACCACTGCACCAGCTGCTTTGCAGGGGCACTACCCTTTCCACTTCTTTGACTTTTTTTTTTTATTATTTATGTATTAATGATGTGCTATTTTAAACATCTCTTCCAAATTGTGACAGTTGACAGTGTGTCAGATTAATTACATACCAAACACCTGATAGCTTAACCCAGCTGATACAGTCTCTCCTCATTAGGCTAAACTTGCCCAAATACTCGCTACACTCCCAGGCATTAACTTGCTACTGGAGACTCAGTAGATCTACTTACCAACTTCTCTTAGTTCTGCTGAAGCCTCCCCCGATTGGCTGCCTGAATAGACCTTACACATGTAGCCTCCCTTGTCCTGGGACGTCACATTATTCAGCTTTAAAGAGTAGTTTCCTTTTGCCAGCCCTTCATGAAACAGCTCAGTGCGGTTCCTGTAGCGTTTATGCTGAGCTTCAGGTCTGTCCTCCCCTTCTTTAAACTCATGCACTAGGGTACTGGTGTTCGCCTGCATCCACTCCAGGTGCAGCTCCTCCAATGGGACAGGGGGGTCCGCAGAGCAGGTCAGAATGACATCATCCCCAGACCGGGCAACAAGAGGCTCACTGGGGCCCGATACTGTGAGACCTTCTGAAATACACAACCAAAGGGAATGAAATGTGATGTTTACAAGATTACATTTCAAAAACATTTTATTAAATAGAAACAAATATGAATAATCATATTGAAGTAGATGCTTACCTTTTTAATACATTACAGGGTAATTAAACACAAATTAAGATGTTTGCTACAATTTAAACTTGTATATAAAGCTCTAATACAAACCCATTTGAGTTTTACTGGTACTTCTAGCTTCCAAAAGGAAAGCAGTTACATTTCTAAAATAAGTACATCAACTCTGTTCAATACTGTTACATTATCAATACTGAGGTTACATTACCACAACTAACAAAACTGAATTATCAAAGAAATCAACATTTTCTTTGTGTGCGTGAAAGAGACATTTTAATGTAACACAACTGGTTGAGATCAGGCTTTTTTTAGCACATATTTTGGTCTTTTTTTGTTCAGATTCTGAACCGTGCTGCAGGGTGCTCAGATTCTGAACCGTGAGGCAGGGTGCTCAGATTCTGAACCGTGCTGCAGGGTGCTCAGATTCTGAACCGTGCTGCAGGGTGCTCAGATTCTGAACCGTGCTGCAGGGTGCTCAGATTCTGAACCGTGCTGCAGGGTGCTCAGATTCTGAACCGCACTGCAGGGTGCTCAGATTCTGAACCGTGCTGCAGGGTGCTCAGATTCTGAACCGTGCTGCAGGGTGCTCAGATTCTGAACCATGCTGCAGGGTGCTCAGATTCTGAACCGTGAGGCAGGGTGCTCAGATTCTGAACCGTGCTGCAGGGTGCTCAGATTCTGAACCGTGCTGCAGGGTGCTCAGATTCTGAACCGCGCTGCAGGGTGCTCAGATTCTGAACCGCGCTGCAGGGTGCTCAGATTCTGAACCGTGCGGCAGGGTGCTCAGATTCTGAACCGTGAGGCAGGGTGCTCAGATTCTGAACCGTGCTGCAGGGTGCTCAGATTCTGAACCGTGAGGCAGGGTGCTCAGATTCTGAACCGTGCTGCAGGGTGCTCAGATTCTGAACCGTGAGGCAGGGTGCTCAGATTCTGAACCGTGCTGCAGGGTGCTCAGATTCTGAACCGTGCTGCAGGGTGCTCAGATTCTGAACCGTGCTGCAGGGTGCTCAGATTCTGAACCGTGCTGCAGGGTGCTCAGATTCTGAACCGTGCGGCAGGGTGCTCAGATTCTGAACCGTGCTGCAGGGTGCTCAGATTCTGAACCGTGCTGCAGGGTGCTCAGATTCTGAACCGCACTGCAGGGTGCTCAGATTCTGAACCGTGAGGCAGGGTGCTCAGATTCTGAACCGCGCTGCAGGGTGCTCAGATTCTGAACCGTGCTGCAGGGTGCTCAGATTCTGAACCGTGAGGCAGGGTGCTCAGATTCTGAACCGTGCTGCAGGGTGCTCAGATTCTGAACCGTGAGGCAGGGTGCTCAGATTCTGAACCGTGCTGCAGGGTGCTCAGATTCTGAACCGTGAGGCAGGGTGCTCAGATTCTGAACCGTGAGGCAGGGTGCTCAGATTCTGAACCGTGAGGCAGGGTGCTCAGATTCTGAACCGTGAGGCAGGGTGCTCAGATTCTGAACCGTGAGGCAGGGTGCTCAGATTCTGAACCGTGCTGCAGGGTGCTCAGATTCTGAACCGTGAGGCAGGGTGCTCAGATTCTGAACCGTGAGGCAGGGTGCTCAGATTCTGAACCGTGAGGCAGGGTGCTCAGATTCTGAACCGTGAGGCAGGGTGCTCAGATTCTGAACCGTGAGGCAGGGTGCTCAGATTCTGAACCGCGCTCTGTTGTCAAGACTGCCTTCTTTTTCCGATAGCAATTTCATCCAGTGCTACAATATATACGTGTCTGCATTACCACGTGTACGCGTCTGAGTTACCATGTTTCATTACTATATTTATTATGCTAAATATATTAGATTATGCATCAATCTTAACCATACTGCTATTCGCAATTCAGTTACTGTGGTGCAATATACTGCTTAAGACTACAGCTTACTACTAATACTGTACTCGTATTACTTTTACGCATGTAGTGCATGGAAAAAGGCAAAGGATGCATATTTTTAGATGCTTTAAATGCGTCTGCCTTTACTGTTAGTCTCTAAATACATATTTCAAAATTACATGAGTCATCTTAGGCTGGATAGAGCGCATATTTCAACACATATATCAACAAAAAGTAGGCCTAATCGCAGAACGGAAAGTAATTTCCCCCACCCAACACGACCCGCTATTTATTGTGCTTGTTAAAGATTGGCAAGTGTGACCAGAAATGGGACGTGGCTAGGGTTCCGCTTGTTTTGGGCTTTATTTGAAGAACGAGGTCGCTATTTTTGTGTCAGGAACCAGGCTGTCTAATGATTTAGCCCGGCTAGGTTATACATTCTACCAGATAAATGGACCTTCCTGGTGTTCCTCTGAACTTTCTCCCGCTCTCGAGTACTAGTCTCTATTAAAACAATATTTTGTTTCCAGTTTAATTCCCTCTTTATTGTCTCTCAATTCTCTCCTTCACCACCTCGCTGGATCCCTCCCAAACTCGCCCCGAACCAGTACCGCTGTGTGTGCCCCTCGGCATCCCAAAACACCAGAATCACTTTATATTTAAAATGTCGGAAAGCTTTCAGGGCGTTGTACCTGCAGCGCGAAATGCACAGCACACAAGCAGGAAACTGGAAAGACTGATCCACTTCATCTGACCTAAAGAAAACAAAGCAGTTATAAAAACACGATGTTATTTAATACTTTACATGTTACTCGATCTAATTCCACATCAACCAAAAAATAAACTCTTTTTAAAATGTGTTTTGTTTTGTTTTTTTAAAGGGAGGGAACTCAATCTAATTCCACATCAACCTAAAACAAAACTATTTTAAAATGTCAACAAGAAAATATTCTGAACCTTGATTGCACATTTTCTTTTCATCCAGCATGGGAAATACGGTATTACATTAAAATATATAGTACTATATATAAACTCACTCACCTCTTGTCTTAGAAATCCTATTTTCTAATAACGGTAGAATGCTTTCAAAAAATAGACATGTTAATAGTTTATATTTATCAATTAACAAAATGCAAAGTGAGTGAACAGAAGAAAAATCTACATCAAATCAATATTTGGTGTGATCACCTTTGCCTTCAAAACAGCATCAATTCTTCTAGGTACACTTGCACACAGTTTTTGAAGGAACTTCGGCAGGTAGGTTGGCCCAAACATCTTGGAGAACTAACCACAGTTCTTCTGTGGATTTAGGCAGCCTCAGTTGCTTCTCTCTCTTCATGTAATCCCAGACAGACTCAATGATGTTGAGATCAGGGCTCTGTGGGGGCCATACCATCACTTCCAGGACTCCTTGTTCTTCTTTACGCTGAAGATAGTTCTTAATGACTTTAAGCTGTATGTTTGGGGTCGTTGTCATGCTGCAGAATAAATTTGGGGCCAATCAGATGCCTCCCTGATGGTATTGCATGATGGATAAGTATCTGCCTGTACTTCTCAGCATTGAGGAGACCATTAATTCTGACCAAATCCCAACTCCATTTGCAGAAATGCAGCCCCAAACTTACAAGGAACCTCCACCATGCTTCACTGTTGCCTGCAGACACTCATTAGTGTACCGCTCTCCAGCCCTTTGGCGAACAAACTGCCTTCTGCTACAGCCAAATATTTCAAATTTTGGCTCATCAGTCCAGAGCACCTGCTGCCATTTTCTGCACCCCAGTTCCTGTGTTTTCGTGCATAGTTGAGTCGCTTGGCCTTGTTTCCACGTCGGAGGTATGGCTTTTTGGCCACAAGTCTTCCATGAAGGCCACTTCTGACCAGACTTCTCCAGACAGTAGATGGGTGTACCAGGGTCCCACTGTTTTCTGCCAGTTCTGAGCTGATGGCACTGCTGGACATCTTCCGATTGCGAAGGGAAGTAAGCATGATGTGTCTTTCATCTGCTGCAGTAAGTTTCCTTGGCCGACCACTGCGTCTACGGTCCTCAACGTTGCCCGTTTCTTTGTGCTTCTTCAAAGAGCTTGGACAGCACATCTGGAAACCCCTGTCTGCCTTGAAATTTCTGCCTGGGAGAGACCTTGCTGATGCAGTATAACTACCTTGTGTCTTGTTGCTGTGCTCAGTCTTGCCATGGTGTATGACTTTTGACAGTAAACTGTCTTCAACAACCTCACCTTGTTAGCTGAGTTTGGCTGTTCCTCACCCAGTTTTATTCCTCCTACACAGCTGTTTCTGTTTCAGTTAATGATTGTGTTTCAACCTACATATTGAATTGATGATCATTAGCACCTGTTTGGTATAATTGTTTAATCATACACCTGACTATATGCCTACAAAATCCCTGACTTTGTGCAAGTGTACCTAGAAGAATTGATGCTGTTTTGAAGGCAAAGGGTGGTCACACCAAATATGGATTTGATTTAGATTTTTCTTCTGTTCACTCACTTTGCATTTAGTTAATTGATAAATATAAACTATTAACATGCCTATTTTTGAAAGCATTCTTACTTTACAGCATTTTTCACACCTGCCTAAAACTTTTGCACAGTACTGTATATATATATATAAACTCACTCACCTCTTGTCTTAGAAATCCTATTTTCTAATAACGGTAAAGCGGCTGTTGAAAAGTGCGTATCATCTCAGTTTTTTTTTTACTTTCATTTCTTTTGGTTTCACTTTTAGTCTACTCCTCTCTAATAGGCTGGCTGTGCGTGTTACAATCCGGGGGTTTCCCGATGGCTAAACTATTTTCAAGTAACTTGAATTGAAGTGCATTATATTTGTATGTACAGTACAGTGTATTTTCATGACTATTAAAAATCCCCAACACGTATTCTGTAAAGGTTTGCTGCAAGTCCTTTGACAGCAGCTTGGCAGACTGAGAGCAGAGATAGATGCTCAGTTTGCAAATCCTTCCGTGTCCAAAGCTGATGACCATGGGCCCTTACACTGACTTTGCTGCAGCTTTCAAGAGACCAGTTGCCTCCCAGCAATAAGAGGAGGTGATCCAAAAGCAGCTTCTTTTTTCATAATTTTTTTCTTACATTTATTATAAGTTTGACCTCTATTTTTTCTTCTTCGCCTCAGCAGTTGTTTAAGTAAGCATGAGTAAAATGTAGGTGTGACAGATAGACAGACAGACAGACACACCACCGTGTATCCCCAGAAGCTCATATTCTCATTCATTTCTGCTAATAATCGTAATACCAAGTTTCACAAGTTTGTGGATAATCGCTACACGCAGGTGTTTGCTACCTGTCTGCCGTGACGTCACTCCCTTCTAGCGTTACCCCGCGTGAAATGAGCAGGAACTTGGGAAGCATTGAGCTTTTTAGGGTTGTTTCATAGACAGTAGGTTTGTTTTATTTGTATCCAAAATAACGAGTCCTGATTCCATCCATTCAGCTCAGTGTGTGTGTGTGTGCTGATATCCATTCAGCTCAGTGTGTGTGTGTGCTGATATCCATTCAGCTCAGTGTGTGTGTGTGTGCTGATATCCATTCAGCTCAGTGTGTGTGTGTGTGTGTGCTGATATCCATTCAGCTCAGAGTGTGTGTGTGTGTGCTGATATCCATTCAGCTCAGTGTGTGTGTGTGTGTGCTGATATCCATTCAGCTCAGTGTGTGTGTGTGCTGATATCTATTCAGCTCAGTGTGTGTGTGTGTGCTGATATCCATTCAGCTCAGTGTGTGTGTGTGCTGATATCCATTCAGCTCAGTGTGTGTGTGTGTGTGTGCTGATATCCATTCAGCTCAGTGTGTGTGTGTGTGTGCTGATATCCATTCAGCTCAGTGTGTGTGTGTGTGTGCTGATATCCATTCAGCTCAGTGTGTGTGTGTGTGTGTGCTGATATCCATTCAGCTCAGTGTGTGTGTGTGTGCTGATATCCATTCAGCTCAGTGTGTGTGTGTGTGTGCTGATATCCATTCAGCTCAGTGTGTGTGTGTGTGCTGATATCCATTCAGCTCAGTGTGTGTGTGTGTGCTGATATCCATTCAGCTCAGTGTGTGTGTGTGTGTGCTGATATCCATTCAGCTCAGTGTGTGTGTGTGTGCTGATATCCATTCAGCTCAGTGTGTGTGTGTGTGTGCTGATATCCATTCAGCTCAGTGTGTGTGTGTGTGCTGATATCCATTCAGCTCAGTGTGTGTGTGTGTGTGCTGATATCCATTCAGCTCAGTGTGTGTGTGTGTGTGCTGATATCCATTCAGCTCAGTGTGTGTGTGTGTGTGTGCTGATATCCATTCAGCTCAGTGTGTGTGTGTGTGTGCTGATATCCATTCAGCTCAGTGTGTGTGTGTGTGTGCTGATATCCATTCAGCTCAGTGTGTGTGTGTGTGTGCTGATATCCATTCAGCTCAGTGTGTGTGTGTGTGTGCTGATATCCATTCAGCTCAGTGTGTGTGTGTGTGTGCTGATATCCATTCAGCTCAGTGTGTGTGTGTGTGTGCTGATATCCATTCAGCTCAGTGTGTGTGTGTGTGTGCTGATATCCATTCAGCTCAGTGTGTGTGTGTGTGTGCTGATATCCATTCAGCTCAGTGTGTGTGTGTGTGTGCTGATATCCATTCAGCTCAGTGTGTGTGTGTGTGTGTGCTGATATCCATTCAGCTCAGTGTGTGTGTGTGTGTGCTGATATCCATTCAGCTCAGTGTGTGTGTGTGTGTGTGCTGATATCCATTCAGCTCAGTGTGTGTGTGTGTGTGTGCTGATATCCATTCAGCTCAGTGTGTGTGTGTGTGTGCTGATATCCATTCAGCTCAGTGTGTGTGTGTGTGTGTGCTGATATCCATTCAGCTCAGTGTGTGTGTGTGTGCTGATATCCATTCAGCTCAGTGTGTGTGTGTGTGTGCTGATATCCATTCAGCTCAGTGTGTGTGTGTGTGCTGATATCCATTCAGCTCAGTGTGTGTGTGTGTGTGCTGATATCCATTCAGCTCAGTGTGTGTGTGTGTGTGCTGATATCCATTCAGCTCAGTGTGTGTGTGTGTGCTGATATCCATTCAGCTCAGTGTGTGTGTGTGTGCTGATATCCATTCAGCTCAGTGTGTGTGTGTGTGCTGATATCCATTCAGCTCAGTGTGTGTGTGTGTGTGCTGATATCCATTCAGCTCAGTGTGTGTGTGTGTGCTGATATCCATTCAGCTCAGTGTGTGTGTGTGTGTGCTGATATCCATTCAGCTCAGTGTGTGTGTGTGTGTGCTGATATCCATTCAGCTCAGTGTGTGTGTGTGTGCTGATATCCATTCAGCTCAGTGTGTGTGTGTGTGTGTGCTGATATCCATTCAGCTCAGTGTGTGTGTGTGTGTGTGCTGATATCCATTCAGCTCAGGTGTGTGTGTGTGTGTGCTGATATCCATTCAGCTCAGTGTGTGTGTGTGTGTGCTGATATCCATTCAGCTCAGTGTGTGTGTGTGTGCTGATATCCATTCAGCTCAGTGTGTGTGTGTGTGCTGATATCCATTCAGCTCAGTGTGTGTGTGTGTGCTGATATCCATTCAGCTCAGTGTGTGTGTGTGTGTGCTGATATCCATTCAGCTCAGTGTGTGTGTGTGTGCTGATATCCATTCAGCTCAGTGTGTGTGTGTGTGTGCTGATATCCATTCAGCTCAGTGTGTGTGTGTGTGCTGATATCCATTCAGCTCAGTGTGTGTGTGTGTGTGCTGATATCCATTCAGCTCATGTGTGTGTGTGTGTGTGCTGATATCCATTCAGCTCAGTGTGTGTGTGTGTGTGTGTGCTGATATCCATTCAGCTCAGTGTGTGTGTTGTGTGCTGATATCCATTCAGCTCAGTGTGTGTGTGTGTGTGCTGATATCCATTCAGCTCAGTGTGTGTGTGTGTGTGCTGATATCCATTCAGCTCAGTGTGTGTGTGTGTGTGCTGATATCCATTCAGCTCAGTGTGTGTGTGTGTGTGTGCTGATATCCATTCAGCTCAGTGTGTGTGTGTGTGTGTCTGATATCCATTCAGCTCAGTGTGTGTGTGTGTGTGCTGATATCCATTCAGCTCAGTGTGTGTGTGTGTGCTGATATCCATTCAGCTCAGTGTGTGTGTGTGTGCTGATATCCATTCAGCTCAGTGTGTGTGTGTGTGTGTGCTGATATCCATTCAGCTCAGTGTGTGTGTGTGTGTGTGCTGATATCCATTCAGCTCAGTGTGTGTGTGTGTGTGCTGATATCCATTCAGCTCAGTGTGTGTGTGTGTGTGCTGATATCCATTCAGCTCAGTGTGTGTGTGTGTGCTGATATCCATTCAGCTCAGTGTGTGTGTGTGTGTGTGCTGATATCCATTCAGCTCAGTGTGTGTGTGTGTGCTGATATCCATTCAGCTCAGTGTGTGTGTGTGTGTGCTGATATCCATTCAGCTCAGTGTGTGTGTGTGTGCTGATATCCATTCAGCTCAGTGTGTGTGTGTGTGTGCTGATATCCATTCAGCTCAGTGTGTGTGTGTGTGCTGATATCCATTCAGCTCAGTGTGTGTGTGTGTGCTGATATCCATTCAGCTCAGTGTGTGTGTGTGTGCTGATATCCATTCAGCTCAGTGTGTGTGTGTGTGTGTGCTGATATCCATTCAGCTCAGTGTGTGTGTGTGTGCTGATATCCATTCAGCTCAGTGTGTGTGTGTGTGTGTGCTGATATCCATTCAGCTCAGTGTGTGTGTGTGTGCTGATATCCATTCAGCTCAGTGTGTGTGTGTGTGTGCTGATATCCATTCAGCTCAGTGTGTGTGTGTGTGTGTGCTGATATCCATTCAGCTCAGTGTGTGTGTGTGTGTGTGCTGATATCCATTCAGCTCAGTGTGTGTGTGTGTGCTGATATCCATTCAGCTCAGTGTGTGTGTGTGTGTGCTGATATCCATTCAGCTCAGTGTGTGTGTGTGTGTGCTGATATCCATTCAGCTCAGTGTGTGTGTGTGTGTGTGCTGATATCCATTCAGCTCAGTGTGTGTGTGTGTGCTGATATCCATTCAGCTCAGTGTGTGTGTGTGTGCTGATATCCATTCAGCTCAGGTGTGTGTGTGTGTGCTGATATCCATTCAGCTCAGTGTGTGTGTGTGTGTGTGCTGATATCCATTCAGCTCAGTGTGTGTGTGTGTGTGCTGATATCCATTCAGCTCAGTGTGTGTGTGTGTGTGCTGATATCCATTCAGCTCAGTGTGTGTGTGTGTGTGCTGATATCCATTCAGCTCAGTGTGTGTGTGTGTGTGCTGATATCCATTCAGCTCAGTGTGTGTGTGTGTGTGCTGATATCCATTCAGCTCAGTGTGTGTGTGTGTGCTGATATCCATTCAGCTCAGTGTGTGTGTGTGTGTGCTGATATCCATTCAGCTCAGTGTGTGTGTGTGTGTGCTGATATCCATTCAGCTCAGTGTGTGTGTGTGTGTGTGCTGATATCCATTCAGCTCAGTGTGTGTGTGTGTGTGCTGATATCCATTCAGCTCAGTGTGTGTGTGTGTGTGTGCTGATATCCATTCAGCTCAGTGTGTGTGTGTGTGTGCTGATATCCATTCAGCTCAGTGTGTGTGTGTGTGTGCTGATATCCATTCAGCTCAGTGTGTGTGTGTGTGTGTGCTGATATCCATTCAGCTCAGTGTGTGTGTGTGTGCTGATATCCATTCAGCTCAGTGTGTGTGTGTGTGTGTGCTGATATCCATTCAGCTCAGTGTGTGTGTGTGTGTGCTGATATCCATTCAGCTCAGTGTGTGTGTGTGTGTGCTGATATCCATTCAGCTCAGGTGTGTGTGTGTGTGCTGATATCCATTCAGCTCAGTGTGTGTGTGTGTGTGCTGATATCCATTCAGCTCAGTGTGTGTGTGTGTGTGTGCTGATATCCATTCAGCTCAGTGTGTGTGTGTGTGTGCTGATATCCATTCAGCTCAGTGTGTGTGTGTGTGTGCTGATATCCATTCAGCTCAGTGTGTGTGTGTGTGTGCTGATATCCATTCAGCTCAGTGTGTGTGTGTGTGTGTGCTGATATCCATTCAGCTCAGTGTGTGTGTGTGTGTGCTGATATCCATTCAGCTCAGTGTGTGTGTGTGTGCTGATATCCATTCAGCTCAGTGTGTGTGTGTGTGTGCTGATATCCATTCAGCTCAGTGTGTGTGTGTGTGTGCTGATATCCATTCAGCTCAGTGTGTGTGTGTGTGTGCTGATATCCATTCAGCTCAGTGTGTGTGTGTGTGTGCTGATATCCATTCAGCTCAGTGTGTGTGTGTGTGTGCTGATATCCATTCAGCTCAGTGTGTGTGTGTGTGTGCTGATATCCATTCAGCTCAGTGTGTGTGTGTGTGTGCTGATATCCATTCAGCTCAGTGTGTGTGTGTGTGTGCTGATATCCATTCAGCTCAGTGTGTGTGTGTGTGCTGATATCCATTCAGCTCAGTGTGTGTGTGTGTGTGCTGATATCCATTCAGCTCAGTGTGTGTGTGTGTGTGCTGATATCCATTCAGCTCAGGTGTGTGTGTGTGTGTGCTGATATCCATTCAGCTCAGTGTGTGTGTGTGTGTGCTGATATCCATTCAGCTCAGTGTGTGTGTGTGTGTGCTGATATCCATTCAGCTCAGTGTGTGTGTGTGTGTGCTGATATCCATTCAGCTCAGTGTGTGTGTGTGTGTGCTGATATCCATTCAGCTCAGTGTGTGTGTGTGTGTGCTGATATCCATTCAGCTCAGTGTGTGTGTGTGTGTGCTGATATCCATTCAGCTCAGTGTGTGTGTGTGTGTGCTGATATCCATTCAGCTCAGTGTGTGTGTGTGTGTGCTGATATCCATTCAGCTCAGTGTGTGTGTGTGTGTGCTGATATCCATTCAGCTCAGTGTGTGTGTGTGTGTGCTGATATCCATTCAGCTCAGTGTGTGTGTGTGTGTGTGCTGATATCCATTCAGCTCAGTGTGTGTGTGTGTGTGCTGATATCCATTCAGCTCAGTGTGTGTGTGTGTGTGCTGATATCCATTCAGCTCAGTGTGTGTGTGTGTGTGCTGATATCCATTCAGCTCAGTGTGTGTGTGTGTGTGCTGATATCCATTCAGCTCAGTGTGTGTGTGTGTGTGCTGATATCCATTCAGCTCAGTGTGTGTGTGTGTGTGCTGATATCCATTCAGCTCAGTGTGTGTGTGTGTGTGCTGATATCCATTCAGCTCAGTGTGTGTGTGTGTGTGTGCTGATATCCATTCAGCTCAGTGTGTGTGTGTGTGTGCTGATATCCATTCAGCTCAGTGTGTGTGTGTGTGTGCTGATATCCATTCAGCTCAGTGTGTGTGTGTGTGTGCTGATATCCATTCAGCTCAGTGTGTGTGTGTGTGTGTGCTGATATCCATTCAGCTCAGTGTGTGTGTGTGTGTGCTGATATCCATTCAGCTCAGTGTGTGTGTGTGTGTGCTGATATCCATTCAGCTCAGTGTGTGTGTGTGTGCTGATATCCATTCAGCTCAGTGTGTGTGTGTGTGTTGATATCCATTCAGCTCAGTGTGTGTGTGTGTGTGCTGATATCCATTCAGCTCAGTGTGTGTGTGTGTGCTGATGTCATGGCACTGGGCTGCACCAATAGGCTCACTTCCCCTCAATGCAGTCTGATGCAGATTCATTATCATGCACAGTTATTTATTAAATGATGTATTCCCCAATACATTCTTTACCTTTCACTCTGGATACAAGAAATATAAATATATTGTATTATATAAAGTGAAACAAAGTCTAATGATTTTAATATTACTGATGTAAAAACATGCAGGTGGTAATTGTTGTAGGTGGTCTGTTGAGAAACTGCATTGCACGTTCTTTTTGTTGTTTAGATATGTTTCCACCAGATGGCAGTCTAACCCAATTTAACAATAGAAACTGCTTGTGCACATGAGGAACTTGGAACTATTTGTAACTAAGGAACTATGATAAACGAGTTTACCAAGCTTTTGAGGGCAGGGTGTATTTCATTTAATAAAATATTAACCAGTTTGTTTTGGTTTGGTTTGGGTTTTTTTTGTTTCAGATTCAGTTTCTCCTAACAGCACAATCCTGCTTTGAGTATGTGCGTGTTGTTTGCAAGCTGCAGTGTCAGCTGCTTCACTGGGGTGTGGGAGTGTTTCTGGGCTGATGAGAAGGTTAACGCAGCATTTCCACAGAGCCTACACTGAATTGTAATTGAATTGAACTGAAGGACATACACTGCATTGTAGAACAAAATGCAAGCCTGCCTCTTGTCAGAAAATATTCTCCACTGCAATAACTTGTATGCAGTTATCGATAAGTTTTAAATATCTTTTTATAGATGTATTTAAAAATAAGACAGATTTACGAAGCTTTTGCTCCAGTTCACTTGTGTTACAAAATGAGCAAACCCGAAGTAGCGTCCCTCTTTCCCTGTGTCTTTATTAAACCCCACAACCTGGACCACTGAGAAGAAATGTCTGGAGTCTCATTGTTGAAGAAATGTCTGGTGCCTTTAATATACTGTAAGAGTCTCATTGTTGAAGAAATGTCTGGTGCCTTAAATAAACTGTAAGAGTCTCATTGTTGAAGAAATGTCTGGTGCCTTTAATATACTGTAAGAGTCTCATTGTTGTGAGTCCCCATCATGCATGCAGTACTGTGTAGCCCATTTTACTGCACACCTGATAAATGCACCTTCGTGTCACCAGCATAACATGGAAGACAGCAGTATAGAGGGGGGGAGAGATACAGATTGATTTGTTGGAATGAATCTCCGCTTGTGTGCTAATAGGCAGCAGTGTGGAGTAGTGGTCAAGGCTCTGGACTCTTGAGGGTCGTGGGTTCAATCCCAGGTGGGGGGCACTGCTGCTGTACCCTTGAGCAAGGTACTTTACCTAGATTGCTCCAGCAAATAGGAGGCTGTGTGGTCCAGTGGTTAAAGAAAAGGGCTTGTAACCAGGAGGTCCCCTGTTCAAATCCCACCTCAGCCACTGACTCATTGTCAGTCAGTTAACCTCCTTGTGCTCCGTCTTAGGGGTGAGATGTAATTGTAAGTGACTCTGCAGCTGATGCATAGTTTACACACCCTAATCTTTGTAATTCGCCTTGGATAAAGGCGTCTGCTAAAATAAACAAATAATAATTGTATGTAAAAATAATGTGGTATCTTGTAACAATTGTAAGTTGCCCTGGATAAGGGTGTTGGCTAAGAAATAAATAATAATCAAGGTGAAGGTTTACTTCAGAGCTGTGTTTCACCTATTCCAACCTGGAATACTTTTAACTTGTTGGTTTTTTTTAATGACTCCAGCACAATGAGCTAGTAAAGGGAAAGGGAAAGGGAAAGGGTAGGGCAAACTTTTTTTTTTAAAAAGGAAACACCTGCTATGGGTAGCACACACTTTTGTGGGAGAAGCTCCGATACCTGTCAGTATGACACCCACACACAGAGCTACATTCTCAAAGCTCTTTACTCCAAAACGTCATTAGCATGATATTTTCATAAAGTAAGAACACACCCAATAAGGTTATCAAACCAGAAATAAACGGGATGTGTCATACTGGGGTAGAATTGTAAATGGTGTTTTTATTTTATTTTTACCATCAGACAAAAACCATGCTAATGAGAATGTGTAGTAAATAGGTTTAAAGTAAGGTACAGTACTTTATTTAAAAAAAACAGTGCTAGTGACGATTTAGAGTTCATGGCTTTGAGAACCTAACAACCCTATTGTTTTTTATTTAGCAGACGCCTTTATCCAAGGCGACTTACAGAGACTAGGGTGTGTGAACTATGCATCAGCTGCAGAGTCACTTACAACTACGTCTCACCCGAAAGACGGAGCACAAGGAGGATAAGTGACTTGCTCAGGGTCACACAATGAGTCAGTGGCTGAGGCGGGATTTGAACCGGGGACCTCCTGGTTACAAGCCCTTTTCTTTAACCACTGGACCACACAGCCTCCTGAGACTAGGGTGTGTGAACTATGCATCAGCTGCAGAGTCACTTACAACTACGTCTCACCCGAAAGACGGAGCACAAGGAGGATAAGTGACTTGCTCAGGGTCACACAATGAGTCAGTGGCTGAGGCGGGATTTGAACCGGGGACCTCCTGGTTACATGCCCTTTTCTTTAACCACTGGACCACACAGCCTCCTGTGGTTGTTGCAAGTCAGCTGTGGCAGAGGGATGGTCACAGGAGCTTGGCTGGCAGGTGCTTCCATAACCGAAACTATAAAACTCTCTCTCTCTCTCTCTCTCTCTCTCTCTCTCTCTCTCTCTCTCTCTCTCTCTCTGAAATGAAGACTTTGCTGTTCACTGCCAAGATGTATATCTCAAGGGTTCTATCCTGGTTCAATCCATCTGTTGTACCACTCCATCACAGTACAGGCTCTTGTGGGGGTCCACAGTCAGCGTCAATGAACTCTTAATTCACAATACTTAAAGCACTGCTTAACAGCTGCGTTTTGTGAAAACTCTGTCCAGTTTTCTTGTATGTAGGGTGACAGTGAAAACCCTGACAGCTGTCATGTGGTATGCTGCACTGTACCACCCTGTTAGTGGGATATGTCTGTCTGTCCCTCGCATACCTGCAGTATTTTATGCCATGTAACCATGCAAACAGATACAACACAACACAAAACCAATGTGCCAAGTAATTGCTGCCCTGTCATCATATTGTCACTATAAGAACGCAACTGTTCAGCCGTATCCTGCTGATCGGGTTCCTTTAGCTCCGCCCACAAGCCTTGCATTGTGCTGGACCTGCTGTCACTTTACCTGCAGTGCCCAGGTGTAAATTACACAGCGCAAATACAATACAATACAATACCGCGAATTACCTGTGCAACTTCACCTGGGCCACTGCGCAGGGAGGGCGAGTCGGAGAGTGTGTGAGACTGAGACAGAGACACACGGCGTTTCTGCTGTTGATCCTTCAGCGAGGGATAAAGTCCAATGGGGATTGTGCCAGTGCGGCAGGCGACATAATAAGACACTTCGCTTCGGATAGTCCGAGTCCCAGAGAGGAATGGCGCTGGAAGCGTGAATGAACAGTCACAAGTGAAGAAAATAAGGGGAAAAGGGAAAGGATCGCGTTCTGTTTACTGGTAAGCCAACTGTTGATATTAGCCTATTATGATAATGATGGTTTTATAAAACAATATGTATTAATGCAGTTATTAATTTGAAAAGTAAGGCCATCAGAAGTTTGGAAATGCGATTACTTTATTATTAAATATCACATTTTCTACTGAGTTTGTGCATACACATTTAAATGAATGTTTTATTCCGTGCTCATATAATCAGAATTAAATTCGTGTTTTATTCCATGCTCATATAATCCCATTTAAATTCATGTTTTATTCCGTGCTCATATAATCAGAATTAAATTCATGTTTTATTCCATGTTCATATAATGGTGTTAGTTTGGTGAACTTGTTAAATACAAACAAACTATTAATTCACATAAATTCAGCGTTCATTCAATAAGACCCCTTGCTATAGTTAATATGCGTGTACTGGACCTTCACTTTACAGTATGGTACTTGCCTATTGCAAATTACCAATTGTTTGCTGTATAATTGTGTTTAAAATGCCATCTGTCCATGTGTGTTGCCTCGGCGATTCTTTACAGTGACTGGGAACTGTAGTCAGGAGACACAAAGAACAACAGAAATAAGCCTGAGGAGAGTTGCATGGATACTGTAGACTCAGAACTGAGGAGAGTTGCACGGATACTGTAGACTCAGAACTGAGGAGAGTTGCACGGCTACTGTGTGTGTGTGTGTGTGTGTGCTGCACTCTACCAGGGTGTGTGAGCACCATGGATAATTAATAAACCCTTTGCCTAGCTACCTTATATAGTTTGTACCCGTGGGATGCGTGACTTAGACAGGTTAATGTAAGATGGCATGTTTGATAACAGAGCTGCTTGGCACTGTATCAAGAATTGGCTTTTGATTGCGTATTTACGAGCATGCCAAATATCGTGCTTCTAGGACAAAGTTCACTCTTCCCCTCATATTGTAAGCATAGCAGCTGGGGTCACCTATAGGGAACAGTGTAGAAAGGTATTGTAATCCAGGTTTAGTCAAACTGTCAAACTGTCTGGGGATGCTTTGATACCGCAAAATGATTTTCACTGTTCCTGAGATTCGTCACCCAGCCCCTCAACTTCGACCCCAGGCCTCCAGAGGTGAAAGGCTAGTCTGACCCAGCCCCTCAACTTCGACCCCAGGCCTCCAGAGGTGAAAGGCTAGTCTGACCCAGCCCCTCAACTTCGACCCCAGGCCTCCAGAAGTGAAAGGCTAGTCTGGTGCAAGACCATTAACCCAGTGCACCACCTACCCCTAAGAGAAAGATGGAAGTCTAGTCTATGGCAGTAACATTAACACACTGTGCCACGTAGCCACCTCCAGAGAGAGGTGAAAGGCAGGTGTAGGGCATTAGGCACAGCCGCATGGAAACATACATACTGTACTTTATCATTAATGAATGCTTTTCCCTGCACAGACAGCAGATTGGGGGGTGTCCCCTGTGCCCTGAGTGATGAGGGAAGCTAGCAGGGTAATTGCTGTGTGTTTCTGCAGGATTCGTTCTTGTGTTGTAAACAGTGTCATCATGGGAAAGGAGCCTCTTGGGGGGGGGGACTGCAGGCAAACAGGCTGCAGGAGGAGCTCCCTGTCGCTGCACAGCTCTCCAAAGAGACAGTTTAGAGGATTGGACCATGATGCTGTCGTCTGTAAAAGACTAGGAGTGTGTGATAACAGGGCGGTTGTCATGTTACTGTCGGCATTTCTAGACATGCCTTTAAACACACACTTCCTTGGAAATTGAAGAACGTAATAAAGTTTGTTTCACGTGCGTGAGGTTTTTCCGGTGAGCCCTTGTTTCTCAGAGCATGGGTTGAATGTTTTGTTGTGCAAATCTGCGCGTGTTGAAAATGGCTCAGAAGGTGTTACAGTAAAACGTTCCTCTTGAGTTTGAGTGGAGGGAGGCTTGTGAACAGAGCCCGTGTGGGAGCCGCTGTGGCCCGTAGAATGTTTCTCTGGTACGACGCTGTGTCCGATCAGCCCCCGCGCTGCCAGCTGTGTGGCTCAGCCCCTCCGCATTGTAAAGAATGTGGTTAACAAGGGCACCATGGCAACAGCAGAGTCAACTGCAAAGCAACCAGGCAACAATAGCCCCGTTTTTCAACGACAGCATAAAGAAACCTGTTTGAGTATAACCCGTTTCAGCTATTCCTTTGCTATGCTTTGTGCTTGGCTCTGATTTAGTAAAGGGTGCTGTGCGTTTGCCGTGGTATGGACCTGCACTGGGGCAATTAGCTCCTGTCAGGACACCTGTTAAGCTGCAGAATCAGAGTGTTAGCAGTTCAGAATTGGAGTGTTAGCAGTTCAGAATTGGAGTGTTAGCAGTTCAGAATCGGAGTGTTAGCAGTTCAGAATCGGAGTGTTAGCAGTTCAGAATCGGAGTGTTAGCAGTTCAGAATCGGAGTGTTAGCAGTTCAGAATCGGAGTGTAAGCAGTTCAGAATCGGAGTGTTAGCAGTTCAGAATCAGAGTGTTAGCAGTTCAGAATCAGAGTGTTAGCAGTTCAGAATCAGAGTGTTAGCAGTTCAGAATCAGAGTGTTAGCAGTTCAGAATCGGAGTGTTAGCAGTTCAGAATCAGAGTGTTAGCAGTTCAGTGGCCTGGTGGAATGTTGAGGGACAATCCAATCAATAGATCTGTTTGTTCCCACTGTAACCCTTCGACCTCTGAGATGCAACCTTGTGGTTACAGCATTGCTCATCCCTCACTTAAACACGAGAGAGATAAGATACTGTGTGTTATTAACATAGTACACTGATAATATACTGTAATGATATTGGATCACTTTGTGTGCATTTTAAAAAGGGGTTGACAGTTGTAGACAATGCCATTCCCTGTTCAGTGTCCCGCTGTCGTTGTGGACCAAACCAGTTTAAAATAATCCTGTTCTTATTTCTCCCTGAAATCCTGGAGTTACTTGAGGTTTTATTTTTTCTTCCTTCAAAACATTTTTCAAACTCAAATCTGCTTTGAAGAACAAACAAACGTCAGTGATTCGTGTTAGCTTGCGGAGCCAGTTAAGTTGATAAACAGGTTCCTGAAATATTTGAAAGGAGGATGTGACCCACGCTTGGTCTGAACCAGCTCATAATGACGAATGCTTTGTTTTTCTTTTAATTCACCCCGAGAGTCTTTTCTAATGGATGTGATGAGAAAGCATCAAGCGGCTGTTACCTTATAAAAGTGTACCATCATAAGAGCAGAGCAAAGTGTAATAAAGCACAGTGAAAGCATGGTAAAGCACAGGGAAGCCCTGTAAATCCCAGAGAGGTATGATAAACCATGATAAAGTATGATAAATGCATCGTATAACCATGGGAGAGATTAGTGGGCAAATGTAACGTGGTGAACTGTCATAAGGGCAATGCTGTCGCTTCGGCCTGAAGCTTTTTTTTTTTTTTTTTTTTACAAAGCCCTAAGGAGTGAATAACCTTTGACTGGCCTGCATAAGCACACAGCTGTTTTACAAAAAAATGACTGGATCACAGTAATGTGTGTTTAAAACCCTCCTACAGAAAACCTCCCTCTGCAATCCTCGCTCAGTGATTAACCTGCGCTTTACCAGTGACTTACGAGCAGGGTGGGTTACTGAGACAGGAATTCATTACAGTCCTGTGAACCATGGCAGGAGCATCGCAGAGTGTGGGAACCCGAACCAAAGTTCACCATAGTAAAACACGGCAAAGTGTTAGAAAGCATGGTAAAAGCATGGTAAAGCATCGGTAAGCTTTGTAAAGCCCAGAGAGGATTACTGTGCAAATATATAAGGGCATGGATGGTGCAAGACAAAAAAAGCACAGGAAATGCATTGTTTACAGTCCTAATGATGTGGCATTGTAAAGTGAGGCATGGTAAAAGCCTGGTGAAAGCATGAGGAGATGTGCTTCACAGTTACCGTGCTCATTAACCAGGACAAACTTGTACCATTACAGTTCTAGTTTTGTCAATCTTAAGCACAGGTGTGTGTTCGTTTCACAGTCAATGGCAGTTTTCTTTATTGTTCCTGGCATCATCCCGGTAACTCTACCCCAGCAGTATGGCACAGCCTGGAGCTTTGCTGATCCTGGTAATCCAGCCCAACGTTGGCAACATTCATTCTGCAGCGTTCAGCTTTCTGCTAACCCTAATAGCTGCACCCTCCCCTCAGCCCCCTTCTTACAACGGTGCTGCAGTGTACCAGCAGGGTAGAGTGACTGAAATGGGCAACACATTTATAAAAAGGTTTTCAATAGGTCACTTTTTCCCCCAAAGTTCCCCAAACTGCTGGTTTTGCTGGTAGAACACCAGTAGCAAAGTCTCTATAAAGGATCAGTATTTTACACTAAGAGGAAGGAGAAGAGAGATGAAAGAGAGAGAGAGAGAGAGAGAGAGAGAGAGAGAGAGAGAGAGAGAGAGAGAGAGAGAGAGAGAGACTGTCCTGTGCATGAAAGTGTTAACAGATACTGTAGCTCAGGTCTGGGCAGCTCGCTTGTCTCTCTCAGAAGCTAATAATCAGTGAGAGCCGTGTTTGGGAGTTTAAAAACACTGAAATTAGCATTGAGTCTGAGAGGAATGTTGTTTGCTGTAGGTTACAGAGTGTGACAGATAATGGGACGATCACCAAAACAAATGGACTCTAGCTTAGAAGAAATTCAAAACAAGCCCTAACCCTAACCCCAGCCCTAACGCCAACCCTAACCCTAACCCTAACCCTAACGCCAGCCCTAACCCTAACCTTTACCCTAACGCCAGCCCTAACCCTAACCCTAACCCTAACGCCAGCCCTAACCCTAACCCTAACGCCAGCCCTAACCCTAACCCTAACGCCAGCCCTTACCCTAACCCTAACGCCAGCCCTAACCCTAACCCTACTCCTTACACTGCTGTCCAGTAGGGGGTGCTGAAGTGTGTATTTAAGGATGGTTCTGGGTGTAGCTATAAAGAGAAGCTGTCCAGTAGGGGGTGCTGAAGTGTGTATTTACGGATGGTTCTGGGTGTAGCTATAAAGAGAAGCTGTCCAGTAGGGGGTGCTGAAGTGTGTATTTATGGATGGTTCTGGGTGTAGCTATAAAGAGAAGCTGTCCAGTAGGGGGTCCCTTTCAGTCCGGGTCTTTGGTTCATTCAAGAAATGAATAATATATCGACCCCTTACAATATACCTAGCCTGTTCCTGAAGAGAATGCCAAATCTGTTAATTACACAGTGCCACGAAATCCCTGAGCGGACTAGCACTCTGGTAAATGTCTAAGGGGCAGGAGAGTTTATTGGGCTTCAAAGGCCCTATTTACTGGTCATGTCACGCAGTTATTTCACTGCTGATAATATCCTAATGAAAAACGAACACAGCTTGAACACAAGCAGGACTGCAAGCCCAGAGCCTTCAGGGTGACCCATGCATTTGCTGAGGCCGTTGTTATGGGTCCCTAGCGCAGGCTTCGAACCCTGTTCCGCACGAGAGGCTGCAGGGCAGTGATGTAACTGCTCCCATGTATTCAGGGAGGGCAGTAATAAACCAGCAGCGAGATTAATGACACCAGCAATGAATTTAAAGGGAGACTGCAGGATTGCTGTTTAAAAGTAAGGGTTTTGGAAACATTACATTCCAGTGGGTTGAAATTAATGAGTTATATTAATGCATATTAATAAATAATGAGTTATACTAATTCGTATTTGAATATACTTTCTGATGATTGTGGGTCAGCAATGGGGTCACTCAGTAGGCGTTATCTGTTTGTGTATCAGTACCACAGAGGCAGATCTACCTACGCCTTCACTGCTAGAAACCCATCAAACTGGACTGCCAGCTCTCTCACACTGGAGTCAGAGCTGCTGCCAGCTCTCTCACACTGGAGTCAGAGCTGCTGCCAGCTCTCTCACACTGGAGTCAGAGCTGCTGCCAGCTCTCTCACACTGGAGTGGGAGCTGCTGCCAGCTCTCTCACACTGGAGTCGGAGCTGCTGCCAGCTCTCTCACACTGGAGTCGGAGCTGCTGCCAGCTCTCTCACACTGGAGTCAGACCTGCTGCCAGCTCTCTCACACTGGAGTCAGAGCTGCTGCCAGCTCTCTCACACTGGAGTCAGAGCTGCTGCCAGCTCTCTCACACTGGAGTCAGAGCTGCTGCCAGCTCTCTCACACTGGAGTCAGACCTGCTGCCAGCTCTCTCACACTGGAGTCAGAGCTGCTGCCAGCTCTCTCACACTGGAGTCAGAGCTGCTGCCAGCTCTCTCACACTGGAGTCAGAGCTGCTGCCAGCTCTCTCACACTGGAGTCAGAGCTGCTGCCAGCTCTCTCACACTGGAGTCAGAGCTGCTGCCAGCTCTCTCACACTGGAGTCAGAGCTGCTGCCAGCTCTCTCACACTGGAGTCAGAGCTGCTGCCAGCTGTTTCACACTGGAGTCAGAGCTGCTGCCAGCTCTCTCACACTGGAGTCAGAGCTGCCTTTGGTTTTCTCTCTCTCTCTCTCGGAGGTCTGGGGTCTCATTGTTAACAGTCCTTCTTCCTTCTCTTTCAGTTGGATGCCTTCAAACACCATGAGTCACGCGGGACTTCCGAACGGACGTGCAGAGTAAGTGAACACTGTGGGGGGAGAATCGGAGCGTGAGGTGTCTGTTATAGAATCACTAGAGTCTCAATGAGAGTGTGTTACACTGTGAGTGAGGTGTCTGTTATAGAATCACTAGAGTCTCAATGAGAGTGTGTTACACTGTGTGTGAGGTGTCTGTTATAGAATCACTAGAGTCTCAATGAGAGTGTGTTACACTGTGTGTGAGGTGTCTGTTATAGAATCACTAGAGTCTCAATGAGAGTGTGTTACACTGTGTGTGAGGTGTCTTATAGAATCACTAGAGTCTCAATGAGAGTCTCACACTCGCTTCTTGTTTTTGCAGTGGGCTGGCTCGCTCAGACAGCACGGCGAACAAACTCAGCGCCAAAGCTTTGTATGGTAAGGGTGCTTTATTAAAACCATTGGTTCAGACACTGCTGGCTGGTGTTTGAGTGACTCTCTCCAGGTCAGCATCAGCAGGGAAGGCGACTGGTGACTTGTGGTGGGAAGCTAGCTGTTATGGTGTGTGTATGTGTGCGTGCGTGCGTGTGTGCGTGCGTGCGTGGCGTGCGCGTCGGTGGCGTCGTGTGGTGCGTGCGTGCGGGTGTGTGTGTGTGTGTGTGTGTGTGTGTGTGTGTGTGTGTGTGTGTGTGTGTGTGTGTGTGCGTGCGGGCGTGCGTGCATGCGCGTGCGTGTGTGTGTCGTGGCGGAGTGCGTGCGGGTGTGTGTGCGTGCGTGCGTGTGTGTGTGTGTGTGTGTGTGTGTGTGTGTGTGTGTGTGTGTGTGTGTGTGTGTGTGCGTGCGTGCGGGGTGTGTGCGTGCGTGTGTGTGCGTGCGTGGGGGGAGGGGTACTGGTTCCTGTGGGATGGCAGCAGCTTGTACTGGACAGGGCTCTGGGGTTGTGTTTCTGAACCCCTGCAGAGTGCATTGGTACATCCTGCTTGTTATATTCCTGTATTAGCACCCTGGTCTGTGCGTTTGCATCTCCTCCACTCGCTCGTTCTTGATCATTATCGAAAGCCTCCAGGAATGCAGTCTAACCTCATGTCTTGTTTGGCATTCTGGTTGTGTGACTGAAAACACACAGTGCATTGAGATTGCGAACCTCTGCTCTTGTTTTATTTAGTGATCTATGAGGAGGACCGTGTGTAAAATGAACAATG
>CM060264.1:32205114-32222614 GCA_030684275.1 Acipenser oxyrinchus oxyrinchus
AAAATAAACTTTAAAAATTCAACGAGAAACGTTTTTCTCAGTGGGAGGGATGGCAGGCGGCTCAGTCTTCGGCTCATGTCTTCCAGTTTATTTTTGTATCGCGCTACTGGTTGTATTGTGATCTGCCCAGATATCTGAGAACTCAGCGTTTATTGAGGAAGTGTCTTTTATTTAATGCAGATTTTATCCACTGTGCCCTTTAGCATTGTGACTGGGATCATTTACCATGCTTTCACAATACCTTAACCCTCTGTAGTAATACCAAATGATATTTTAAAATGCAGTGATAAACGTTTAGACTGGAAGTCTTTCTCAGTGTCTTCAGTGTGAAGTCAATGATAAACGTTTAGACTGGAAGTCTTTCTCAGTGTCTTCAGTGTGAATTCAATGATAAACGTTTAGACTGGAAGTCTTTCTCAGTGTCTTCAGTGTGAATTCAATGATAAACGTTTAGACTGGAAGTCTTTCTCAGTGTCTTCAGTGTGAATTCAGTTATAAATGTTTCAGCAGGAGTTGCAGTCTGGTACACTGCAGTAAATGAACATGCCCAGTAAGTTTCTGTCTTATCTGTGATGATGTAGCCTGGGGTATAATTTGATCAGATATATTAGAGCTAGTCATAAAAGAGCCTGCTTCAACACAAGGTTAACACACTGTGCTGTGATGTCTTTTACCGTGGAACTCTGCAGTGAATGAATGTGAACTGTACTACAGTATCATTTTCAGGAGGGATAGATGCACTTCTGGTCAGGGATAGATGCACTTCTCCTCAGCTCCTACCCCCCCTCCCCTAATCCGAGTCGACAATCAGAACAAGCAGCAGCAGTGACTCACATCAATCCATCAATAAAGATGATCATCTCCGCTTACCAGCACACACACGCACGCACGCACCCACGCACGCACACAAGCACGCACGCACAAACGCACGCACGCCTGCTGAGCTGGAGAACGGATGGGGGGTCAAGTCATGTTTCATCACAGCTGTGACATCATTGCAGGGAGCGAGGGGGTTTGTGTGTGGTGGTGGTGGGGGGGGGGGGGGGTTTAAGGTTCAAGAATTTAGAATGCAGGCAGGTTTCGTTTATCAGGAAAAGGGCACAGTTATTATGTTATGGCTGTAGGGCATTGTGAGGGGCATTTTAAATAATGCGCTTAAAGGAAACAGTGGAGGTTGATCTGATTGACCTGTACCCCACTGAGATAAGCCAGGTTTGTTTTTTTGAGAATGCTGCAGCTTTTATTACTGTTTACAGTTTTTGTATCGACCAGCAACCTGACTCTCCATGCCACTCTCAGTGATTGATTTCCCATGCTGGTGTGAGCTTTCTGTGCTTGCACTATTCTCTGATAGGCTACGCTCTGCTCTTACTATGGCAGACAAGGAGAGTTTTCACAAAGGACTCCCCAGTTCAGTGTGTGTAGAGCTCCCCAGTTCAGTGTGTGTAGAGCTCCCCAGTTCAGTGTGTGTAGAGCTCCCCAGTTCAGTGTGTGTAGAGCTCCCCAGTTCAGTGTGTGTAGAGCTCCCCAGTTCAGTGTGTGTAGAGCTCTCCAGTTCAGTGTGTGTAGAGCTCCCCAGTTCAGTGTGTGTAGAGCTCCCCAGTTCAGTGTGTGTAGAGCTCCCAGTTCAGTGTGTGTAGAGCTCCCCAGTTCAGTGTGTGTAGAGCTCCCCAGTTCAGTGTGTGTAGAGCTCCCCAGTTCAGTGTGTGTAGAGCTCTCCAGTTCAGTGTGTGTAGAGCTCCCCAGTTCAGTGTGTGTAGAGCTCCCCAGTTCAGTGTGTGTAGAGCTCCCCAGTTCAGTGTGTGTAGAGCTCCCCAGTTCAGTGTGTGTAGAGCTCTCCAGTTCAGTGTGTGTAGAGCTCCCCAGTTCAGTGTGTGTAGAGCTCCCCAGTTCAGTGTGTGTAGAGCTCCCCAGTTCAGTGTGTGTAGAGCTCCCCAGTTCAGTGTGTGTAGAGCTCCCCAGTTCAGTGTGTGTAGAGCTCCCCAGTTCAGTGTGTGTAGAGCTCCCCAGTTCAGTGTGTGTAGAGCTCCCCAGTTCAGTGTGTGTAGAGCTCCCCAGTTCAGTGTGTGTAGAGCTCCCCAGTTCAGTGTGTGTAGAGCTCCCCAGTTCAGTGTGTGTAGAGCTCCCCAGTTCAGTGTGTGTAGAGCTCCCCAGTTCAGTGTGTGTAGAGCTCCCCAGTTCAGTGTGTGTAGAGCTCCCCAGTTCAGTGTGTGTAGAGCTCCCCAGTTCAGTGTGTGTAGAGCTCCCCAGTTCAGTGTGTGTAGAGCTCCCCAGTTCAGTGTGTGTAGAGCTCCCCAGTTCAGTGTGTGTAGAGCTCTCCAGTTCAGTGTGTGTAGAGCTCTCCAGTTCAGTGTGTGTAGAGCTCCCCAGTTCAGTGTGTGTAGAGCTCCCCAGTTCAGTCGCACACAGGGAAGGAAACAGTTAAAAGAAAGGAAGCCTCCCTCACCTTCCGTTGGTTTTGGCTTTTGGAAAGCAAGCTGAATAAATGGAGCGCGGCTCTTGTCAGGAGTTACCAGCCCTGCTGTAATGCATGCAATGTTTTATGCACTCAGCCCTTTGTTTTGTGGGACAGTAAGCTTGCATTAAGTCATAAAAGCTGAGACAAACACTGAGACATACAAACACAATAACAAAGAGCTGCCTGGGACTGAGCTGACCTCTGGGGTGAACCAGCCAGGCAGGCAGGCAGGCAGGCAGGCAGGCAGGCAGAAATCAAACACCATTATTTGTAGGTATAAATAGTAAATAGTACAGTACACTGCTCCACCCAGCAGCCATTAATGGCAGGGATTAAATGGGCACAGCAAAATGAGCAACAACAAAAGAGAAGCAAAGCAAAGTCCTGACACGCACACACACGCTTCCAAACACATCTGTGTACTTATCGATGTGGGAGCTTGACCCACACACCCACTTTTGTTTTTCACTGAGCTCGTATGCTCGCACTTTGCCTTCACCACATTGGATTATTCTTACATCTCCTCTTGATTTACTGCTTCCTGTCTGCTTGTGGTTAACCAGGAATTCAGCAAAACCGAACCCCTTCTTTTCAGACCAGTCTTCATTAGGTTTTTGTGCCTTTTGTTTTTCCCCACAAAGTGCCTTGTTATTGTATTTTGCAATGCCAGAGCAGGTGTGCTCAGCACTGCCTGCTGTTTAGATGAACTGAACAGACCGTCTCTCTCTCCCCCCTGCCTCCGCTCTCAGGTGTCGTGTTGTCCGGTCCTGGCAGCTCCTCTGCAGCCACACACGCACGGACACACACACACACACACACACGCACACACACAGACACACACGCACGGACACACACACACACACAGACACACACGCACGGACACACAAACACGCACACACACACGGACACACACACGCACACACCGCCTCACTGACAGGGGGAGGCATGGCAGAGAGCCCAGACCAAGCCAGGCTGCACAACAGCTCCATTACACTGACACACTTAGCCTGTCTGAGTGCCACTTCCCATACCCAGATATACCTTGCTAAAAACCTGGCTATTTTGTAAGTCACATCCTCATTGGAACCTATTAGCAGCTACTACACTCTGAGAGAGCAGGTCTCACTCTCAGATTATTCTTGTAGTATAATATGCCTGTGTAGCTGCGTCGTTGCTGCCTTTTAAGGATTAGTGTAATCCCATTGCGAAACTAACTACATTCTGCTGTACTTGGGATTGAACCACTTTCATGTGAATAGAAAGGACTCCACATTAGCCTGTCTTTACTGGACAGTAAGAGCAATGATCGTTCTCATGAGGTGTGGAGCACGCTGCTGTTCTTTCCAGGGGTGTATGAGGGAGTGGGCTGCAGATGCTGCAGTATCTATGGGATTGAGAGACAATGCCAGTGCAGGTTATTACAGAGCGTTCAGCCCCCAGCAGCTTCTTCTGTCTTCCAGCCCCTGTGTGTGTGAGTGGAAAAGGGCTTCAAGTTATCATGGCCAAAGCAAATCTACACTTCCCTATCGCTTGGCCGCTGTTTGACTTCTCAAATAAATAAAAAAAAAGGCAAACCTGCCAGTAACAGAAAATAATAGTCAGAGAGCAGCGAAGGTAAACAGATCTTCACATAAAGGAAACTCTATCCAGATCACTGTGTACAGGTGTGAAGCAGCTGATAAGAGGAGCTGCTCCAATGGCACAAGGCTGCTAGCAGGACCGGGTATCTGAGTATTGTGAAGGTACAGTCACGCCCCCAACTATTCACTATCGTGCCTTAACTTTTAAAGGGACGTTTCGTACCGTCCACGTTATCTTGGGTTTTCTTGTCTTGGGTGTTCTGTATGCATCTCTGCTGTTGTTTCCAGAGAGATCGTTATTCACCACTTTGCGGTTTGGAACTTGGCTTCAGGAGACTTGGTTTCAGGCTGCTGCACGGCACACCAGGGGAGACCTGGGGAAGTCACATTGAAACAGCTTTGGCAGGTTTTACAGTTGACTCTTACAAGCTTCATCAGCGCATGCAGTTCATGCAACACCTGCTGTCAGGCATGTCATCTAAGCTCTGCCTTTAATTCACATATTATTTATCTTGTATCTCCTTCAGCATCATGCAAGCACTTGTGTGCAGATTATAAGGAAGTTACTTACGGCATGAATAAAACAAGTGTTCCAAAAAGATTCATCTGATTATTATTATTTTTTTTAAATTAAATATCCTGCACGGTTATGCAAATAGAGCCGGAAAGCTATCACTGGGGGAGGTGCTCCTGTGTGTGATGCTATCACTGGGGGAGGTGCACCTGTGTGTGATGCTATCACTGGGGGAGGTGCTCCTGTGTGTGATGCTATCACTGGGGGGAGGTGCTCCTGTGTGTGATGCTGTGCTGGGGGGAGGTGCTCCTGTGTGTGATGCTGTCGCTGGGGAGGTGCTCCTGTGTGTGATGCTGTGCTGGGGGGAGGTGCTCCTGTGTGTGATGCTATCACTGGGGGAGGTGCTCCTGTGTGTGATGCTATCACTGGGGAGGTGCTCCTGTGTGTGATGCTATCACTGGGGGAGGTGCTCCTGTGTGTGATGCTATCACTGGGGGAGGTGCTCCTGTGTGTGATGCTATCACTGGGGGAGGTGCTCCTGTGTGTGATGCTGTGCTGGGGAGGTGCTCCTGTGTGTGATGCTATCACTGGGGAGGTGCTCCTGTGTGTGATGCTATCACTGGGGGAGGTGCTCCTGTGTGTGATGCTATCACTGGGGGAGGTGCTCCTGTGTGTGATGCTATCACTGGGGGAGGTGCTCCTGTGTGTGATGCTATCACTGGGGGAGGTGCTCCTGTGTGTGATGCTATCACTGGGGAGGTGCTCCTGTGTGTGATGCTATCACTGGGGAGGTGCTCCTGTGTGTGATGCTATCACTGGGGAGGTGCTCCTGTGTGTGATGCTGTCGCTGGGGAGGTGCTCCTGTGTGTGATGCTATCACTGGGGAGGTGCTCCTGTGTGTGATGCTATCACTGGGGAGGTGCTCCTGTGTGTGATGCTATCACTGGGGAGGTGCTCCTGTGTGTGATGCTATCACTGGGGAGGTGCTCCTGTGTGTGATGCTATCACTGGGGAGGTGCTCCTGTGTGTGATGCTATCACTGGGGAGGTGCTCCTGTGTGTGATGCTATCACTGGGGAGGTGCTCCTGTGTGTGATGCTATCACTGGGGAGGTGCTCCTGTGTGTGATGCTATCACTGGGGAGGTGCTCCTGTGTGTGATGCTATCACTGGGGAGGTGCTCCTGTGTGTGATGCTATCACTGGGGAGGTGCTCCTGTGTGTGATGCTATCACTGGGGAGGTGCTCCTGTGTGTGATGCTATCACTGGGGAGGTGCTCCTGTGTGTGATGCTGTGCTGGGGGGAGGTGCTCCTGTGTGTGATGCTATCACTGGGGGAGGTGCTCCTGTGTGTGATGCTGTCACTGGGGGAGGTGCTCCTGTGTGTGATGCTATCACTGGGGGAGGTGCTCCTGTGTGTGATGCTGTGCTGGGGGGAGGTGCTCCTGTGTGTGATGCTATCACTGGGGGAGGTGCTCCTGTGTGTGATGCTGTGCTGGGGGGAGGTGCTCCTGTGTGTGATGCTATCACTGGGGGAGGTGCTCCTGTGTGATGCTATCACTGGGGGAGGTGCTCCTAATCATGCTGGTGTGAAATCAGGTCTCCCCTGGCAACAGGCTCGTGGTTGTTGAGCCCGTTGCTAAGCAAAGGACGCATTGAAGTTCCTTGCATATTGAAATGGGGTGGGGCATTACTGGATTTCATAATCAAAACGTTTTACCGATTTTATATCTCTGAAATTCTCCGATGACTGTCCTGGAAATCGCTAGATTTGTAGCTAGTTGCTTTTGACAACGAATCTCGCCAAGTCAGCCCTTAAAGTCACTAGATTTGGTGAGAAATTTGCAAAATTGGCAACACTGCTTGAAGGCGAAAAAAAAATAATTGATTTCCGCACAGCTTATTATTGCCTTGACACAACAAGGAAAAGAGAAAAGAGATCGCTTCATTGGCGCCCAGGAGGTTGTGCGCCATTTAAGCACTTTCATAACACATCGGTAAAGATGATTTCATTCTTTAAAGTGAATTCTTCAGTTAAGGATCTGCCTATTTAAGAAACGCAATACGGTACAATGAAAATACAATGTGTGAAGTAACCTACGTATCCTGTATCAATTGCTATTTATAACTCTGAGCTGATGCATGGTGGTAGAATCCATTGATCATAAATATTGTCATTGTAGAGCTGACAGTAGATCAGTAGATGTCACTACCGTTTGCAACCAGAGTGATGATTGCATATAGATGTATATAGTTTTGTGAGGATGTAAAAAAAAAAAATATGGTGTACAATAATTTGTTTATACGTTGATATATAAATTTTAAAAAAAGGAATGAAAAAGGAGGGCGGCAAACTTTCGTTCCCTGCATTCCCTTCAGCCCGACTCACTGCTTCTTTTCTCCTGTCCCCCCATGCAGAACAGAGGAAGACGTATTCACACTCTAATGTCATCATGCAGGAGACGTCTCAGTACCATGTGGAGGTAAGAGGGGTGCACTGGGGTACACTGGGGAACCTCAGAGCCTTGCTCCACCAATCAGGAAGCTCACGACCACAATGCAGATGACTCCGGAACATTCCGATAGAACGTCCAGCAGGACAGAAGGAACAGTGAACAGGGACAGATAAATACATCTGCAGATCTGAGATTGAATCAGTTTAAAATAACAGGAAAGGCACCGATAGCAGCCTTGCCCTTATAGAAGGATACCGCAATAAATTTGCACAGCAATTTTGCATTTTTCCTCCTTCCCATGGTTATACTCTGCTTTTCTCATAGTTTACCCTGGTTTGCATTTTTTTGATTGTGGTTTACCATACCTCTTTGCTCTTCAGAATGCTTACCTGTGCTTTACCACGCTTTATTACACTTTGCTGTGCTTTTACTGTGGGAAACTTTTATAAGGGTTAGTTTACCATGTGTTTAATTATGCTTTACCAATATGCATTTCCATCCCTCTCTGTGCTTTACAAAGCTTGTCTATGCTTTACCAGACCTCTCTGTGCTTTACAATGCTTCCCTATGCTTTACCAGACCTCTCTGTGCTTTACAATGCTTCCCTATGCTTTACCAGACCTCTCTGTGCTTTACAATGCTTCCCTGTGCTTTACCAGACCTATCTGTGCTTTATTACCCTCTGCTGTGCTTTTATAAGGGTTAGCTCTGATTGCCTCTTATCTGTCTGTGTCCCTGAAGCCTACACTGTGAATGCAGTGTTTGAACCACACCTCCATTTACCGTGATTCTTCTCTGACAGTCCTGCACAAAGCAACCTGGGACCAGCTGGATATGTTCTGTAGATTGTGCTGCTTACTGTCCCATTCCCTCTGTCCCATTCCCTCACTGTCCCATTCCCTCACTGTCCCATTCCCTCACTGTCCCATTCCCTCACTGTCCCATTCCCTCACTGTCCCATTCCCTCACTGTCCCATTCCCTTACTGTCCCATCATGGCTCATTTTCAGAGTTAGACTTTGACCAGCATGCAAATGTTCTGTTTTTGTTTTATGGTGTAGCTATCATCAGTAATATGAGGGGCAAGAGCCATAAAAAAGAAATGCATCTATAAAGCTTGCATTTTTATTGCGTTTGTAGAAATCTTATTTAGTGATTTAAAAAGAAAAATTATATTTATCAGTTTAACCTCATAAAGTTTATGTTAATTATGTTTTAGAAACAATAATAATAGTATTTTAGTAATAATAATAATAATAATAATAATAATAATAATAATAATAATAATAATAATAATAATAATAATAATTAACAGGTGATAAATAAATCTTACTTGGTGAGTGAACTTTGTCCCTTGCTCTCACCAACCACATCGAAACACGTCATCAACACAAACTGTACTTTTTCAAAGAGGAGTGCCCTGACCCTGTCCCCTGACCCTATCCCCTAGCATCTGTCCACCTTCATGATGGACAAGAGCGAGTCCATCACCACGGTTGACGACGCCATTAAGAAGCTGATCCTGCTGGACTCCAAGCAGAAGATCTGGGCGCAGGAGATGCTGCTGCAGGTCACCGACACAGCCATCCGACTGCTGGACTGCGAGACACAGGTGAGAGAGGGGAGTGTAGGGGGGAGACAGGGGGGGTGTTGTGAAGATTATTAAAATTGCACACTCGGTATCTGTCCAGGGTTGCTGGTGCGCTGGTACGCCAGGACAGGAAGTGATTGCGTGTGTCTGTTTGTTTGTCCCCAGGAGGAGCTGGAGAACTTCCCCCTTCCCACAGTGCACCTGTGCCAGACAGTGCTGAACCAGACGAGCTACTCCTCTGTGCTGCTGCTCATGTGCCAGGAGGACTCTGAGCAGAACAAGCCAGACATCCACTTCTTCCACTGCGACGAGGTGGAGGTGAGAAACACTGATCCCGACCCTAATCCTAACCCTAACCCTAACCCTAACCACAAGCTCAACCCCAACCCCAACCCTACCCTCAAGCCCAACCCCAACCCCAAACCCAACTCCTAACCAGAAGCCCAACACTCAACCCCAACCCCAACCCTAACCCCAAGGCCAACACCAACCCCAAACCCAAACCCAAACCCAAACCCAACCCCAACCCCAAACCCAACCCTAACCAGAAGCCCAACACCAACCCCAACCCCAACCCTAACCCCAAGGCCAACCCCAACCCCAATCCCAAACCCAAACCCAAACCCAACCCTAACCAGAAGCCCAACACCAACCCCAAACCTAACCACAAGCCTAACTACAAGCCCAACCCTAACAGAGACCAGGAGGGTTATGGAGCTGGGGGGTCTTGGAGCTAGGTGGTTCTGGAGCTGGGGGTCTTGGAGCTGGGAGGTCTTGGAGCTGGGAGGTTCTGGAGCTGGGGGGTTCTGGAGCTGGGAGGTCCTGGAGCTAGGTGGTTCTGGAGCTGGGAGGTCTTGGAGCTAGGTGGTTCTGGAGCTGGGGGGTTCTGGAGTTGGGTGGTTCTGGAGCTGGGAGGTCCTGGAGTTGGGTGGTTCTGGAGCTGGGAGGTCCTGGAGTTGGGTGGTTCTGGAGCTGGGAGGTCCTGGAGTTGGGTGGTTCTGGAGCTGGGAGGTCCTGGAGTTGGGTGGTTCTGGAGCTGGGAGGTCCTGGAGCTGGGGGGTTCTGGAGCTGGGAGGTCCTGGAGTTGGGCGGTTCTGGAGCTGGGGGGATTTGGAGCTAGGGGTTCTGGAGCTGGGAGGTCCTGGAGTTGTGCCCCATTGGTCTGTCACTTCCTTTGCCTCACATATTGTCTAAGATCCTCTCAGCATGTCAGCGTCAGCTTCTCTGCTCTCTCGTGTCAGGCTGAGATGGTCCACGCTGACATCGACAGCGCGATCGGAGACAGCAAGCACGGCAAGAAGATGAGGCCACAGACCCTCAAGTAAGTGACAGGCTCTCTGCAGGGGGGTAAACCAGCTACTGCAGGAGAGGCTTATCAAAGCTGCACTGCACTCTGTGATCTAATCTACAAACATTACATTGTCACACTGACACACACTCACACCTACATCATGAGCGCCCTCTCCTGGAAACTGTCCTATTCTGTTCGTCTCTCACAGAAGCAGTGTGATCCCTGCCTCGTGCTCACATCTCATGTCTAAGCTGCGTGTCGTTGTTGTCGTGTGTTTCCCTCGCCAGGGTGAACCAGGAGAAGATGAAGCATCACCGCGAGTCCATCATCCCGCCAGGCCTCACTCCTAGTGGCAACGTGAAGGGTCAGCAGCAGCCACGTCCAGCTCTGCCAAAGGTGAGCAGCGCTGCACAGCCGGACACACGCGGGCTCACACTGCAGTGAGAGGGAAGAGACAGGTGCAGAGAGCAGAGCCAGATCACACTTCAATAGCATTGCTCATCACACAGGGCAATAGGGATGCAATATTCACAAAGCAGTTTATCAACTCGCTCTCTAAAAGTTTAGACATTTCTTTGTGAGGTGAAAATGTTGCAGATTTTGTTAGGGTTAGGGTTAGGGGTTAATGTTAGGGCTAAAGGGGTTAGGGTTAGGGCTGGGGTTAGGGTTAGGGTTAGGGTTAGGGTTAGGGTTAGGCTAGGGTTAGGGCTAGGCTAGGGTTAGGCTAGGGCTAGGGCTAGGGTTAGGGCTAGGGTTAGGCTAGGGCTAGGGTTAGGGCTAGGGTTAGGGCTAGGCTAGGCTAGGTTAGGCTAGGCTAGGGTTAGGTTAGGCTAGGCTAGGGTTAGGTTAGGTTAGGGTTAGGCTAGGGGGTTAGGCTAGGTTAGGCTAGGGTTAGGCTAGGTTAGGCTAGGGCTAGGGTTAGGGTTAGGCTAGGCTAGGGCTAGGGTTAGGCTAGGCTAGGCTAGGGTTAGGGTTAGGCTAGGGTTAGGGCTAGGCTAGGCTAGGTTAGGCTAGGGCTAGGGTTAGGGCTAGGGTTAGGGCTAGGCTAGGGCTAGGCTAGGGCTAGGTTAGGCTAGGCTAGGCTAGGGCTAGGGGCTAGGCTAGGCTAGGCTAGGGCTAGGCTAGGGCTAGGGTTAGGCTAGGGCTAGGGCTAGGGTTAGGCTAGGCTAGGGCTAGGGCTAGGGCTAGGGTTAGGCTAGGGTTAGGGCTAGGGTTAGGGCTAGGGCTAGGCTAGGCTAGGCTAGGCTTAGGGCTAGGCTAGGCTAGGGCTAGGGCTAGGCTAGGGTTAGGGCTAGGTTAGGGCTAGGGTTAGGCTAGGGTTAGGTTAGGCTAGGTTAGGTTAGGCTAGGTTAGGCTAGGGTTAGGCTAGGCTTAGGGCTAGGGCTTAGGTTAGGATTAGGGTTAGGTTAGGTTTAGGGTTGGGGTTAGGCTAGGTTAGGGCTGTGGTTAGGTTAGGTTGGGGTTAGGGTTAGGGTTTGGGCTGGGTTTAGGGTTAGGATTAGGGTTAGGGTTAGTTTTGGGATTTCTCCCCATCAACTCACATATCCTTACCCGCTATCCATTCCCCTGTGTTTGACTCATAGATCTCGAGAGGAGAGTCCCAGCACTCCAGGAACACGAGGAGTCTCACAAAGTGCTGGCTCAGAGGATTGAGAAAGATGTGGTGAGAGCCAGGATCACACGCTGTACCCAGTACCTCCCCCCTCTCTCTCTCTCTCTCTCTCCTTCATCACTGAGAGCCAGGATCACACGCTGTACCCAGTACCTCCCCCCTCTCTCTCTCTCTCTCTCCTTCATCACTGAGAGCCAGGATCACACGCTGTACCCAGTACCTCCCCCCTCTCTCTCTCTCTCCTTCATCACTGAGAGCCAGGATCACACGCTGTACCCAGTACCTCCCCCTCTCTCTCTCCTTCATCACTGAGAGCCAGGATCACACGCTGTACCCAGTACCTCCCCCCCCTCTCTCTCTCTCCTTCATCACTGAGAGCCAGGATCACACGCTGTACCCAGTACCTCCCCCTCTCTCTCTCCTTCATCACTGAGAGCCAGGATCACACGCTGTACCCAGTACCTCCCCCCTCTCTCTCTCTCTCCTTCATCACTGAGAGCCAGGATCACACGCTGTACCCAGTACCTCCCCCCTCTCTCTCTCTCTCCTTCATCACTGAGAGCCAGGATCACACGCTGTACCCATACCTCCCTCTCTCTCTTCTTCTTCTTCTTCTTCTTCTTCTTCTTCTTCTTCTTCTTCTTCTTCTTCTTCTTCTTGTTCTTTTCCTTCTTCTTCTTCTCCTTCTTGTTCTTCTTCTTGCTCTTCTTCTCCTTCTCCTTCTTGTTCTTGTTCTTGTTCTTCTGCTCTGTGCTGTAGCCCTTCTTCATCTCTTCACTGCCTCTCTCCCTCTCCAGCAAATCCTGAACTGCGCGCTCGACGACATCGAGATCTTCATGCTGGCTGCAGAAAGCCGAGTATGCTCAGCCAGCTGAACCAGCCAAGAGAAACAAGAAGAACAAGAAGGGGTCTGCAGGTACCTCCTCTAAACAGGAGGAGACAGGGGAGAGGGGAGAGACAGGGGTGAGGAGAGAGGGGAGAGGGGAGAGGGGAGAGGGAGAGACAGGGTGAGGAGAGAGGGGAGAGGGAGAGACAGTGGTGAGGGGAGAGAGGGAGAGGGAGAGAGGGGTGAGACAAGGTGAGGGGAGAGAGGGTGAGACAAGGGAAGAGAGGGGAGACAGGGGTGAGAGGTGAGAGGGAGAGGGAGAAGTTAAGCCAATGGTTTTCTATTATTTTTGTTGTCGTTTGTATTCTAGAGGGAATGCTGACTCTGAGGGCAAAGCCTCCATCTCATGCTGAGTTCACAGACAGTCTGCAGAAGATCAAGCTGGCCTTCAACTTGCTGGTAAGAGGAGGGCTGACTGGGGCTTCAGCTGTATCAACTGCCTTGAGCTTAGAAAGACATTTTTAACTGTTTGTCTGTCTGTCTGTCTGTCTGTCTGTCTGTCTGTCTGTCTGTCTGTGTGTGTGTCCGTCTTCACAGGCCAAGCTGAAGAATCACATTCAGAACCCCAGCGCTGCCGAGCTCGTACACTTCCTCTTCGGACCCCTGGAGCTGGTGAGGCAACACGACATAAACACACAATCACACAATCACACGCACACACTCACACACACAATTACACAATCACACACACAATCACACACACACACACACAATCACACACACACACACACACACACACACACAATCACACACACACAATCACACGTACACACACACACTCACACACACAATCACACAATCACACACACACTCACACACTCACACACACACACACACACACACACACACACACACACACACACACACACACACACACACACAATCACACAATCACACAATCACACACACACTCACACACACAATCACACAATCACTCACACACTCACACACACAATCACACAATCACACAATCACACACACACTCACACACACAATCACACAATCACTCACACACTCACACACACAATCACACAATCACACAATCACACACACACTCACACACACAATCACACAATCACTCACACACTCACACACACAATCACACAATCACTCACACACTCACACACACAATCACACAATCACTCACACACTCACACACACAATCACACAATCACACACACACTCACACACACTCACACACACAATCACACAATCACACACTCACACACACTCACACACACAATCACACAATCACTCACACACTCACACACACACAGTATAATAAAGGGTAAGGAGTGCTCAGCTTCACAATGACTCTGCATGTTAAAACCCTCAGGTGCTGCAGAGCAGTGGGGGTCCCCAGCTGCCCCGCTCCATCCTCAGCCCTCTGCTGTCCAAAGACGCCGTGGACTTCCTGCGAGGACACCTGTCCCCCAAGGAGATGAGCGTGTACGAGCTGCTGGGGGACGCCTGGACTCGCTCGCGGTGAGGACAAGCTGACATGGCCGTGTCTAGGAGCTGTTTATCACACTCTTCACACTCCACTGAGTTTCCTTTGAGGACAGATTTTTATTCTTAAGTTCCCAGGCAGTGGATGGAGGTTCATTCAGGCAGTGGATGGAGGTTCATTCATGCAGTGGATGGAGGTTCATTCATGCAGTGGATGGAGGTTCATTCATGCAGTGGATGGAGGTTCATTCATGCAGTGGATGGAGGTTCATTCATGCAGTGGATGGAGGTTCATTCATGCAGTGGATGGAGGTTCATTCATGCAGTGGATGGAGGTTCATTCATGCAGTGGATGGAGGTTCATTCATGCAGTGGATGGAGGTTCATTCATGCAGTGGATGGAGGTTCATTCATGCAGTGGATGGAGGTTCATTCATGCAGTGGATGGAGGTTCATTCATGCAGTGGATGGAGGTTCATTCATGCAGTGGATGGAGGTTCATTCATGCAGTGGATGGAGGTTCATTCATGCAGTGGATGGAGGTTCATTAATGCAGTGGATGGATGGGTCTCAGTGTGTCTCTTTCTTGGCACACAGTGTGCTGTACAATGTCTTGCCTGGTCAGGGTACTTGTGATATCAAGAGTAAACGAATGAACAGACAAACAGATGAATACCCTATAGAAGTTTACCACAGTGTTTTTACAGTTCCCCCATGCTTTTCCAGTGATTATACTCTTTTATCATAGTTTACCCTGGTTTGACATGTTTATCAATATGTTTTACCAGACCTCGCTGTTCTTTACCATGCTTTCACTATGCTTTTACTATGGGTGCTCACACACACGCACTAACACACACTCACACACACACGCTGACACACACACGCACACACACACTCACACACGCTGACACACACACTCTCACACACACACACTCTCACACACTCACACACACTCACACACACACACTCACACACACTCACACACACACACACACACACACACACACACACTCACACACACACACACACACACACACACACACACTCACACACACACACACACACACACACACACACTCACACACACACACACACACACTCACACACACACACACTCACACACACACACACACACTACACACACACTCACACACACACACACACACACACTCACACACACACACTCACACACACACACTACACACACACACTCACACACACACACTCACACACACACACACACACACACACACTCACACACACACACACACTCACACACTCACACACACACACACTGACACACACATGCACTCACACACACACACTCACACACGCTGACACACACACTCTCACACACACACACTCTCACACACTCACACACTCACACACTCACACACACACACGCTGACACACACATGCACTCACACACACACACTCACACACGCTGACACACACACTCACACACACACACTCTCACACACTGTCCTGTTCCCTCGCAGGGCGGAGTGGCCGCGGGACCAGAACGTGCCGCACTACTATCCCAAGTTCCGGAACGGCTGGGAGGCTCGCTGGAGAACTTCCACAACGTTCCTGGGAGCTGGACGGGGGGCAGCAGACGGCACCGAGCCCGGCTGAGTACCAGCGCCGGCAGTCTGAGGAGGTGAGGAGGCTGGAGCCAGAACTCCTGGATATTAGACTCTGACAAGAGCACTGGCTGAAACCTTAGAGGAATACCTGCTATAAAACTGATGAGGGCACTCCTGAAACCTTAGAGGAATACCTGCCATAAAACTGATGAGGGCACTCCTGAAACCTTAGAGGAATACCTGCCATAAAACTGATGAGGGCACTCCTGAAACCTTAGAGGAATACCTGCTATAAAACTGATGAGGGCACTCCTGAAACCTTAGAGGAATACCTGCCATAAAACTGATGAGGGCACTCCTGAAATGTGTAGTGTTTACTCTAATAACAGTGCCAAAGGCATTAGCCAAACAATCCTCTACTTCGTTCATTTCTGTATTTCTACTTCTGCAACACTGACGAAGGCGTTAGCCGCAAAATTTTGTAGCTTAATGTCAAAAACTCTGCCGAAGGCTTTGGAGGAAACACTTATAGTTTTACCTCAACAGCACTGACAGAGGCAGAAACGGAAGCGTCTGTCACAAGCACTGTATTTTTTTTAACCATTTTAAAACGACCGTGACGCATTTTAACACCTCTTACCCGTGTCTCTGTTTTGTTTTGCAGCAGCCGACAGCTCAGTCCTATCCACCCTCCAACGGGTACGAGAGAGAGAGCGCTGACCAATCACAAACCACTGCTGAGATAAGGGGCGGGCTCACCTTCAGGGAAAAAAAAAACAAGACAGCAGTGTGCTGTTTCTTTTCTATTATTATTGTTACATCTTTTTAAAATACCAACAGAGTTCTTTAAAACAGTCATAGTCTAATGGGAATTGAGAGAGACTAGAAGATACCAAGTCAAAACATTGTTTTTATTACTGTGTGTGTATTTCTAAATGCAGCCCTATTGAGGATTTAATAGTTCTGCATGCACTCATTTACAAGGGGCCCTGCTCTGGGGTGTGTGTGACAGCGTAGAGCCCTTGAGAGAGGCACCTCATTTACAAGGGGCCCTGCTCTGGGGTGTGTGTGACAGCGTAGAGCCCTTGAGAGAGGCACCTCATTTACAAGGGGCCCTGCTCTGGGGTCTGTGTGACAGCGAGAGCCCTTGAGAGGCATCTCATTCACAAGGGGCCCTGCTCTGGGGTGTGTGTGACAGCGTAGAGCCCTTGAGAGAGGCACCTCATTTACAAGGGGCCCTGCTCTGGGGTCTGTGTGAGGGTAGAGCCCTTGAGAGAGGCATCTCATTCACAAGGGGCCCTGCTCTGGGGTCTGTGTGAGGGTAGAGCCCTTGAGAGAGGCATCTCATTCACAAGGGGCCCTGCTCTGGGGTCTGTGTGAGGGTAGAGCCCTTGAGAGAGGCATCTCATTCACAAGGGGCCCTGCTCTGGGGTCTCTGTGAGGGTAGAGATTTGATTATAGATGAGATTTGATTATTTTTAATGGTTTTGTTTGTTTGTTTTTTTGGTTTTGGTTTGATCAGAAATTACGAGGCGCCGCAGAAGAAATACGTCAAGATCCGCTACGCAGCCGTGCGAGGAACGCAAATGAACTGTCAGTGATGGAGGATGAGGTGCTGGAGGTAAACTAACAGATATATATATATAGAGAGAGAGACAGAGAGAGAGAGAAAGACAGAGAGAGAGAGAGAGAGAGAGAGAGAGAGAGAGAGAGAGAGAGCAGAGAGAGAGAGAGAGAGAGAGAGAGAGAGAGAGAGAGAGAGAGAGAGAGAGCGAGGGAGAGAGAGGGAGCGAGGGAGAGAGACAGAGAGAGCGAGCGAGAGAGACAGAGAGAGACAGAGAGAGAGACAGAGAGCAAGAGAGAGAGTGAGAGAGAGAGCAAGAGAGAGAGAGAGAGACAGAGAGAGACAGACTGCTTTACATACTGATCACAGATCTGCACTGCTACAGATTGCTGTCAGCATGCATTTCATTACCATACCAGCAGGTCGCTCAGATATCCAGGGTCTGTGCTGTGCTAGAACTCTGAGATGATACTATACAGCTTGCCTGTACTCCCAGGCACATGATCGGTTCACT
>CM060264.1:32227614-32245114 GCA_030684275.1 Acipenser oxyrinchus oxyrinchus
TCGGGATTTTGAAATCCGCTGGTTTGCAGTATCACTGAAGCAATACAGCATCGCGGGGACCTGGTAAAAATCCTTTGTCATGCTTATTCGGATGCATATCAAAACGCCTCATGAATAATGCACACACCGGGGCGGGCTTATAAATAAGACATTCCTACAGGGCGGAACACATGCCAGTAAAATCAGACAGAGGGTTCATGAATAATACACCCAGTGGGGGCGTGGCCCAAAGAGATGATAGCGTGATCCTCTTTAGTTTCTCAGCAAATGGGCGCGGCCTTATCTTGCAAGCTCATGAATAATTCACAACGGTGGGAAAGAAAGGTGGGGTTTAGACAGATGATTGGGTCTGCGAGGATGGGCGGGGCTTGGTATCGAACGCCTGTCACGGAGAGGTCGGTATTCCCGTCACCCGATTGGTTTAACTGCGTGCGGTAAAGTTCTTGGGAGTCGTGCTCTCTTTACGCAGTGAACGTAGTGTAACGCTCGCTCTCGCTCGCCGAATCCGCACTCTTGCTCTTTCACGCGCTCGGTATATAAGCCCCTCTCGGACCCCCCGCGATGTCAGTCTCCCCGGTGAAACGGCAGAAGATGGAGTCTGCGCTGGAGCAGCTCAAGCAGCACACCGTGGTGGTGGCGGATACCGGGGACTTTAACGGTAATACAGCGTGTCACGAAGCCGGCTCTCGGTCCTCGCCTAGGCTATGGGGTATCCCGTTGGATTGAGACGTACGCTCAGCTAGCTGTATGGAAGACAGCAGGGTTAATTTGGGGGACCTATGCTGACTTGAGAAAGTTATGGGGGTGCGCTCGTAAGATTGGCTGGAGTTGAATGTAACTTTTGCTGGAAGTGAAAATGGGGTGTGTTTGAGGCCTGCGATGCATATTGAAAGGCGAGGCCAGGACAGTTACTGTGTGCTAATTAATAATAATAATGACAATAATAATTATTATTAAATTGGACATTCAGTCGAGTCAATATGAGATCCTGCAGCGATAAACATGCATTCAATTATACATGATAGCAGTCGATATGCATGTTATGGATACGTTAATATAAATAGTCAGTAATTCGTTATACGTTGCTGTTTTTATTATTGCACTATTGTTAGTATGCTAGTATTGTAATTTTGCGTTCTTCCCAATCTCAGTCGTACGGTCGGTACAAAACGACCTGTCTGTGTGTCTGTGTGTCTGTCCTGTAACAACATGCACAGGGCTGGTACACATGCCTAGCGTCTAACGTACTTACTGTACAGCACGCTTTTAATACATGTTTTATGCAACAACAAATATTATTATTATTATTATTATTATTATTATTATTATTATTGCTTCAGTGCAAAATAACAATTTGGTTACAATTGCTTTTTAAAAAATGGTATCGAGGGAGCGAGTCAGAAAATACAGCTACCTGATAAGGAAGTACATATTCTACCTGATAAGGAAGTTCATATTCTACCTGACCGTAGCAAAGATTGGGGAAGTAAAAAAAATAAAATCATTTCTGCGGCAGGAGTGAGTCGGCTTGGTTCACTGGCGGGCCTACTCGTGTAAGTTGCCTAATCGCCTGTGTCACAATGACTCCACAGTAACGCTTGCAAAACTATTTGCTTTGCAATCGCATTGCAGAATCCGAGGCGCGGCTGTGCACAGATCTGAACGTGGTTGCTAATATAAATACAGATTGATATTCATACATACTACAGTGTCGCTGGTGCTGTGCAAGGTAGGGATTTAACGCTACGCGTGTTGCAATGTGTGGCCACGACAACAAAAAGAGAAATGTCTGTCTTCATTTTGGCTTGACTGCAGCTCACAGATTGAGGTTTGTGTGTGTCCAGAGAAACTTCATTATTTTGATCTTGAATCCAGTGTTTAAGTCTCTTGTGCATGGATACACACAGAGTGCTCTGATGCACGGCTGCTTTCAAAGACTCTGCTGGGATCTGGTCTTGCACTGAGCCAATGTGGGTCTGTGGAACCAGTTGCTTGGTCTTTTTTTATACACATGAAAGTTTTAATAAATACAGCAGCAACTGCGCATATTTATTTTAATTACAAGGCTTCCCCACACCGTGGGCTTCATCACCACAATGTTAGTTTTAACAGTGCTTGGCAGTTCAGGGGTTAAGCACGTCCTGGTCTGTAATGAAAGTCTGGTGACTGGCTGATGGACTGAAGCAGTGAAATGCAGTTCTGTGCTGGTTGCCCTGGCTTGTGAAAGAGAGGGATTGTGTGCGAGGCTGGGGGTGGTTACACAGTGACTGATTGCAGCATGCAGTTGGTGTGACAGTGTGCGTTGCACAGGGGGGAGGGAGCGAGGATCGTGGGCCCACAATGGGGTGAGCCCAGTGGTGCAATGAGATCACATCCACAGAGCAAGGCAGACCGGTTGCAAGAATCGCAGGACATCTTTAGAGTCGCATGAGCTGGCTGGTTTGATCCTGCATGTGGAGATAGTCGGCCTGGCCCCTTGTTCCCATAACAGGGCTGTGGGAGTGCATGTCGGATCTGTTTTGAATGATAATCTCTCTCTCTCTCTCTCTCTCTCTCTCTCTCTCTCTCAGCCATCGAGGAGTACAAGCCCCAGGATGCCACCACGAACCCCTCTCTGATCCTGGCCGCGGCGCGCATGCCAGCCTACCAGCACCTCCTGGACGAGGCCATCGAACATGGGAGGAAGCTGGGGGGGTAAGGGGTAACCCTGATAAGCTGTGCTGTGTGTTGATTCTCTAGTTGCGGTGTGTGTTTCTCGTTGCTGCGTGTGGTGATTCACGTTGTTGCAGTGTGTTAACGGAGTGATTTTTAATTTCTTTTTCCCCTCCTCCCTGCAGCACGGAGGAGGAGCAGGTCACCAATGCCATGGACAAGCTGTTTGTGAGCTTCGGGCTGGAGATCCTGAAGAAGATCCCGGGCAGAGTCTCCACTGAGGTGGACGCCAGGTAGCTGTCAAACCGCTGCCATGCTGTGGTGCTTTACACTCAAGTCGTTTCTTTTAAGAATAATTCAGCTTTTTTTGCCTTGACCCATCGCTGCAAGTTACCGATACAGCAGGTGCACACCTCCTCCGTCTGAATAATCTGCTCCTGCTTTGGCTCTGTTAACCTTCTCTCTCCTCCTCCTCCCGCAGGCTGTCCTTCGATACGGACGGGATGATCCAGCGTGCTCTCCGGCTCATCAAGCTCTACGAGGAAGCCGGGATCAACAAGCAGCGCATCCTCATCAAGCTCTCCTCCACATGGGAGGGGATTGAGGCTGGCAAGTGAGTGAGGGGAGAGGGGACGTGTGGGGGTTTTATTTTTGTAGTGCTATAGCTATTGAAGACCCTCGAGAAATACTTCTGGTTGAAATGTTTGTCATTGAACTCCTCAAGTTTACTTGTGGTATTTCTCATCTCGTGTCTGTGTGTGTCTCTGTCTCTCTGTCTCTCTGTCTCTCTGTCTCTCTGTGTCTGTGTGTGTGTGTGTGTGTGTGTGTGCTTGCAGGGTGCTGGAGGAGAAGCACGGGATCCACTGCAACATGACCCTGCTGTTCTCCTTCGCCCAGGCCGTGGCCTGCGCAGACGCCCAGGTCACACTCATCTCCCCCTTCGTGGGGCGGATCCTCGACTGGCACAAGGAGAACACGGACAAGAAGAGCTACGAGCCCTCCGAGGACCCCGGTGAGGAAAGGGGAGGATAGAGGGGAAAGAGGATGGAGGAGAGACGGAAAGGAGGGGCTTCTGTGTTTACAGATTCACTGAACACTTCGAAACATTATAATATATAATCTATTGTACGAAGTCTACAAAAGTGCAAGGGAAATACACTGCACATGATTCGAGGGAACCACCAATCTCTCATCCATCTCCAATTTCAAATCAAAACCTCTTCCCTCCAAATTGTAATAGTACCTACAACTCTGTCCAGTCACTGGGCTCGAACCCGGACGAGAGTCCATGGGCGTCCAGGTTCTCGGTTCCTCATGTTGTGTTTTTCCCCTCTCTGGTTTCAGGGGTGGTGAGCGTAACTAAGATCTACAACTACTACAAGAAATTTGGCTACAAGACGGTGGTGATGGGAGCTTCGTTCCGCAACACCGGCGAGATCAAGGCTCTGGCGGGCTGTGACTATCTCACCATCTCCCCAGGGCTGCTGGCTGAGCTCAGCAAGGACTCCAGCAAGGTCCCCCCTACCCTCAGCCCAAAGGAGGGTGCGTGTCTGGGGAGGGGGGGGCGGGGGGGTGTGTGCTTGTGACACCGTCTCCATTTAAGAAATGGAATCAATAAAGTGCAGTATTTGACAAGAGAAATCTGAAAATACTGTCCTCTCTGTCCCCTCGAGTTGCTTTTACTCTGTGTCCCTGTTTTGACTGCTTGTCCTCGGTCGAACTCCCTCTCCTCCAGCCCGGCCTCTGCCCGGTTTGACTTTATTTGTTTTGTCTCCCTCCCTCCAGCCCAGGCCTGTGACCTGCAGAAGCTGCCGCTGGATGAGAAGCAGTTCCGCTGGCTGCACAACGAGGACCGCATGGCCGTGGAGAAGCTCTCCGACGGGATCCGGAAGTTTGCAGCCGACGCTGTGAAGCTGGAAACCATGATCAAGGTGCAGGGGCTACGGAGAGAGAGGGGGGGATTAGAGACGGGTATAGAGAGGGGTGTAGTGGGAGAGAGGGAGGGAGACAGTGTTTGGTTTTGACAGAGTACACTGAATAAGGCACGAGACTTGGTTTTAGTTGCCTTGGTTTTGATCAGATACTTCAGTTTTTATTCTGTGCTCTTTTTTTTTTTTTTTTTTTTGCAGCTTCACACCACAGGGGGCAGTGTAAGATGAGCTTTGATTTCTTGTTTTTGGGTTTGTTTTGAAAATAAACCACCTCCAGCAACGTGTTTCCAGTGTAACTCCTAACTTCTCCAATTGATACATGCTTAATTTGAGGCTCAGATAATCCTAGTCAATCGATGAATCCAATAATTGCAGCATGTTTGTGGGTTCATCTGAAATGTGTGTTTGGTTTTATTTTCTTCAGGAGAAGATGTTGAGCGCCAAGAATGGGAAGTGATTGGGAAGGTGTGAGAGCTGCAAAGGAATGAAGCAGGAGGGACCACAGGCTTTACAAGCAACCTTCCCCCCCCCCCCGATCCCAACATTCCTGACCAGACTGCCCGCGTGTCCTCCTGTATAGGACCGTGTGTCTAGAGCTGCGACGTCTTAAATCACTTTCCAGTGTGTCTTTGATCATTTCTTGTGTTGTAAAGCTAGTTTTACATTCACTTTTTTTTGGTTTTTTTAAGAACAGAATTATTTATATAATCCCATGGAATCAATAAAACTGCAGTTGAATTTAAATGCATGTTGTGTGTGTGTTTGTGTGTGTTGCAGGAATGTGGATGGGTTGTGTGGTCTCTGAGATCCTTCTAATTCTGTGCTGTTGGATGTTTATACCATGCCTGTGGGAGTTCCAAAGTGTGATGTCACAATAGCAGGCTTTAAATTCCGAGTTCCCCACAGTGACGGCAATGCTTTTACACTAAACAACAACAATAAACGACTTCATTAAAGATGTCAGAGGGTTGATTTTAAACACCCGAAGCTCGAAACGTTATCTTGAGATTAGGAAGTGGACGAGCAGTGGTGGTCCGACTGGCCTCTCGTTCCTAATTGTTCTTCTGATCGAAGTGTTTCTGAGTGGCTGTGAAGCCCTGATACTGTCCTCGAACGCCTGCTATTCAGTCCTGCTCCTCTCTCAAGCTGAGACTGACTGTTGTGTTGAGTTTTGGGGGTTGTGATTCTGGACAGTTCTCACTGTTTAAGTGAAGACAATCAAACTCAATCAGACCCCTGATCTAAGCAGCTGAACTCGAACCCAGACCTCCAGAGGAGGGGGAAGGGCATCTTCAGAAGAACTATTGCGCAGTTTCTCCAAGAGAACAAAGGCTTTGTCTGGAGACTCTGACACCTGACTCTATCACCGGTGGCCAGGAAGCATGTTCTCTACGAGGGGTGAAGGTTCATTGTGATTGCAGTGAAATGCCTTTCCATTTCTTAGCATAACATCCCCAGGCTTGTATGTAACTCAGCATTCCTACCATTCTATTTGCCCTTTAAACAGCCTCATTTGCACAACACTGTGAAAAAAAAAACAAGGGCTTGATCTTGAGAATCGGAGCCTGAAACTCTGAAGGGTGGCTGTAAGTGCTGTAGAATGTGTTTTGCTTTCTGTGGCGGACTGTTCTAGTGGGGTCTGACTGGAGCAGGGCTGTCCCAAGCTGGCCCTTCTACTCCTGGTCTTTGTTCCAAACCCTGTTCTAAACTGTTTAACAGAACCAATTAAACCTCCATCCAGAACCTGAAGTAGTTGATTGGTTCGTCTTACCTGTTAAACCGGGATTGGCCACCCCCTTGTCCAGAGCGTTGCACAGTCCTTTCGTTTGTAAAGGTTTCCTCGGTACTTGTTGCTGACCCTCCGGACGTGAAGCAGCCAGCAGGGAACTCTGAAGCGTCGTCCCTCTCCCTGCATTTCAAACGTGCCAGTCAGGATGACTGATTTGCCTTCTTTCTAATCGCAGTCTAAACCTTGCATGTCCTAAGGTGCATTTCTTTTTATTATTATTTTTATTTGTTTATTTAGCAGACGCCTTTATCCAAGGCGACTTACAGAGACTAGGGTGTGTGAACTATGCATCAGCTGCAGAGTCACTTACAATTACGTCTCACCTGAAAGACGGAGCACAAGGAGGTTCAGTGACTTGCTCAGGGTCACACACAGTGAGTCAGTGGCTGAGCTGGGATTTGAACCAGGGACCTCCTGGTTACAAGCCCCTTTCTTTTAACTACTGGACCACACTACCTCCTATTAGTTCAAGCATCCTATTACTGTAAATTTAAGCTGAGGGAATGCAAAGTCAATTTTATGGCTTGGAACTTGGTTTCAGGCTACACTGCACGGCACACCAGGGGAGACTTGGGGTTTGATGCAGCAAAGTTGCCTCAGACTAGATCTCCCGGTCTCCTGGAACCAGGTTTCAAGCCACTTCCTGAAAAAGTGGCTTTGTGTTCCCGCAGCTTAAAAGATATTTAAATGCAATGCCAGACATTCTCCATGTCTTCAAGTCGAAAGCTCTTGTTGTTTTCTTCCAGTCGAAGTGTTTGCCACTGAACGGGTTGAGCGAGTTTCTTTCACTATTTCGCGCAGGGGGGACACGGATCAGCCTCTCCTCTGTTTGTATGTTCTGCTCTCCTCCGCAGCTCAGTGCATGGCGGGGGCGTGTGTGTTTAAATGAGGTGCTGTCGAGCTGAGACGTGGACCAGGTCTGCACAGTCTCTCACATCACTCACCCTGCACCCCCATCTCCCCTCCCATCTCTCCCCTCCTCCCTCCCCTCCCACCCCCTGCACCTCCCATCCCCCCCATCCTCGCCCCCTCCACCTCTCCCCCACTGCACCCTCCATCTCTCCTCCTCCCACTCACTCACCCCATCCTCATCCCCTCACTGCACCCCTCCTCCACCATCCTTGCACCCCTCATCCCATGTCTTCATCCCCCCTCTTCTTGTTTCTTTCCGTTTTGTTTCCACTTTGCGTGTCTCTGTTTCTTTCCTTATTTGTCTTGGTTCCCCATCAGCCTTCCTCTGTTTGTATGTTCTGCTCTGCTCCCAGATCTCAGTGCATCCTCTTGGTGCTCTGTGTTTAATGAGCCAGTCCCCTGAGGCTGTGTCTTCCTGGCCCCTCCGTCTCACTGCACCTGCTCCTTGTGAGCCACTCAACTGCACCTCCTTGTGGCATCTTAACTGCCTAATCTAAGTGGTCTTCACATCATGATTTATTGTGCACACTGACTGATGATGCAGTGTGGTCATGTGTGTTGTGCCCTCTGCTGCTTCTGCTTATCATGACCCATGAATGATCTAAGCCTACATCTGAATCTACTTGCACTGGTTATGCACTATGCATTTTCCCTGAATGGGTCCCCTCACTGCACCTCACTCTTCTCCTCACTGCACCTCTCCTCTCCCTCACTGCACCCCACTCACTCTCCCTCACTGCACCTCACTCATCTCTCCCTCACTGCACCCCTCATCCTCTCCCTCACTGCACCCCACTCCTCTCCCTCACTGCACCTCTCTCCCTCACTGCACTCCTCACTCCTCTCCCTCACTGCATCTCCCCTCACTCCCTCACTGCACCCCTCTCCTCCTCACTGCACCCCTCACCCTCTCTCCCTCACTGCACCCCTCACCCTCCCTCCACTGCACCCTCTCCTCTCTCTCACTACTGCACCCCCTCCTCTCCCTCACTTCTCCCCTCTCTCTCCCCTCACTGCACCTCTCTCCCTCACTGCACCTCCTCACCCTCCTCCCCGCACTCCCTCTCCCCCTCACTGCTCCTCCTCCCTCTTCCAGCAGAGCCATTCTTTAAACTCACCTGCTTATCCAGTCCTTCCTGCCTGCCTGGCTGCCTGCAGATGTTCTTGTTCTTGTCTTCTGCGTGTGAATAACACCTGCAATTATTGTCTTTGTGCATTTGCTGACAGCTCTACAAAGAACCCCCCATAAAGACATCTTTTAAAAGAACGGGCTGATCTGATCTCTTACCAGAGGAGCTTTCTGAGCTGTTCTGAGCTGTTCTGAGCTGTGCTGTGCTGTTCTGAGCTGTGCTGTGCTGTTCTGAGCTGTGCTGTGCTGTTCTGAGCTGTGTTGTGCTGTTCTGAGCTGTGCTGTGCTGTTCTGAGCTGTGCTGTGCTGTTCTGAGCTGTGCTGTGCTGTTCTGAGCTGTGTTGTTGTATTTTTTATTTATAGAACAATAACCCCAGTGTGTTTCTTGGCACTCTGCTCTGGCGGTGTTTTTAATTTAGTTTTTTTGGGAGATATGGAGCCTTGTAGAGTGGTTCGGCTCCTCCTGTTCCTCACCCTCTCGTCCCTTGGGGACAATTCCCAAGCCCTGGATTCTGCCTCGGACTTCTCCTACCTGGGATCATCCTTCAGTCTGGAGCCGTCCAGAGAGAACAGCACGGAGGTATTTGTTTGTGATTTCTTGTGTTCTACACGGTGAACCCTGCGATTCTCAGAACAGCGTTCTGATGCCTTGTTAACCTGCCCTGTTGTGTGCTCTGCTCTTCAGCCCCTCAATCTCTGGTATTTACAGTACAGTGTAGTGCTGTAGGTCATCTATTAATGTTGTGTAATGTCTTTTTTAGGAGACGTCTTGATTGGGGGAAGTTATATAAACAATTGTACAGTTTCAATTCGCTTATCAGAACAGACCTTGGTCCCATTTACTTTGTGTAATAGAGGCTTCACTGTAAATATACAGCATTTTCATTATTAACCTGCCATATTTTAAACTAGGAAAAATAACTGTGCTGGTATTAATGATGCTAACTGTATAGGTCAGATAACGAAATCAGTAACAACTGCCCTGTGTGATTTACTTCATGATGAAAGTGCAGAAATCAGTGAGAAAACTCAGGAAACATCTTCATCAAACTTGATTCTTGTGTTTTCGCATCGGATCCTTTTTGAAAGCTGTCAGACTGCGCTTGTAGATCTCCTGATCCTCCCCTCCTGCTCTGCACTGGACTCGCCTGACCTCAGCACCATGTTACTGGATCCTCAGTTGATGCGCTATCCTTGCACTATTGCACGGCTAACATGTCACTGTAGATATAACTTGCTGTGATCCTAACTTGTTGTATCCCAGTTCATGTTAAATTTTAGTAGTATTATTATTTGCTCTTACTGTAAACTACATTGTAAATTATGAATTTTGCATTGTAACCCTGTACTGCCCTGTAGCACCTGGAAGTCACCTTGGATAAAGGCTTCTGCCAAATAAAATAATCATAATCATAATCATAATCATAATCATAATAATAGTGCCTGCTCCATCAATGAGAACACTTGCCGATTTATAGGTTGCAGTTATTTATTTATTTATTTATTTATTTATTTATTATTTACAAACACAGTATAATCAAGTTTATTTTATATTAAGATGCAACAAACCCCATACCAGGAAAACCTCGTCACTCTCTGGCATTCCCAGGATGACAATAAGACTCCCGTTGCATAGCGATTTTGATCTGTTCCTGAATTCCCTATGAGATTAATAATAAGACACACCTGAGCTTGTTGCCTAGACACACTGGGGGCTGATCAAGCTGGTGGTAAAACCTGGACTGGGTGTAACTGCTGTGCAACAGGAATAGGAGTCTTATTTCCATCCCTGGTGGCCTTCGCAGGTCCCCGGGTATCTGACATCACTTAGCAGATTGATATCATACCTGATTGTCTGGATCAGCTGTGCTCTATGTATTGATATGCGAAGGGAGGAGATTCCGGAGTTTAATACCCTGTCTTTGTGCTTGCTTGCCAGGTGTTTCTGCGCTACAGAGTCCTGTCCTCCTCTCCTTGCCCCGCTGCTTCGAAGGGGCTATGCGGGGTGCTGAACTGCACCTCTCCCTCCCAGCAGGGGCGCAGGAGCATCCCCTCCCCAGGCTGGTGCCAGGCTCAGGGGGAGGTCATCGCCCACGCTGACCGCTCCTCCACGCTACAGCTCAGGTACGGGGTTCAGTGTCAGCGTTTCCAGTGTAACCAGTCAGAGCTTGGAGGTGAGGGGCTGGTTTCCAGTGTAACCAGTCAGAGCTTGGAGGTGAGGGGCTGGTTCTCCTTCATGGTGAATAGCTCTGAACACTAATAAAGGTACCGTAGGTAAGATGAGTCCAACATGAGGGGTATTCGAGGTGAGTGAGAACGATAACCTGGGGCTTCACGTTTCACATCCTCGTTTTCAAACACAACGAGGGCCGAGCCTTTTGTCGGAATGCGGTGTTGGAAAACATTTATTAGCAGTGCAATTTAAAAATACAATATGCTAGAAACTGGTTCAGCAAGAACTGCTGTGAGCGCTAGGCAAAACTGCCTAGGAATGTCACCTCATCCTGTCTCTAAGAGAAAACCTGTAGCAGTTCAAGAGAAGGAGCAAGGGCTCCGATTCTCAAGATCAAACCCTTGTTTTTTTTTTCACAAAGTGTTGTGCAAATGAGGCTGTTGAAAGGGCAAATAGAATGGTAGGAATGCTGAGTTACAAACAAGCCTGGGGATGTTATGCTAAGAATATGCTAAGAAATGGAAAGGCATTTCACTGCAATCACAATGAACCTTCACCCCTCATAGAGAACGTGCTTCATGGCCGCCGGTGATAGAGTCTAGCGTCAGAGTCTCCAGATGAAGCCTTTGTTCTCTTGGAGAAGCTGCAATAGTTCTTCTGAAGATGCCCTTCTCCCTCCTCTGGAGGTCTGGGTTCGAGTTCGGCTGCTTAGATCAGGGGTCTGATTGAGTTTGATGGTCTTCACTTGAACACAGTGAGAACTGTCCAGAATCACAAACACCCCCCCCCACCAAACTCAACACAACAGTCTCAGCTTGAGAGAGGAGCAGGACTGAATAGCAGTCGTTCGAGGACAGTATCAGGGCTTCACAGCCACACCCAGAAACACTTCGAGAAGAAGAACAATTAGGAACGAGAGGCCAGTCGGACCACCACTGCTCATATGCTTCCTATCTGATCTCAATACGTCTCAATCAGGCAACGGTTTATACTGTAGCCGACTACACCACCCCCGCCTGCTAGCAACAACTCGGCATCAAAAACAGGGCTAGATAACCCAGGCAACCCATTCCGTGCCCTCCCCACTCTCTGCACTCTCTCTCTCACGGAGTACCTGCGTCATTCTCACACTTCAGGGGGTGTATCCTGGCTGGAGCTCTGCGGAGTCCTTCCTCAGCGGTTTCTTTCTTCGTTTCAGCTCCTCTGGGTGTTGCTGGTCCCAGTCCGTGGCTCCTCATCTCCAGTTTGTCCTGCCGATGAGGGTGGAGCTGGGGGTGCGATCTGACACCGGCTCTCCTAACAGTCCCCCTCAGGCTGCCCTTCTCCCGCCTGTCAGGTGAGACTCTATCTTTTCAGGCATTTTACCTGGTCAGCTGACCAGGGTCCTGGAACCACCGCGCTGGAGAGGGGGGGGGGGTCAAAGTTCTGGTCCTGGTCTTTGTTCCAGTTCTGTTCTAAACTGTTTAATTGGCCACAAATTGATCTGAATTTCGATCGAGTTTGTAGAGGTTGCATAGAGGTAACATCTGGATTGCAAATGCTGTTTCTGTAAGGATGTGGTTTTAGTCCTGAATATAATCTCTAATAAATGGCCACACATATTCACAATGAATTGAATTGGATTACTGCAGGAACAGCAGCTAATGCGCTGGAATTGAGAAAATGCAGCTGCTCAATAGAACCGATTAACCCTCCATCCAGACTCTAAAGTAGCGAATGATTTCATTTGAGCTGTTAAAGAAAATGTCTGCTTTTCAACAGGTTACCCCGGAACTGCGCGACGTCCTTCAGCCTGGGCGTGTCGGACCGCGAGGGAGACGTGGTGAGGTGTCGCTACGGGCAGCGGGCGCGGGCAGAGTGCACACTGTGCTCCCGTCAAGCATTCCTGCAGCTGGACGAGGTAACGCGGTCAAGCAGGAGAAACGTTTCAGAAAGGGAAAGCACCGCGATTTTACCAGGCTAGAGTCAAGAAAATAGCTCAGTTTGTTTGCCTGACTTTCAGCTACACTCCCACTTCCATATATATATGTTAGGTTTGGGCACCGATATGAAAATTGTATATCGATATTGTGCATGTATTTCGATATCGATAATATCGAAGTCTTCTAAAACACAGAAAAATATAAGAACACAATTGCAATATCAAACATATATACATATACAGACGTTAACAGATATTTCCATATGAAAAGCAATAACTGACTTTAACTTAGTGGTGCTTTGCTTGACAATATCCATGGAGAAAATAATAATACGTTGGGGTGTGGTGACAATGATTGGTATGTATGGCATGTTTGTTGCATCTTAATATAAAATAAATTTGATTATACTGCGTTTGTATTTTTGATATCGCGATATGGAAATTATCGATATCGAACGATATCAATATCATATCAAAATATCGATACTGGTGCCCACCCCTAATATATATAATATATAATATATATATTATACACATTGCATTAGAATTGACAGGCGGGTGGATGTACAGCATTCCTCTTGAGTGAGTGAGTGTGCTATAAAGGGTTGCCCAATCCCAGTCCTCAAGATCTAGAATTACTCGACTGAACCAATGTAACCTCATCCCAGGTGCCGTTCACATCATTATTTAATGATACCTATATATAAAAACCTGCAGGACCTGAAGGACCGGGTTTGTGCAACTCTGCTGTAAAGGGATTGCAATGTGAATATGAGTGTGTGTTTATGCTGCCCTCTGCTGTAAAGGGATTGCAATGTGAATATGAGTGTGTGTTTATGCTGCCCTCTGCTGTAAAGGGATTGCAGTGTGACTCTGAGTGTGTGTTTATGCTGCCCTCTGCTGTAAAGGGATTGCAATGTGACTCTGAGTGTGTGTTTATGCTGCCCTCTGCTGTAAAGGGATTGCAATGTGACTCTGAGTGTGTGTTTATGCTGCCCTCTGCTGTAAAGGGATTGCAATGTGACTCTGAGTGTGTGTTTATGCTGCCCTCTGCTGTAAAGGGATTGCAGTGTGACTCTGAGTGTGTGTTTATGCTGCCCTCTGCTGTAAAGGGATTGCAGTGTGACTCTGAGTGTGTGTTTATGCTGCCCTCTGCTGTAAAGGGATTGCAGTGTGAGTGTGTTTGTGTGTTTATGCTGCCCTCTGCTGTCCGGTAGGAGCTGTGCGTGCTGTGGTACACTGGTGGGGCTGCTCTGGGCTCCTACGCTGTGGAGCTCATTGTGGAGGACTACCCCAGAGCAGCAGTGACTCTGACACACACCCAGGGGACCCGCACCATTCCTCCGTACTCCTCTTCCGGAGCACCCCTGAGCTCCACGCCACTACACTTCACTGTCACAGGTATGGCTAGACTCCCTCCCCTTTAAGAGGTTATAACCCTGCCCGTGTTCTTAATGCTGGTGAGCTGAATGAATAAAGTAAGCTGGTATTATTTTTCATGGGCTGCTGAGGCTAAAATCACTCCCCTTAAGAGATTCCACTTGATTGTAAAGTACAGTCCCATCCTTTCTTCTTTGGTGTAAAGATGAATGAATAATGTTCTCGCTGTATTTTTATATTTTTTTGCATTTTTAACGCATTCTCTATGCCTGAGATGTTCATATTTTGTCATCCGTTTTTTTTTTAAATACAAAAAAATGTGTTTCCTGATCAGTGGAGAGAGAATCCTCAGAATGCAAGCCCGGATTGGCCCGTCCCAGATTCACGGAGCCCACTCCAGCCAATGGGGCGACAGTATCCGTGCTGCCCTACGATGAAGTGACATTCACCATCAGCGCCGTCAGCTCCGATATGTAAGATGATGTCACTTCCTGCCTGTCTGTCTGTTTTCCATTACGTTTCTACTGAGCAGTTTGCTTACCTGACTGTGTGAAACTGTGTGCTGAGGCCCTTCTAAAGGGGTTCTGCAGTAAAAGCACAGCAAAGTGTAATACAGCACAGTATGAGAAAGAACAGAAAAAACCAGGCAAACCAGAGAGCACTGTGTTAAATGCCCTGATCAACTTGGACATAGAGCTAGTGTGTGTGTGTGTTAGTGTGTATGTGTGTTAGTGTGTGTGTGTGTGGAGGGGGTGTCAGTGTGTGTGTGTGTGTGTGTGTGTGTCAGTGTGTGTGTGTGTGTGGGGGTCAGTGTGTGTGTGTGGGTGTGTGGTGTGTGTGTGTGTGTGTGTGTGTGTGTGTGTGTGTGTGTGTGTGTGTGTGTGTGTGTGTGTGTGTGTGTGTGTGTGTGTCAGTGTGTGTTAGTGTGTGTGTGTGTGTGTGTGTGTAGTGTGTGTGTGTGTGTGTGTGTGTGTGTGTGTGTGTGTGTGTGTGTGTAGTGTGTGTGTGTGTGTGTGTGTGTGTGTGTGTGTGTGTGTGTGTGTGTGTGTGTGTGTGTGTGTGTGTGTGTGTGTAGTGTGTGTGTGTGTGTGTGTGTGTGTGTGTGTGTGTGTGTGTGTGTGTGTGTGTGTGTGTGTGTGTGTGTGTGTGTGTGTGTTAGTGTGTTGTGTGTGTGTGTGTGGTGTGTGTAGTGTGTGTTAGTGTGTGTGTGTGTTAGTGTGTGTGTGTGTGTGTAGTGTGTGTGTGTGTGTGTGTGTGTGTGTGTGTGTGTGTGTGTGTGTGTGTGTGTAGTGTGTGTGTGTGTGTTAGTGTGTAGTGTGTGTGTGTGTGTGTAGTGTGTGTGTGTGTGTGTGTTAGTGTGTGTGTGTGTTAGTGTGTGTGTGTGTGTGTGTGTGTGTGTGTGTGTGTGTGTGTGTGTGTGTGTGTGTGTTAGTGTGTGTGTGTGTGTGTAGTGTGTAGCTCGATGTGAATCTGCCCCTCCTTGTGTCTTGACAGGGTGTCCGATATCACGGTTCTGGGCCCCCTCGGGCTGGTGCGGTCCAAACTGTGGGAGGGACAGACAGCCGGGGTCCGCGTGGTGTCGGCCAATGTGAGCTGGACCGGAACCAGCAGGCAGGACCCCAGGAGCAGACCCGTCTGTTTCAGTGCCAGCACCGACAGGTAAACCCACACAGTGCCAGAGCCAGAGCCAGAACTGGAATCGGAATCGGAATCAGAACCAGAACCAGAACCAGACACGTCTTTGTAATCAGGTTCATGTTTGTTATTTTGACTGTACGTTTTGTTTTTCAGGTTTCAGTCCGAGCCCAGATGCATTTGGATTGCACAACGTATGTTTACTTTCATCTTTTTGTATTATTTATATGATATATAACACATATATAACACATATATAACACATATATAACACATATAGAGCACATATAGAGCAAATATATAACACATATATAGTGCTTTACAAAGCTTCCCTATGCTTTACCACACCTCTCTGTGCTTTACAATGCTTGCCTATGCTTTACCATACCTCTCTGTGCTTTACAATGCTTCCCTATGCTTTACCATACCTCTCTGTGCTTTGCAATGCTTCCCTATGCTTTACTACACCTCTCTGTGCTTTACAATGCTTCCCTATGCTTTACAAGACCTCTCTGTGCTTTACAATGCTTCCCTATGCTTTACCAGACCTCTCTGTGCTTTGCAATGCTTCCCTAGGTTTTACCAGACCTCTGTGCTTTACAATGCTTCCCTGTGCTTTACCAGACCTCTCTGTGCTTTACAATGCTTCGCTATGCTTTACAAGACCTCTCTGTGCTTTACAATGCTTCCCTATGCTTTACCATACCTCTCTGTGTTTTACAATGCTTCCCTATGCTTTACCACACCTCTCTGTGTTTACAATGCTTCCCTATGCTTTACCAGACCTCTCTGTGCTTTACAATGCTTCCCTATGCTTTACCATACCTCTCTGTGCTTTACAATGCTTCGCTATGCTTTACCACACCTCTCTGTGCTTTACAATGCTTCCCTATGCTTTATCAGACCTCTCTGTGCTTTACAATGCTTCCCTATGCTTTAGCAGACCGCTCTGTGCTTTACAATGCTTGCCTATGCTTTACCAGACCTCTCTGTGTTTTATTGCACTGTGCTGATCTGTTATAAGGCCTCTCTGTATAGTCCAGCTCCTAACCCATTCCTCTCTTTCACTGTCTGGAATGCAGGATGTTATGTTGATTTGTATAGTTGTGTTTTTCCCCATGGTGTCTCTGACCTGTGTCCTGGGTGTGTTTGTTTGCAGAGCGGACAACAGAGCCCCCCCCAGGGACAGGTATGTAAGCCCCTCCCAGGGTCCCTGCTGTACCTTCAAAGGAGCCGACTCTGTAACTCACACACAACAATCCCACCCAGATTGCTGGCTGGCAGTTTTGGATTGTTCTTCTGTGCTGTGCACTGCTCTTCTTTTTCATGTGATTTCAGTTGATTTGGCCGATTCAGCATCTAAAAGTTCAGCGAGGGCAGGTTATAAATGTACCCGTTGATCAGTCTCGGTCATTTTTTTCTGAAGGACCCCCCAGATGTTTTATTTGTAGGGTGATCACAGACCCTCCGTCAGGAACAGATAACAGCGACTGCATGCCAGCAGGAAGCCCAACATAGAAGCTTTGAACAGTGCCTTGTGAACTTAGCAGCCATTTAAATGGGCATTAGTGCAGTGCTGTGTGGTGATGCGGTCCTTGCTTCCTGTCCCACAGTGCTGCAGTGTCTGGAGGAGCGGATGAAGCTGTTCCTCCCCCGAACCGCCCTCCCCGAAATCAATGAAAGTGACCTACAGCTCATCGACCCCGCCTGTAACATCACAGGAAACTCCACTCACTTCCTGCTGGACATCCCTCTAACAAGCTGCGGGACCAGGATCCAGGTACAGCCTCAACCCCGCCCACATTCTAGAACACACACAGAAACTCTGCCCACAGAGCCTGCCAACAGTCCTACCCACATTCCAGAACACACACAGAAACTCCGCCCACATTCCTGAACATACACAGAAACCCCGCCCACATAGCCTGCCAACAGCCCCGCCCACATTCCTGAACACACACAGAAACTCCGCCCACAT